>JAVTVJ010000270.1:2107200-2490844 GCA_034509425.1 Eopsaltria australis | reverse complement strand
AAAAAAAAAAAAAAAAAAAAAAAAAAAAAAAAAAAAAAAAAAAAAAAAAAAAAAAAAAAAAAAAAAAAAGCAACTCTAGGAACGCTGCTCCCCTGAGCCAGAGTTGGTGTGTTGATTAAGAAGAAATTGGTACCAGAAGATCAGATGCTACAAAAGATGGCACCTAACTGCATGACTCAGCTACCTCGGAAGGTGTTTCTTGAAGGACACAACTGACCACAGATGAGCGTGAGAGACCTGAGAGAACATGCACTCAGACTGGCAACATTCTCAATATATAGGGACACAGATGCTGGAACAAATCACCCCAGCACAAATAAGGGCATGGCTCCACAACCTGCCAGCAGCACCCTGGCAACAGCACACACAGAAAACCGCACAGAAAACACTGCACTGCAGTTATGACAACAAAAAACTCCTGCATGGAGGCATTTACCACAGAGCAGCTGAAATGCCGTGGGTATCTTCTGGTAATGCGCTCTCTATCCAAGACTGGTGCTTTCCACAAACAGTTTTTCCTTGTGTCAGCAAGCTCAGACAGGAGAGCATGTTTTTACTCTAACCAGTCAGGGGTGCTTCTTGCTTTTTTTCCACCCAAGCTTGCTCGATTTAATAGCTCTTCCTTACAAGACTTTACCATGACTCAAAATTTATGAGGGAAGTTTTCTGAAGTAAAGGGATGAGCAGGTGCCTGGTTTTCACTGACTACCACCAGCACCTGGCTCCTACATGAGCTGCTGAACATCTCCCCAAACTGGCTTTGTAAGTGCCTGTGAAAAGGAGGCTGGAGAGCAGGCAATGCAGCTGGCACCTGCTGCAGCCAATATGCCCACGGAGCTGTGAGAAACTTTTGCACTGAACTCCCAAATATCCTATGGATTTCAGCTTCATTAAAAATACGAACTTCAAGCCAAGTCTGCCAAAACGTCTGCAGAGATCCGTGTATCTTTTTGCAGACTTAGCTGAAATTATGACTTCAGGTAAAAGCCACAAGAAAAATATGTGGCTGCTGTTTCTTCCCAAAGCCAGGCAACTGCTGGCAGCTTGGCACCAAACCCATAAGCCGAACGTAAAGTGCAAAGACAGGAAAAGTAATGAAGGAATATTTCCTATCAGCCTCTGCAGGCCAGAGCTGCATATTGTTACATGCCTAGGAACAGCAATTTGAAAGGTGGGGAAATAATGAAATACAAAAGAAAGACAGGAAGCTGAGGTGAGAATCTTCTGATGTGCCAATTAATTCTTGATTCATTCTTCCGCTGTAGGCGAATAAGAAACTATTAAAAAATTGCACAAATGTTTGTGCAAGCTGTGGGCCCAAATTCTGGTTTCTGTTAATCAGACAGACTATTACGCTGACTATGGCAGAAATAAATTATTCAACGTGACGTAAGCCCACAAGGCACAAACATGCCTTGCCCCTGACAGAAAAGAGCACACCATTTTTTTGCTGTTTTTTAAAGTTTAGAGTCCTGAATTTGAATTAATACAAAACAATGGGGGAACAAAGTTTGCTTTCCAGAAAACCTCATCAAATTAATCTTTTAAGCAAACTAACACTGTAACCAGACAGAACCTAATTTTCTCTCCCAGATTTTTTTCAAAGGTAATGCAGGAATATTGGACAGAGAGAGAATGTAGCAAATCCTGCAATTCTTTGAGCAGAGCAGCTTGGGGAGCTATACTCAGACCCTTTTCTTCTCGGTGGACTAGGGCTGCATATTTCATCAAAGCACTCACGTTGATTACAAGGCCTTATCATCCCCCTGCAGTCAGTCATCTGTCAACAACACAGAAGGTCACACCTCTCATCTGTCAGTAAGTGATGAGACTGAGGATTTCTCCAAATGAGCGATCTCCCGTCCCAGATGGAAACAGCAACCCAGCACTGCTTTGAAGAGGCTGTTTTGCTTGCATTTCCTGTGCTGTCCCACCAGCTTCTCACTCCTGGAGTGCCACAGCACCCTGGTTTGGAAGCAGTTCTGAATTCAAGCCTAGACCTACCTCTGACAGCATGACTTGAAAACTGCCCCAGCCTCAGTGTACATTGCAACTATACATGCAAATGGTCTCTTTGGCAGAATACCTAAATGTCCCTATCCCGCAGCACAATTAAAAAAACCTAAGGTGAAAAAGTTGTATTGATTCCTCGCTCTCACACCTACACAGGTCTTTTGTGGCTGTACATATTGAAGATCTGCCTCTTCAAGGAAATACTTTGGGCCTGAAACCTATGCTGTGCTAAGAGGCACATTTTGTTTCCTCAAAGACAGCTTAGTTACACCCACACAAAGCTACAAACATTCCCTAAGTCTTTGGAAATCCCAGCCTTGGCTTGGCTTTGTAGGGACATTCTTGAGAAGGCTGCCATTAAAGTGGAGCATTCCCTTTTCAGAGACCCAAGCTGGGGCCTGGAGAAACACACACTTCTGTGGCCAAGTGGAGAAGTGAATATGACCTCCACATTTCACACTACATAAGCACAGCTCTCACTCCACAGCACCATTTTGCTCACAAAGAAAAAGCATGCCATTTATTCACAGATTTTGCACCACTACTTTCCCAGAAGCACACTTTGCCCTAGGCACAACAAAATACATTTTTTCCTGCGGAGTCAGATGTGAGCTGAATCATTGGAGATACTTTCTGAATTGCTTACTTTAAAAATACTTTTAACACAGTCACATGTTTTCAAGCTCAGTTTTAGGGATGCTTTCTGAACTTAATTTTAACAGCAAAAGCAAGCTGGTGTGATGTCCATCACTTTTAAGATAAAAAATGGGTTTGCCAGATACGGAGCCATGTAACAGAGAAGTCTTTTACATTCTATAATTTTACAAGCATGCGTTCTTACTGAATCATACCTATGTAAAATTGAGCTGCAGAAAGAAAACATACACTTTTCCACCTCCCGTCTACCTCATAAATAGGAAAAAAATTGGACCAAACCCACAAGCAAATACCTGAAACTACTGAAGCTAACCACTCCTCAAACCCCTGCAGCCCATGGATTTCACCAAGAAGGACATAATTTTGAGTCATTTTTCCCCCCATGCTTCTGCAGTAAGAATTCAACCAAATGTTCTTGTTTTCTTCCACATCTGGGCAACTTTCCAGAACTTCTAAGCCTAAGAGGCAACTTCTAGCTCTATGTAGGTTGCATTCCTTTGTGCTACTCACCTGATTCCTCCTTGATGCCTTTTGCACAAAATGCAAAGGCAGTTGCAATGAGAAATTCCTTCACGAAAATGGTGCTGCAGTGCTGTCTTTAAAAACACTGAAAAGCTTACAAAGAAATTGAGAAGGAATGACAGTACTCCAGGAATCTAGAAAACAGTTACAGAATTTTGCACACTGCATATGCACGTACCTTTGCTTGACCAGCTGATCCCTCATTTCAAATAACTTCCTCTAGTCAAAACAGTTGCAACACTTCCTCCACTGACCAGACAGAAGGATGCAAAACATCATTCTACTAAGCTGTACCTCCTTGTCATCTGGTTATTCTAGGATCTAATTAGCCCTTGTGTGCATATCAAAAGGGTAGCATGCACATAAGATGGCAAAAGTCAGAGAAAAAGGAATGACCTTGTTTTTGAAAGGGGGGACAACCTAAACAGCTGAAATGAACATAATATGTAAAATCAGAGCTCTACTTTTGAGCACCTCTAGAATTTTTGAGACAACCAAGACCAGCACAGAACCCTAACACAGCTAAGGAATTTTCTTCATCTCATGATTCATCTATTTTTTACTCCTCCAGCTTCCTCACCAAGTTTCCATGTGCCTGTTTCACTTTTTAAGACTCCTGTTGTCCCAACAAACAGCTTTTTGTTTACATACCATCTGCCTCAAAACCTTTTCTTATGACATGAAAAAAAATTACCAGCAGAAAAAAATACTTTCCCCTCTATCCATTTGCTTCTAAGATATTTCATTCTAATCTTTGTAATGGTTCTCTTCTAATCCAAAACCCTTGAGGCATTTTAGAAGGTAAATGAGTGATTAAGAGGCATTCCCACTGTAATTTACAGACTTTGTAAACCCTAATTGTTCTGAGCCAAAGATTTTTTTCCTGAAGTGCCAACTTTAGTAGGTTTCAAGGTGTACAGCAAGATGTATCCAATAGGTCAGACTTTAATAGATTCTGGCCTATCTCTGTGTGTGTGCTGTGCTTCATAATTCAAAATATAGACATTTTAGTGGTTGAGGAAAAATAATATTTTCAATTACTAACTGAAAAATGCTTTTCATCAGAATGAAAATTATATTTTGAAAATACAAAAACCTTGATCAGCTCTAATGTTAAGTAATTTCCCTGAGGTCATTTTAGAGGCAAAGATGAAAGAATACAGATATTAGATCTTGTACCTTGCTATTAAATTGTAAAGCAAACAAATCAAAACCAAAACCAAAACAAAGAATGTGTGCTGTGAATTCACTGACTGCACAATGGAGCAGCATAACACGGGATTTTCAGTGGCACTGGCTTGGAATGATCCATAAGAACTCAAATGTAGCTACTCATGAACAGTAGGGTCATTTTAAACTCTGAACTAATAAAAATCTTCATACTTTGTCATCCTGTGCTCCACATGTGACTAAAGAGAAAACTTCAGGCATGATAAAACTGTGCCAAAAAGCAACACTGGGTGGTGGCTATGTGGCAAGAAGAAATTAGTTTGCATGGAAATGCACACATAATTTATGTACATGAGCACACATTTTGTATAGAGATGTGAAATATCTCAAGCTAGCATGCAGGAAATACAAACAATTTATGTTTTTGCTATAGGTACAACACACTTTTCTTTCTAACTACTGAGCAGCTGAAATCTTGTTTCCTCAGCCCAACATAATTTCATACTTAATTTACAGAAAGAGAATATCCAGTGACTGTCTGAAGGGAGAGAAAATATGGGTAGTATAACAGTACAGGACCTGCTACTCTGCTGTTTGGCAACCACAGGGGCCTGTGTAGTTTCTACCCTTCAGTGCATCAGAGTAAGATTCCAGCAAAAACACATGTTGAGGGAGGGAAGAAGAGAGGGCTGGGTGTTCAGCTGAATGAACTTACTGTTACCTTTTTTTTTCTAACATAAGTCTTCTTTTTCCTGATACTGTCTGAATTTGAAACATCTAATTTAATACATTGAAGGGCCCCGTCTTCCTTTTATTTCCTGTCTGTACTGGAGCAGTCGCCTGTTTCAATTATGACTTTCTCCAGCTCCTACATTTTTCGTGCTCCAGCTGGCTCAAAGTGCACTTCCTTGGAAGGTAAAATGCACTAACTGTGCTGATCAGAGACTGATAGCTGGAAAGCCACAATATTTAATAGCTGAGCTGATAAGTGGAGGGGTTGACAAAAAATAAAAAAACCCGAACCAAAAAAAAAAAGCCCCAACACCCCCAACAAAATTTTAAGCCTAAACAAAAGGATATTATATAGCTGCATGTTCAATTAAGGCCCCATTTAATATATATATATATACACACACATAGAACTGCAGACTGCTTACATAAATTCATACTTTTATGGTAAATTTCATCCACTTCTATGCATGTGTGTTAAATGTTTCTTTCCTGCTTTTCAGTCAATTAGTGCTGACTGGGGACTAACTCAGTGCAATTATTTCAAAGAACAGGATTGTGGGATTGATATGGCACTACTGCAAAACCCTGTCCAGCTAAAAATAAAATTGTTTTGTAGTCAAGATAGAGGGGAAAAAAAAGTCTCTGAGCTGTAAACACCAGTGAATGTATTTTTTTCTGCTTTATGAAAACCACAAATCTTTTTTTTCCCTTTTCCTTCTTACTCATAGGGCAGTTTAATTACAGTTTAATCTCTTTCAGTAAGCACCCCTTGAGACCTTATTGTCAAAGTACTGTATTATCAAGGCTACAGCTACAATTTACTGCAGTAGGTGGGGGCTGCCTTTAGAAAGGCCAGAAGGTACCAAAGAAATCAAAAGAAAAAAACAAAAAAAGAAAATAGAAAAGGAGTAGTTCAGCTACTTTATTATTAACTAACAGTGCAAAGCTTTACTGGGCCCTAGAGGTCCTAGTTCAATAATTAGAGAAACTCTGTAAAGGCGATGGCCAACACTCCCCCTCTGTAACCCGCTTGCATCAGTAAATCTGATGGAAACGTGGAGTTAACAGAGTTGTTCAGTGCTTCATTTGCTGGGGCACCTTAGGAACATGGGCTTGGGGAGGCAGGGGAAGACGTTAATGGAGCATGTTGTGAGGTGTGAAATGCAAAGCAGAGATGTGTTGGTTTATAGGGCAATACTGAAAATAAACAGGAACTAGTAATTTAAATTAAAAAATAATCTACAGATCTTTGCCAGCTTTGTTTTTAAATGGACTTGAAAGTATTTTCCCGAGATGTGAGAATGACTTTGTGTGTAGAAAACCAAACTTAATTCAAGCTAGCAATGCAGAGGATGTTGCATCAGCTATTTTCTCCTCTTTTTTATACTGGTACAAGTACTAAGAAACAAATGCAATTGAGAAGAGAAATGGCCCAGTATGAAATTACTCGTGTCGTTGAGGAGAGCACAGCTACCTGATCTTCCAGGTATGTTTTACTGTTATGTTTGCATAGGCAATCAAATTATAACCCGTGCACACAGGACATAAACATGGTGTAGTGAAATCTAAGTGATGCGTTACTAATATCCAGGAATGATATTTTTCCAATCATTTTTGGTTAAAAAACCCAACTCTACCTTCCCCTGTCTGCTCTCTCATAAGTGTTTGCTGCACATGGCAAGGACTTGTTGCCAAGCACACAGATATGATACGGTATGTAGACAGTGACCTAAAGGGAATATTTATTTCTGTGCAGTGTAGCAGGTTATGGTTACAGCTATCAAGCTGTTTCAGTCACTGATTTATTCACCCAGAAGAATAGAAACAATATTTTTCTAAATCTGTTTCCTATTAACTTTTCCTCCCCCCTGCCACGGCCACCCCCTTCAAGATTCCTAAAATGGATGAAGCCTCTTCTTTTCTCAGCCACAAACCAAGGTATACTGTATATAAGAATTCCCTCATCCTTGAGGCAATGATCAAGGAACAGGATATCCTGGTTAATACTAATGCAGGAAGAAGGTTTGCTCATTCTCACAGACTTTTCAACCCACTGGTGCCTTCTGAACCAGCCTAAGGCATGCCTTCCTTTTTGTCTCTGGGAAGGAGAAAATAAAAGGGGGGGGGGGGGGATGGGCAGAGATTATTTTAAAAGCTAAATCTGCCATATGAGGGAGAATGGCACTGCAAACCCACGCTCTGTGACAGGACACACTGTATTTGATGGCAGCAAGGAGTCACATTGTGAGTGCTACCTGTTTTCCAAGACCCACATATACTGGTATGGTGCTCTATCCCTGAAAGCACTGAAGGCCAGGCTGGATGGGGCTCTGAGCAACCTGGTCTAGTGGAAGGTTCCCTACCCAGGGCAGGGAGTCGGAACTAGAGGATCTTTAAGGTCCCTTCTTACACAAGACATTCTATGTTTGCATGATTCTTTGATTGCAAGATTCCATGAGCCATGCTCCCAGAGCCTGCACCACTCCTGGATAGAACTGCAGATTGAGACAAATATTGCTTAAAGTCATAACAGCAGCCACGACAACAGAAGATGTTCCAATATCGTGTTGCAGAATGTGGAGAAGCAACCAAACAACCTGCAACTGTGGGTGACAAAAAAAAACCCCAGCAAAACCCCCCAAAAAACCATGCACAAAAACAACCCATAGAAATAGTAAGACATCTTCTAGTCCTTCTGCTACTTCTCACACGCACAGAATTGACCTCTTAAGAACAGAAAAGCAACTTATACAAAGAAAAGTCAGTAGTACAAACGAGTGGAAACTATCCATTTTAACACATGCAAACACATACCTCACAATTTCAATATCCACTATCTTCTTGTTTCCTCACTTCTGTTAAATTGCCATCAATTAACACTGATGTTGAAGAGATAAGGTTTTTAATAACTGCCTTTATTTCCCAAAGCAAATGTTTATGCCAGTAGCACAACACCTTGTTATTTTAATTCATTTAAAGGCATTATGCAAATAGTAAGATCTAATCAAGTGACAAACATGTTAGCCACATGAATAACCGAGCAGTCTTTTGGTCTTACTCCTCTTTAACACAGATGATGCAGGGGGTCTTTGGTTATGCTTGTTTAATATTGGTATAATCTCACTAATTGAAGGGGAAATAATCCTGATTTATATCCATATGAGTCATAAGGGCAACAAGAACCACAACCATTTAAGCATTTAAAAAAAAAAGGAACAACAGAAAAGTTTTTCCTGCTAGATAAAAATCACTGTGAAAGAATTGAAGCCAAACTTATTTACCTACACACATAGCTATGAACTCATGCAATGAGATTATATTAATTCCTACAGTGTTCTAAGACTTCCTTCTAGTGAGTCAAACAACTCCATCAGGAGAATGTAGTCAAGGTGAGAAAGAAATTAAACTTCCACAATCAGTTCAGGAACAGTGCTGAATTTATTCTTGCTTATCGCAAGGTGATTTTGCACTAGTAATTTTTTTCCCCTTCAATGTTATTTTCCAAGATTTTTTTATGCTGGTGTAAGCCACTAATATTTTGGCCATTTTCTGCACTGCCTAGACCTACTAAAACCATGCCTCATAAAATGAGGATTTAAATCTTCCCAGAATAAATGCATTTTATTTCTCACCCTGCCCCCTCCTTCCCCACCCAAGGTTTCTACTATAAATGGCTGGTAACAACTCAATTGAGTGCATAAAAGCAATTGAATAAATAAAACTATGAAGTAAGTGTAAAATATTAGTGTCCAGACATGCAAGATGTATGCAGGTACTACAAAACTTCCACAGCTGTATGTGCCTGGAACTCATGCAGTGCCACAGGTTTAACAGGACCCGCTACCAATAAGAGTTTTATTTGCTTAATAAATTACATTCAAAAGCACAATAGTCCGGGCTCTTAGCTGTAAAATTGCCAAATATTGTCAGTGATTGCTCTCTGGTTATAAATAGTAAAATAATGTACAGCTCATTAGATTTCTGATTCCCTATGCAATTCTTTCTAACCATTACTCAGAAACATATAAAAAGCAACTCTACATGACATTTTATAGAGGTTATAAATTGCTATGAGGAGATGACATGGGATAAATCTGTAGGCAGGGTGAAAGGGACTCAGCCAAACCAAATGTGTAAATTAAGAGTTCGGGCAAAGTGTAGGGCTACATGAAACAATACTGAAATCATAAAGACAGATGGATAAGGATTAACTGCAGCAAAAAGAGGTTTACACTGATGGAAAAAACACCAACAGACCTCTCTGCTGAAGACAGGTAAGTTAGCTGTGCCTGGTAGTATACAAAAAGTACACAAAAGCATACAAAAATCTTAAAATCAAGCCCACTTCAAGTAACTTTAACGTTCAAAGTAAAATTAATTAAACCTGCAGAAGCATTGTGCAATGGCCATCTCACTTACATGAGACAAAAATTGCAGGATTTTCTATTTATTTTTCAAGATGAGTTTTGGCAGCTCTACAATAATTTTACTGGTCCACAGGGAAGAGAGTTATTTCACTGGACAACGTTCCCAGAAAATTAAAGAAGTTTCTTGTTTCTTTTTAAATATAAGAACTAATTTTTTTAAAGACACACATAACAATGATTTTATTATTATGCATTTACATACTTAGTCAGCATATAAAAGAAATACTTTGAAACTTCCCAACACAGGCTTACAGGACCCATCATAGTATTTCCTTTTACCATTAGGAAATCAGGCAGAGAAGCTTTTCTTTCAGTGCATATCTCAGTCTCCCTGAGTGACAATAACATCCAGAGAATACTGCACAGCAATTCTTGCAATCTTGCAAAATTCCGGGTGCTTTTCACAGGCTAGAATTGCCCCAGCTCCCTGGATGAAATCCTGAGTCTGTGTTCATTTTCTCACACCCTAACAGAGGTCAAAGTCAGTAGGGGCATCCATAAGGGACGTGTCCGTAAGGTTCAACAGGAATAGGTCTCACCTTAACACCGAGGCACTCAAGTCAAGCCAAGCACTGAGGTTAGTATATTTGGTTCTTACTGGACATTAAATTGAATTAATGAAATGCAAAGCTTCTCAGAATAGCAACTATATTGTCTCTCATGCTGCTCAGAAAGACTTCTAAAAAAAAAAGTTTTTCCTTCTCTATCTCTACAATATTAAAGCACTCTTTGCCAGGGCTGAAGTAGGCATTTTCTGTTCAAATTGCTCCATGTCCTCAGTGCTATGCAATAAATGAGAACCTGAACATCTTGGTATTTGTATTTCACTGCTTGGACAGTACCTAATTAGCATCTCTCCATGATGAAATGTGGCAATTCTTTTGGACAAAAACCATGTGGAGAACTGGAAGATATTTTGACAACCTCATTGACAATAAAAGAATTCACCAACTTCTATCATTACAGCCATAGTGGAATGAGAATAGAGCAAGAAAAAGTTTTTAGGGAGAAGCTATAGATTTCATGAAGCCAAACGATTAAATCTGAAAAAAAAGAACCTAATTTTTTTTACACAGACAAATCTTTTTACAGGTCTTGTTCTACTTCAGCTAGTGCAATAAATGTTACTATGTCCTCCCTGCAAATTCTGCCTTATCTACAAACTTTCAAACAAATATGCTTTCGCACACACTCTCCTCCTTTCTTAAAATGGGGCAAAATGCCTCACAACACTGAGCATTTTCCTCTGACAAATTAATAAGACCCAGGAAACATGTTCCCAGTGCAGTTGCAGCAGCAAGGTAGTCCAGTGGCAGAACAAGAGGCTGAATGTCAGGAGACTTTGTTCTATGTGTAGCTCTGCCATGATTTGACCTTTGGTATCTCTCTAACCATTCTGTCTTTCATCCTTTATCTGGCCTGTCTATAACAGATTGACAATCCTTTGGGGCAGAGTCTACTCTCTTCCTACATATTTGTGTAGTGCCTAACACAAAGGAATCCCAATCTGCTTTTAGCACTGTGCAAACACACAACTGAAAATGCAGCTTCTTCCTCTGGGACCTTGCAATCTCAGCCAAGGGACAGCAGAGAGATACATCAAACAGACGAAAAACACAAGTTAACTCAGCACTGCAACTGGTCTGTCTGAAAAGGAGGACCTGGTTTGCTTTGCAAAATATGGCTTTTGCCTGACTCTGAAGGCCACCATTAAAACCCTCTGGACACTCCACCAGTGGCCATTTTTTTGTGTTCTATCAGTGAAATCAAACAAACTTTATGGTAGAATAAATGGGAGTCTTTCTCAGAAGATTTTTATCACTTAATAATTTGCATTGTGGAGCTTCAAACTGAAAACGGGATTTATTTGGTCTTTTTCCATTTGAGCAGTCGAGTACCAGTCTTACATTATACTTTGTTGATGATTATTTTCATCTGTTGTCTCTTAGATGTAATCTGAGAACAGACTATCCTGCTGTGGCACACATACTGTGCCCAGACACCCGAGATCCTGGACTGGGAGACAGGTCCCAAATACAACTTCTATATAGAAAGGAAAAGGCAACAGTTTACAAAAAAGCTCAGTGAAATACCAACCACCATTCTTGTTCATTCACATGTGATAGGGGAACTAGATTTGTGTCATCTGAAAACATTTGAAGAATTTGAATTCCCTAAAAGCTACAGTGGTTATCTGTAGAAGTCTAGAAAGTCCAAGATACCTGACAAAGGAGATCATGTGGAATGTACAATAGATTTATTCTAAGGGAAAAAAAACCCCGGAAAAATATCTGGTGTGAGCTGGGACATTTCCTATGCTTGCACACATGCCATGAATCCCAACTGAGTCAATTGCATTTCTGAGGGAAGAATTTTGCAACCTCCTAGTCAGCTAATTTTCTTTTTTTCATGTCGGAATGAATTGGGTCCTGTCACTCTAAGACCTCAAAAAATCAGGGCCTTGTAGAACTTGGTAACTGATGTCTCTCTCATTCATGAAAAGTGTAATCTGCTGGGCCAGTAATGAGCTATAAATATAACTTTTACCCTGCTTCTTTTTCATATTCCTGGCTCCTGGCCACCTGGATTTGAATAAATCCATCACCGGAAGATTCCACATGTTTGCTATTTGAGCAAACATCTGTTGGTTAAGCTGCTGTTCCCTTGGGAGCATGGCCTGGCTGTTCCATCAGTCAGTTTGGTGGCTTGGTTTCCCTTGTATGCAAATGCACGCTGTTTTTATGAGCTCATTCCTTTTCTCTCCAGCTATGGCAGAAGCCACATCGTGCTCTGACATAAGCCCAAATGCTTAGCTCAGTCCTACTACTCCTTTGAAGGATTGCTAGGCCTGCTGATTGTCTTGCTAAGGACTTCACCAACAATTATTTTTTCACCAATTATTTTCTGAGGGATTTACTCTTCTTTTAATGCCAGGGAATAGTCTAGACCAGAAGTCTTCCTGTCGACATGGTAATTTTAAGAAATACTTTTTATTAATTGTATGTAACTGAGTAACACACATCTACTTTCATGGCTGCTCCTAAGGATTTTCTCCCCTCTTCTGTTGCTCCACTTCTCCACTTTCCCTTTTGATTCACTTGAGGCTTCTCACCCTTTTTATCTTTCTGCTCCTTCCTTTACTTTCCTCATAGCCTAGGCTCTCATTAACCATCTCCCATCATCTAAAATGATTGATAATAAAGCAAGTAGGGTTCATTACAAAATCAACAGCTGTACAACAAATCTCAAGTGCAATACACACATACACATGTGCCTTTTTGAACTATAGCTTCAGGCAGTTTGCAGACCCAAAAAGACAGGGTGGAATTGGTTATAGGCTGTGCATTCATGAGTCATATCAGTGGTCTAGACACCACTGCTTTAAAACTTTCCTCTGAGGATTCAGCTGTCTATGAATGAAGTTAGTCTCTGTGTACATGGCAACATCATGCAGGCATAGCACAAAGGCTTGTGCTGGCTTTCTGGTAAAAAAGAGAGGATACAGGGAGAGGAACATCTTAATTTTATTCTTCAAACTGATTCTGTCCTCTCTTACTGAATAATCTACATCTACTGTCAACATGCAATTTTCTTCTCCTATCTATTCTATCTTTTTCACATGCCGATTTGAGAAAGTTCTTGAGCAAAGAATTATGACCAAGTTCCTAAGGATGAAATACCTACAGCATCCTATTTCAGACAATGGATCCTCCATCTCCCATTAACCAGCATGTTTAGAAACATGCTGGAATGTTTGCTTATTACAACTGGTTTGGAAGTACTGCAAGTGTCTCAAGAGAAGTTTTTAAAAATGCGTTTTTTTTCTCTTAGTGTAGCAATGCTGGTTATTGTAATTTCAAGGCAAAAAATGATGAGTTCTTTTCAGAGCTGCTTCTGTTTTATTTTAAAAAGAGTGATGGTTCCCTTCTGAAGACATTTGGAAGGGAGGAGTCTTCACAACAGGAGTCCCCGAGGGTCCTCAGATCAACCTGCATTGGAGCAGTCACAAAATAAAGGCCAGAAGCACTGAATGCAGAATTTGCCCCATCAATCAGTTTATCTAAACAAACTCTTCTAGGGTCTGAGAAGGCCAAAGAGCAAGATGTTATCTCTATGCAAGAACTACTTTTCTGTTTGTAAATTTTTTGTAGTAGAGAAAAATCTGAAGGAAAGTGAAACACATAACTTCAGTTTCCCTTTTAACTTTTTGTCTGCTTTCAAAACTTCAGTTTCTGGATTTTGCAGAAGAGAGAAGAAAAGAATATTAAAAAAAAATCAACCAATTATTGACTCACATTTCTTCCAGCTATCAGAAGATATTTGCTAGTAGCCAGGAAAAGGAAGCTTGTGTATCTGTATGAATACTGAAGGAAAAATCTCTGAGACTTGTATCCCTTTGAGAAGGATGCTTCCCCACATGTTTCTTTAGACTCATGTCCTAATCTGCTGTTCAGCATGGAGGGAGTTGCATCCAACTTCAGCTAATGTCTGCTTGTCACAATTTTCATACAAGGAGCCAAAAGCTTTGGCGCCCCACAGTTGCTCTTCTTCATGTTAACTCACTTTTTGGCAAAGGGTCTTACAACAGAGCAGAAGACAGTACATTAACCAGACAATTAGCTGAATTCCAGAACTGACTGAGCAGGCAAAAATGAAAATTAGAAGTCCTCACCACCAGCAATGCATTTTGCGAGCTGAGTTGTCAATTAAGCACTGCGGCCACCTGGGTTAAACTGCAATGAGTGCTTGCTGCCAGCTGGCCTTGTCATCACTTTCCCTCTGCGGACTGAGGGCTGTGCAGCCAGAGGAACAGACAGATGATAAATTGCAAAAAGAATTAGAGGACCTGTTGTCCCAGCAATTGAATTTTTTCAGGCCAAATTAATGAACGTTTTTCTCTTTGAAGGGAGCAAGGCAGCACATCTGCTTCAACCTAAGAGCAAGAATAACTGGGAAAATCTCACACCCTCACCACACATACATGGAAGGGAGGTGCACCTATCAATCAAACACAGCTGTCTGTGCTGAGGGTGGGAAGCTCCAATGGCTGACTCAAGGAGTCTTTTTCTAAATTTATACTAGATCTTATACTATTTTAAATAAGATCACTGTGGCCTTGTGAGCTGAGCAGCTTTAAACCTATTTGGCAACATATTCCCCCTCCACCCATTTAGGGCCAGACACAGCAAAGCATTTCTGCTTGCACTTCTCTTTAAAAGTCTAATATAGGTCCCTTGAACTCAGCAAACTATTCCTGGGCTTAAAAGCTTTGCTGAACACCAGCTGGAGCAGCGCCAGCTCAGCACTGATATGGTCCTCCAAGGGATGCAGGAGTTAAAGTACAGCTTGGCTGCTGGCATTGCATTAGATGGACTCCTGGTCATCTCTACCAACACAAGAAGTCATAAGGGAGTCAGAAGATGAGCAGCTAATTTTAAGGGCTACAGTTATACATGGTTAATTGGTCACTACTCACACTACACCTTATACTGCTGTCAGAATGTTATTTTTTTGCCCAGACTTCTTTTTCCAGATATGCTTTGGCAGAAAATCTTGCCGGTTGGAAAGAGACACAGAAGCAATGGAGCCAAACTCCTAGAATCCAAATTCCTAAAAGGTGTGTTATGGAATGAAATCTTAGAATAACAAATGAGCGTGGCTGCTTTGGAGATACTTCCCCACAGCTTGAAACGGAGATGTGGGAATGTCTATGCTTGTACTCAAGCTGTTTGCATGTACATTTAGTAGAATTCTAATATTCATCACTCGGCAGAAATTGGGCTGATATTAAAGGAAATATTTCAAGAGAAGATTTATGCACAAATCTGCTTCTACTTAAATTGTTTCTAAAATACGAGTTCATTCACCACGTGCCTAAAGCAAGGACCAAAATGAAACAGCTGGTGCATGGGCCAGAGAAGAGAAGTACAGGCTCGATGAGCTGTGCTGCATCAGCACTCTTTTTACATATGACTCTGCACTTCTGAGTGTTTTGCCCCAGACATGACACCAGTGGTGTAAATTCAGGCTGCTTCTGCTCCTCTGATTTCATCAGAATTTAAGACAGGAGGCCAGAGAGAGCCGAAGGAAGGTGCCACCATCAGCCCCTCCTGCCACTGGAGCGTAGCAGAGATTCACACATATTGCAACATGACAAACTTGCTTAAACTTAGAGCTGAAATTGATTTTTCACCTGCAGCAAGCCTTGATCATTCAAAAGGAGCAGAAATCCCCTCACAACTCCCTCGTGGTGGTGAGATTTACAAAAGAGACATTAAATGCGCGTGCAGTACCAGGGCCTTACTCATTTAAGCAGGACCTAAACCCTGCAAATGGTCCCATTCAGTTGACAGCCTGCTCGCAGGGCAAGGCACACCACGGGACAAGGACCTTGCATCACTTCTGGCATTAAATTACCTTGCACTGTTTGATTATGTGCAGCACCCCTCCTCATGCACACCACTGGTAAACCACTGCCCTATGCATTAGATGGGCACACCTTTCTGCTATCTTTTGTAATTATTCTCCTCATAACATCCACCAACAACAAAGCTTTTCCAGGTTACAAGTTAACCACCTGCTGAGTGACCAAAATGCTGGCCCAAAAGTTCAAACACATTCCATTACTTTCATATGTGAGTAATTTTATGCTCAGAAATAATGTTACATGAGTCATAATATCCTTTGAATTCACTGTCTGAAGGATCAGAGCCCAGAAGTATTCTTAAGTTCAGCAGTTGCCATGTTTTCCTCTCAAAGAAAAAAACAAAAAGAGAAGAATGCACAGCCTGTTTGCCTTTTTAATGAGGTAAAAAATGGCCAGAGCAACTGGGGCTTTTTTTAGTATTTGACATGTAATAATAACTAGAAAAATTCATCTTGTACTTGTAAAGTTTTCCTCTTACTTATATGGCTAAAAAGATAAAAAGAGTAAATTTGATTGCTTTTCTTTAGCACATAAAACTCAACTCCGTTTCACATATTAACACAGAAACAATTTTTCAAATTAATCCAGGCAAGTATTCAACTTATAAAATATAAGTTACATTGGCATTCTAATGGGAAAACTTTTAATAAAAACATGATCTTAAATACTGGAAAATCAACACTATGTATGCTTGTAACAACCTTTATTCATTGGGTTTTTTTTATTTCCTGTAACTTATTTGACAA
Source organism: Eopsaltria australis (assembly GCA_034509425.1). Classification (NCBI taxonomy): domain Eukaryota; kingdom Metazoa; phylum Chordata; class Aves; order Passeriformes; family Petroicidae; genus Eopsaltria; species Eopsaltria australis. The sequence continues at coordinate 2,474,150 of JAVTVJ010000270.1, read as the reverse complement.
ACTGGAATAGGTTTTGTTATCTGAACATAGAAATATAAATATTCAGTGCTATTTCCAGACCCTTGCTAATACAAATTGTACTATGAATTTCAGAGCAGTAGTGAGAAGCTGCAATTAATGGGGGAAAAAAAAAAATTAGTATAGTTCATGTGAGAAAAGTGTTCCAGCATGACCTGCCCTGGCTCTGATTCAAGTAAATCTTCAAACATGCAGTTAAGTGCAAGCACAGATGTTTTTGTAAATAGGAAAGGAGTAGGCTACCCCATGAGAAATGAGTAAACTGCATGGCTCAAAATTAGAAGTATTTGCCCTGAACCACACGCTGTAAATACGGAAGCTGGGTATCTGGACCTCTAATTCAGCCATGTCTCCAAAAATCAGATGACCAGGTTGACCATCATAAGAGAGTTTGGGGAGGTTTAGGGATGCAGTCACAAGGACAGCCTGTGCTACAGAAAGCACAGGCTATTTGTAGAAAAAACTACAGCAGCTCTTTCTTGCAAGAGTTACTCTGCTCCTGGGACAATTACAAGGTGTAAGTTCATTAGCCACACATTCTTTTTAATATCTTCCTGACAAGTAGTAATGACAACAAGAATTGTTATAATTAACTTAGTTATGGGATCCAAAAGGTCCCCTAAATCAGTCATCTGGAATACACCTCGCTGCTTAGTTCACCTAGGTCTGGACTTCTTCAGACAGAGAGGATTTGGAAAAAAATCTGCTTCTTTTGCAACGTGTAATACCTTGAATCAAAATAGCTTTCCTCAAAGATTTCTCTCTCACCACAAAATGCACAACACTGCTTGACCAAAGGAAAACTCTCCTGCCTAGGATGATGATGAAGACTTCTCACTCAAATCTTTTGAATAAAGCTGCAAGTGGGCCTTCCAGAGATGAGAAAACAAATCACTAATTCTAATGCCCTTAAAACAATTATTTTTCTCATTCAATTTCCAAACTTAAATCAACAAAATATTTCGAGAGATATGCACTTCTAAGTTTCACACAAAATAAATGCATTTGAATGATGTTCTGTGCATACTGCCTGAAGACTTCAAGAGGCTTTGTGTAACTTTGTGATAAGTTACAGGTTACTCTAGCACTGGCGACTGAAGCAGTATCTAAAAAAATTTTACATGATTACAAATGAAAATTGGTTACAGCTATTTTATTTGTAGTATAACTGTGTGACTTCTGCCCTGTTATGAATAAAGGTTTTACAAGCCAAAATTCACCAGTAACCCCAGCAGGCACACCTGAATAGCCCTAATACTCAGCTGTGCCATCATATTTGTGTCTGAAGGGGTGACCTTGCCATCCATTAGATGCTTCCAAACTTTTACAGCATGTTCAAGTATGGTATGAGATAGTTGTATGAGACAGACAATCTTGAAATTGTTTAGAATGATGCTGACAAACCCTCGGCCAACACATCCACCAGATTCTAACCAAGGAAGTTTAAAGCCATGTTTGTGGCAAAGTTGGAGGACAGAGTACCAAACACTTCTTAGACATTTCTCCAAGGCAGAATTCACCTTCGTGTTAACCAGTGTGCCCTTAAGAGTACAAATGTTGGTATCATGCATTCCAGATGTAAGAAAAGACTAACATGCCAATTCTGTGATGCAAGCCTCACTGACCTTTTAAAAAATGCTGGGAGGACAGGGGATGACTGAATGACAAGCTAGCATTCTTTCCCTTAAAGCTAAAAAAAGACCTTCCAATAGAACCAAACTTCTGATCAAATTTAACAATCAGCTACAGGCACTCTTTAACTAAGAGAGAAACTGAGACATATTTGAAAATAACATAATTGATTTGTCAAGATGTAGCATTTTAATGCTGCCATTTCCCATGGCTTTCCTAAATTAAATGACTGTTCTACACAGCTTTCCTGAATGTGATATCCTCTGCAGTTTGTATACATTTCTAGTTCTTAATCATGGCATTGCTGGATCAATTTCATGTTTAATAGTGATTATATTCAGTGCTACTTTTTTCCTGTGTTTTACATCAGGCTAATGTCCAAACACAGAGAAGGAGATGACTTCATAGTAACTAGCAGACAAAATTAACATGACAGTCAGCATCAGAACACACTATCAACTGATTATCAGATTAATTCAGGTTGTCTTGCTTTCCCCAAGATTCAGAATTTGAAAGGCTTAGAATTAGTCCCAGTAAGTGTTCACATTGAAAAGTATATTTAAATAGCTACAGTACCCTAGTACCCCTCCGACTACATCCAGTCCAGATATTGTAACCTGTGCAGCTTTATTGGTTAGGAGCTGCACCATCAACACCCAAGTTAGAGCTTTATCAGTTGCTTCTAGCAAATATCACTTGCATAACATCTACATGAAATTTTAACTCCTCAAAAGCTATTTGCAAACTGGATCTGTATTGAATGAAGGGCTAAACTTGAAATCCGCTTCTGTTGATATTAACAAAACTCAAGGTGGAATTAAGAGCCTCCCTTTATGCCCCAGAGATAGGTTTAGTGCTATCATACAGTCATACAGGTCATTAATAACTGTAGTAGGTAATAGTGACTTTGAAAAATATACTTCATGCATATGTGCTAGCATGTAACTCTTCTACACAAAATACAACAGTGCCAGAAAGAAAAAGTATCTGTTACTTAAAAATTTAAATTATAAGCTTGAGCGCCGATAGAGATGCAAACCAAGTTAGCACAAATAAAAATGCAAGACTCTTGATTTCCATTTTACCAACAAAGAATAAAAGGAGAAACTAAGTTCAGATCAAACCGCACATGAACTTTTTTCTTCCCACTTTGATCACAGTGAATGGAGAGAGCATTTTGTGACCATCTAGGAAAATCCCTTCTTTGCAGACATTTTACAAACACTTTTGATGATTGTCCTGAAGCTGCAACTCTGTTCTTGTCGCCTTCATTTGATTATTTGTCTGCATCCAATTGTCTTTCTATTCTGTGCTTGAAAACCTTCCTGAGTGTATTTGTCCTTTTGTACTGAGTTTAACAGTGCAAATAATGGAATTCTGTTCCAGGAATGGGTTCCCAATACTACTGTGAAACAAATAATAAATTAGGCTGACTGACTAGAATACTGAACTGAACAAAGTTATCTCCATGTTCAGGATGTGGCCCATCAGATATAATGCAAAATGAGATATCACGTGTTATCTTATCATTCTTCAAAGTAATTTATTCCTCTACTGTCTAAAAAAAAAACTCTTAGCTTTCTGTCTCTGAAACTTGAGAGATTATGCAGGTTATGTAGGAAAAGCCCAGGCTAAATACTTTGAAAATAGAAGATTCTTTTATTTGAAAACAGAAGATTCTGCAATTTATAGAAAAAGAAAAAATCTGAATGTGAAGGGCCTTTCAAAGTACAGCACTATTTTTCAAAAATGCATGTACCAGGGGATCACTAATATTATATTGTCTATCATAGAGCCAAACTTTACAAGTAGTCATAATGCAGTGGATCAGAGATGATGGTGATGATCTTAGTAACAGCCATAGCAGTAGTGAAAACTTGATGATCAAACCAGGAAAATGGATTGGGCAGCAGGCAGGAGAAAAGGTTGAATATGTAACAGATGCAACAGGAAAAGGTCTACGTATTTTTGAAAAAAACCAACAAAAATGAGACTTTATAGATGCTAAGAGACTTTGTGAGAAACTAAAAGAGGTAATTGTTCACATTCCAAACATTCTGATATACAAACTGCACAGCCATCGCCCATGAATAGCTCAGCTGTTAACAATTTTTTCCCCCCAAGAAAATAATCAGGCTTCATGCCAAGCAACTTTTCTCAAAGTGAATAATATTTTGAAAGCCTGTTCAAACCATAGCTGTGACATAATAAGTTTTTAAAGAGTGCAAGTGACTCTGAAGAGATCCCAGTCTGGGTTTGAAAGAAGACTCAGTTTATAACCCAGTTAGGAAAAAAGCACTTTCAGACTTTTACTCTAGTGGAATTCTCAGAGAGTCTCCCAGAAAAAGCCAGTCCTGCACGCACATCTGTTTCCAGTGTGATGCTGGTATGCAAACTATTGTCTATTGGAAGTGTGTTGTGGTAACGTTTGCCAGGGTTAAAGACTGGGTCAATTTGATCAAGAAGCTAAAATTAGCTTCTGTGTGTTTTCCTGAAAAGAAAAAAATACTGTAAAGCTCTTTGTTTTCCTTCAGGTCTTGTTCTCAGATTTCTGTTCAGCTGTGTGAACTACCATAAAGCAGACAGTTCCAAACTCTAATTCTTTCTTACTTGTTCTTTTTAATTGATGCAATAGCAGCAGCAGCCATTAGCTTCTACAGAACTGAACAGTCTGATTCTCTATTTCATTCATCACAAGAGTTTAACGTTCAATAAGGCACTCAAAATCCCTACAGTAGTAAGACAGATGCAAGAAAAAAGTTTTGGCTTGAGAAACTAAAACAAACAGAATAATTTTAGCTACTAACAAAATTGAGGAAAAAAACTTTTACTTTTCTGACAATGATAAAATTGCACATGTTCCTGGAAATGTTTTAGTGCTTAGCCTTTTAGTCACATGCACTTTGAACTACACATCACTTTTATCTGCTGTACTGCAGTCATATATGCAGAAACAGTTTTATGTCACAGAATCACAGAATAGTTAGGGTTAAAAGGAACCTCTGGAGATCATCCAGTCCAATCCCCCTGCCAAGGCAGGATCACCTCGAGAAGGTGACACAGGAACATATCCAGGTGGGTTTGGAATGTCTCCAGAGAGGGAGACTCCACAAACTCCCTGGGCAGCCTGATCCAGTGCTCTGCCACCCTCAACATTAAGAAATTCTTCCTCATGTTGAGGTGGAATTTCTTGTGGTTTAGTTTATGGCCATTGCTCCTCATCCTGTTGCTGGACACCATGAAAGTGTTTGGCACCATCCTCTTGACACCTGCCTTTGAGATATTCATATGTATTGATGAGATTCCCTCCCAGTCTTCCCTTCTCCAGACTAAACAAGCTCAGCTCCCTCAGTCTCTCCTCACAGAAGAGATGCTCCAGGCCCTCCTTCATCTTTGTGGCTGCTGCTGCACCCTCTCCAGTAGCTCCTCAACTTTCTTGTACTGAGGAACCCAGAACTAGACATAGTACTCTATTTTCATAAGAAACACAATGATTAATTTATATTTAGATACTTAATTAAAAGAAACTTCTTTATATGGAAATACTTACTAAATTAAGCACTGGTAACACTGTACCTGTTTATGAAGGCCTTTAATTAAAAATATTTAAATTACTTAAAGGAAGAAAAATATTTTAAAAATCACACCAAAACTGTACTTTTCATAGATAATTTGGTTCAATTTTTACTGGCATCAGAATAGCATGTTGGGTTTGTGAAAAGGATCCCCCTTTTCCAGAACGTTAAAAAAAATCAAGGAAAAACAATATGCAAAACTTTTTCTTACAAACACTCTTTAAGTGAGGTTCCTAAAATAGAAATTGAAATGTTCATTTTAGAGCATTATAAAGACAAAGATGAAAGAATGAGAACATACGATAGAAGAAAAGAGCCTGGGGTTAAAAAAAAAAAAAAAAAAAATCAGCAAAGGTCCTGATCCTGTAAGTAATGTCACCTGAATAGTTTGATAAGTATGAATAATCCCAAGAACTCCAGTGGGAACTACCTTACATGCGTAAATATTTCCAAGTTCAATGCATCAATGCACAAAGTGTAACAGCGGCTACTGTAAATGCTTATTCATTGGGCGGAATTTCTGTAATTTATAAGACAAACTTGATTCTCTAGAATGTGCCCTATTAAAGCAATTGCTCTTTAAACTGGCTTGAAATATGTCAATATTAATGGCCACAGTCTTTTACTAAAGACTAACTAATCTTTTAACATTTAAAAATTGCTTGGTTCTCATAAGGCAATGTGCAATCATCTGTTTATTTCTGAATAAGCACTAATTTAGGAACTCATTTGCTGACAACACTAAAATGGCAAAACAAAGAAAATGCTAGTCTAACATATTGTCAGTGTTCAACAGGCTACCTTGAATTTAGTGAATATGTTTTTTATTTAAACAACTCTAGAAGCAGGACCAAACTGAAGTTACATGAGGAGAAGAGAGGTCTTTTTAAATACTGTATGCTCATTAACAAGTCTTTGTGTTTGTTTTTGCATTAGCTGCACCTCAGTTGGTCCAAGTACAGACTTGTCCTCACTCACAAAAATTTATATAAACTTTCCTATAGTCCTTCAAAACTTACAGGCAGTCTGTCTTGTAAAGAGAGAAAGAGAGAAAGCATAATAGGCAAGAAGTTAACATCTGTTTTTTCTGTCTTTTCCTACTGTATATGATGTTTCCTTGATTTTTAAATTTTTACTCTAATTTATGGATATCCAAGTCTAGCGTAGACATTAGTGATCTTTAGAGCTGCTTTTAGGAAGAGTTCATCTTTATTGAAATTAAAACAGGGAAACCACTAATGGAAAATGGGAAACCAAATGCACTCTTTTGTATTTGGGAATGAGTTTGTGTATGTGATCAATGTACATCCCATTTTCCAACGCAGTCCCAGGTGATCTCTCTACCTGCAGTTGGGGTAAGGAAATCAAGGGACTCACCTTTTTCTTCCATTGGTCTCATCACTTCAGGTGATCTCAAGACCTCTACTGGTTTCTTTCAGGGAATAAAATCACACTCTGGCAAAGGTACCAGAGACAGCTGTGAGCACTCAAAATGCTCCCTGGTTGTTTGGAGGGGGCACCACATCCCTCAGCAAAGTCCAGGTGCTCTTATGGTTCATCTGCCTGGAGAAGTATGCTATACCAATGAATTGCCAACACTAACCATGGTTTTTTTGGAGATTTTCAGAAACAGATTTTCTTGTAGATGCCACAAACAGGGTATTTGGAGTTTCAAGGCTCAATTACTATTTGCAGCTACCATTTTTGTAGCTACAGAACAGGGAAGTGAGAAGAAACCTTGAAACTAGACCAAAACATTTGCTACTGCTTCCAACTATACTAACTTGCCTCAGAAAACTTATCTATACATGCAAACCTAGCCTAAGCTTAAGTTAGTATTTTAGGTAATAAAGCATTCCCTCACTTTCTCCTGCATGTCATTCTACATTTGTCTCTTTTTCAGCTGCTGAGGAATATGCAGCCATTATTTGCTTTGGATAAGATACCTTCTCATTGTGCATTTCTCTTTGGGTGCATTGCCCTGTTATTAAGGTAATTTGAAACAGCCACGTGCAAAGTAACAAGGGAAATCTCTCTCAGTCATGTCCTCATCCTATGGGCACAATTGTGTTCACATTATTCAGGCCGACTATTATGTAATTACAGAAGCGTTCTTGTTCAAGTGAAATTCAGTACTTTTTCTTAAAACAGACAGCTTATTAAAAGACAAACTTTTTAACTGCAGTATTGGCTCTCACATATAAATATTAAAAGGAAGGAGAAAAAAAAAAGATTTCTAAATTAGATTTTTTGTATTTAGCCAAAGCAAAACACAGTGGAGCATCAAAGGGAAAGCTAATGTAAAACCTCCTGTAATAGCATCATTCGATGAGCTTTTTGAGAGAAAAATTTTAGGTACCCCTTCAGCTCCCACCCCTCCAAAAATAAAACCCCCAAAGCCCCCCCTAAAAAAGAGGAGAGAGCCTATTATTTTCTAAGGAATAAGAACTAACATTTTCTGTCTCCACAGCCACAATACAGATTACCTATTTACACAATAAGGTGCGAGGGCCACACAAGGAAGGAAGTCTTCAGCTACTGAAGATCATTAGCAGCAACCAGGGAGGCCACTGTCAGTCGCTTTGGACTGGATTCTCTGGATACTCATACAAAGCACGGAAAATTATCGGCACCACTGGGCCTCTGCCCAGGTCATCCTACAGCTGAACACATGAAACGTTATGCCCTGAGAATGAATGCCCTGGAAGAAGCCCAGGGGTGATTTGAGCCCCTGCACACATTAATCACCCTGAATGTGGTCTCATGCTGGGATTCACAGCCAAGGCAGCCAGCAAGGTTGACTCCTCTGAGATGGGGAGGCGTCAGAATAATATTAGAAGCATCAAATGTCCTCCCTTTGCCTGGTATGGAAAGCTCATCTAGGAGGTGTCAGGATAAAACATGAGAGCTGCAGTTGTACTTAGAGACATGAAGGAGTGATTCACTGTTTCATGGCACAAGTGGAGGAGGAGGCTGCAATAAAAACTTTTACAAGGTGAGATCTAAACCCTGAATGCAGCAGCGCAGGATTACAAAGCCTTTTTTGTCTTTTCTCAGGAAAAAAAATACCAACCAACAACTGAGAGAGCTGAGTGTGTTGTAATTAAACTGTAAATTTCTTGAAATGAAAGCTCAAACTATGCTCCTAACACACCTGCTTTATGAAAGTTACTCACATGCATTTTTGTTGATCTGGATTCTTTAAGAAGGAATCCGAAAGACATCAACAGGAAAAGCATGTTGCAAATTGCTACCCGTGAATAACCACCTTTTAATTATTAAGGAAGTTAACAAACAAGATGGAATCAAGCAAACATAGTAGCATTTCCTTCATGTCTCCTGGAAAAAAAAAAGCCAATGACCAAATCCTTGGTAAATATACAGTTCTGAGAAAGAGAAATTATTTAGATCTTATAAATATTAAGTAAAAATGTGGAGGTATATTCTTTACAAATATATGGTAACTAGCTTTTATTTTTTTAAGGTTCTAATGATGGTAAGACTTTCAGTAAGATTACTCAAAATGTAATGGGTAAAGGCAGAAATACATCTGCCTGACAAGACCTGATGAGCCAATAATAACATCAATATTTCACATAAACATTCTATTCATTCAGCATTTCAGTCATTTAATGACAGCTAAAAATCATTGGAAATCATCACAAAATGACAAATTACACAATTAGAGCACTAAATTTTCCCAGAAAAACAGGAGAACCAGAGGAGGAAAAAAGCTTTTTGTGACCTGAACATGTTCCCTTCTCCAGCAACTATTTCTTAGTTCTGCTGTCCAAGCAATTCCAATGTCAAACAATTCTGTCTTGTCCAAGTCTAACAGAAATTTAGCATGAAGCCAGACCTAGCTCCCACTTAAAACCCGAAAGCTAAAATGTGCTGAGACACCACTTTGACTTTAGTACAAGCAGGAATATTACTCTGATGAGAGAATAGTGCTTTTAGAACTTGTGATGGGTAGAACTGAATTCTGTGTTTCATTGAGCTGTAGAATAACCCAGGATGCTCTACAGTGCTCATACATTTAAAACAAAAAAAAAAAAATCCAACCAAAAAACAAAAAAAAAGCAGTTCATATTCAACATTTGATGCATGTGTGCAATGTTCTTCAAGATACGTATATTATCTAGTATTGACTTTAATGACATCTCACTCAGACAAAAAGAATATATTTTTTTACACGAGATGCTCCTACATCTGTTCTCCCTACTCAGATAGTGTTCCAAGATCTTGGTTTACAAACAATTATGTCAATTTTTTCCAGTAATCTCACAGAGATTTAGAAATATAATTCCATAGGTAAGTGCTGAAACAAAGTCAGTCTCTGAGAAGTTCACAGACACTGTACACCTTATTCACTGTGGACATTGGGAAGGAACACTTCTAGGCTTGTCTTATTCCTATGGTCTTTTCCCAAGCTTTCATTATCGGCCTCTGACAGTGACAGGGTGTTTAGCAAGATAAAATTGCGATTTGAGCCAGCATGGCAGTTCCTATTAATAGTTAATACACTGTTGAAAGTTCAGTATTTTCATACTAGCTACTCTCAAGATTTTCTTGCAATCCTCTGTGATGGGACATTTCTCTAATCCTTCTCACTCCATCTGTAGACCAGCTGGAGTCTTAACCTGATACAGCCCTGGTCTGATGTTGCTTTAGCATATATATAAACTGACTTGCACACAAAGCTTTTGCTGACTATTTTAGTTCATCTCTGTATTTTCCCTCTGGGTAGGAAAGCACTGTCACTTATGTCTGTCATTCTGCTGTCTTTGTTAAAGCAGGTTTCCAGAAGAATGTTCTGGAAGCCAAATGACTTTCTTTGAGTGCAGTGAGTCTTGCTTCTACCTCCCAGTAGAAAACAAACTCTCTCTGGCTCTTTCTGTTTCCTTCCTGTTTCCATTGAGCTTTTTTTTTACATTCCAAACTTTTCAAGCTGTCACTTGCTGTGTTGCCAGGACCAAGAAGAGATGGCAGGACAAACAAAAGAAACCTGGCTGATAAGTAAATATTTATGGGTCCCAGCTAAACTCTCAAAGAAAGAAAAAGCTGCTTTGGGTGGTTTAGGACTGTCTCAAAGTCCAAAACCTGTTCCCAGCAACTAAAAAGACAGAGACATAGCCAACAGAGTTTTCATCCCACCTCTAAGCAAGAATTAAGCACCCTTGAACAACAATGAGGAATGGAGCGCAAGGAAAGCCTGAGAAAGGAATTTTAACAAAATGGAGAAAATTCAAACAGAGACAGAAGTGGTATGGATCACAGGATTGACATCCTGACAGAAGGGAACAAGCAATTCTAAAATTACTTAATTCTTCTTAAAACAGGACCAGGACAGAATTGCACTGAAACATTTTCAGACTTCAAAGTCTCTCTTTGGGTGTGATTACCCTTTACTAACTTTATGAATTTTGTCCCTAAAGACCATTAAAGGCTGGAGAACTGTCCTCAAATATACATCTGAACTCAAAATGACAAAGAGCTTCAGAAGAGGCTCTTGGCCTCAAGAAGTCTGCAGCTGGAGTTTGGCAGGCATCAGACCATAACACATGCTACATCTGTTGAAGAAAGTTTGCAAATGAATAATGTAAAAATGGTAGTGTGTAAAAAAGGCAAAGCTAACACAATACTGATCATTTGACCCCTACATGATGACAGTATTATGTACTTTAATTTTATGAGCCATACAAATACTATTACATATTTTAAAACATGCTAAAAAATAAAATTACACTGTGATGGTGACAGTTTATTGTTTGCAGGTGCAGAGTGCTGGAGCGCCTGGCTCTCTGAATTAACAAGTGACAGCACAGGCAGATACAGACAGCTGTCAGTCATTTTGCCTAAATTAGATAAGCACCCCTGAGATGATGCAACAAATGACACAACAACCAGAACTGAAAAGCACAGGTGTAGTCTGGAGAGTAGATGCACAGTAATTCAAAGCTCTAGGAAAAGTCATCTAAAAAAATATTTTTTTTGGCTACCCTTGAGAGAATGTATCCACAGGAAACAACTGCTCTGCCTTGTATCGTCTGTATTCCTACGTAAGGTTACAGTCAGAAATTATTAGGCAAGTGTCATGTATGGGCTAGGTTGTCACAGCCTTGAAAGATGTGATTGTCTCACAGCTGACAGGAGTATTTCCATGAAGTATAAATAAGACATGCTGGCCTCCACAATTCACTAATGTGAAATCCACCCTTGCAACAATATTTCCTGTGAGCAATTAATGATGCGTGTCTTCTCCCAGATTTATAATTTTTACTGTCCTTCACCATCTCAGCTGCTTGATTCCTCACTCCTCCATAAGGTCCTGTTCTTCTCACATTCCCTACAGCACCTGTCCAGGCAAGGACAGTCTCTGCTAGAGCCAGGGGACAGCATAGGTGTGTGCCATCCAAATGGGCAACTCCTGTTAAATGGAAGGGACAACAGCTAAGTTGTACTTACCATTCCCTCAGTGGGGGCATTCATTTCAATTCCTCTCCCTTCCTTGGCCACTGATTTTCAGACTTGAAGAAAATTAATTATCTGTGTGACTCTTATTTGAAATTGTCTAGCACATTCAAAAGCCCCCAGGGAGAGGGAAGGCACAGAAAGAAGTGTGATTGCCTAAGCCTTGTTTCCTTAGGAAACCAGCCTAAACACACATTCAAATGAGAAACACCAACTACAAGCTTCCTCTGGTCTGGTCCCTTAATCAGCAAACATGAATACTTGCATGGAAACAGAGGAGAGTATAAAGCAGTTAATTTCCAGGGAAGGTTATCCCCTTAAGACATCACTACTATTTTTGGCCTCTTTGACTAACAGCAGCACCAATATGTGCTGCAAACAGGTCTTGCTTAGAGCATACTTAAAATTAGACAACTCTAAACACACTCAAAAGAGCAGGAAGGCTAACTGGCAGAGCCAGGTGGGAAATCACTGTCTTGTTACTAATAACCTTTCTGTAATGTTAAAATTTTTTCACTTTACACCTGTATGAACACAAGCCTTTTGAAGTTGAGAGAGCAAAGACAAAGCAACACAGCATCCCCAGGACAGATCTATCTCAGAACAACCTACATGCTCAACATGTAGAGAGTCTGTACCCATCTCTTAAATCCCAAGTTCGCTGAAAACACTTCAGGGTCTTGAAGCCTAGCCCTTCAGATGTGTCCTTTAAACACCTTAGGGATTATTCTCAAGTTGTACCCGTGCATCTTTTTGTTGGAGTTATGATACCTTTGTATAGATAATTTCCAATTTTTTGACCAAAGAACATGCAGCTCTACAGACCACAGACCAGAAGTTTCAGGTGGCTTGTGGGAGGCCAGAGTCAAGTAACTGCTTGCAAAATTATTCCTATAGATTACATCTGTGAATAGACTTGTAAATACCCATTTTAAAATGTTCAGTAATATGGTAAAATGTACTGCTGTAATGTGGGATTGAATATGTGTATCGTTGGTATATAAAAACCAGTACTGGTAGAGGTAATGAAGACTTGAACCTGTTTTGTTGACTGCCACCAGAATTTGCACGTTCCTGCAAATGTTTGATTGAAACAAACCAACATTTTTTCCTGTGATAACACATTTTATCAGAAAAATCCTGAACTCATCCAGTAATTTGAAACTGAAATACAAACTGATGCCTTCTCACCCCAGGAAATGAGGGTAACACTTCTCCAGCATTCCCATGCTCTTTATGGCACTGTTAGAGGAAAAGTCCAAGATGTAATTTGATTCCTCCAGGCCTGAATGCTGTCCTAGTAGCAGACCACTCTGCTGGCTCCAAATTTAAATTACTATTTAAATAAATTAGAGACATTTTGAATAAACATTAGAAGTTAAAGATTAATCACATCAGTTTATCAGGTAATGAACAGGACTGTGTGCAATTTTTGCTCTAAGAGGAATGCACCCAACAGACTATTTAATACATACAGAAACCAGAAACAGATTTGCCTTCAAACACCCTCCCTGAACCAACCAAAGTAATGATCTTCTTTCACTGACATGAAATGAAGGGAGAAGGGATGATGCAAGGTGGGGCCAGGGAAGGGGAATTATTAAAGTCCTTGGATAAACGCTTTTTTTTTTAACTGAAGATTTTAAATTTCATTGCTTTTTCTCCCATAAATTTCTAATGACTCTACTGTAAAACTCCCATTTCCACCACAGTCATGCTTTAATTCAGAATAGAAGACACCAAAATTACATAAATCTCCAGTACAAAGTAACATTTTGTGTGCAAAGTAAGAGCTGTCATGAAAAAGGTAATGAAGAAGAATAGCTCATACAGAGGGCTCTAATGCTATCCAGCTGCTGCTATATGGCACACACTGATAAGACTTTGTTTTAACTTTACAATAGAGAAAGTTTGGGAAAGGTTAAAAATCAAAATACAGGAAGTAAAACTCTTTATACTTCATCTGTTACATTTCCTCTTAAATAGCATTTATTTTCTTACATAATTTAGTTTTCCACAAAGAACATGTATTTGTGCCTTTTGTTGTTTTTTGGTGGGTATTTTTTTAATAAAAAGAGAAGAAGCATTTCAAGTTGTGCTTTTTAGGTACATGGTTTTGGGCAGCAATCCTATTTTTATTGGGAGCTCTAAAGGAAAGGATTTTGGAAGAATGGAGTGACATAAAAACTTCATCACAGTTATGCTTTTGGGATATTCTCATCATAACAACACTGTGGCACTGCTACCATCCTGTATGTTCCATTACAAAAAGTTCACTCTAAATTTAAAAATGCCACAAATGTGTAAATAAGCTGCTTTTATTACACTTCTTTCTTTTTGCTGTTTAGGCAACAACCATCTTGCTGGCAGACATTTTACCAATAACTGCGTTGATGACTACATTCATAAACCAATTTTTTCCACAGAACCATAGAAATAATTTTTAAAACTATGTATGACAAATAAGCACAGATGTTAAACACAGATAAGAAGGATAACCCCAGCTTTTCAGTTTTACAAAGGAAATGCTTTCATGTTAAGGTGCAAATGCAGTAATGTGCTGCCTGGCCACAAAAAACTAGGATGACCTTGATTAGAATCAGTCTAGAAACAAAAGTGAAACTGACTAAATTAATTTTGTTTCCTAGAGGGGAAACCCATAAAAAAACTGCAAAAAATGTCCCTAGAGAAAACTTGCAGTGTTAGTATTCAGTGGCAATATCATGAATGCATGGCACTTTTAAATACGTCTAAAATTAAACATCTCTGCAAATTGCTTACCCTATGTAGCAACGATAAATCCCTTCCCCCTATTTTTTTTAATTAATGCTCCTATAAGAGAGGCCAGAAGAGGGAGATACCTATGCCATGTCAAAAATGGCACAAGCTGACAGCGACTGCCAAAGAACAATGAGAAGCTCCATTCTTGCCTTGCAGTGCATGTGCAGTATTCATTAGCGTCAAGTACCTAGGCTGAAGGGAAGCAAAGCCTCAAGGAGAAGAGCAAACCACACTCCAAGAAGGTTAGCCTGCAAACCCCTTCACACACTGTGGCCATTTACTGGCAAGCCAAGCTAACCTGTTGATATCATGCTTTAAAGCACTTTTATTAACCGTGATGACACTAAAGACAAATTTCCAAATACTCAAGCCGACATCAATAATCTCTGAATCAAGCACTAACAACATCTCCCTGGGGAGGAGTGGGAAAAATGCAGTTGTAAAGACTCTTAATGGCAAACCCCTGCTAGCAATTATATCAAGAGACAGTGAGCATTTGGCAAAAAAAGCCAAGGCAGCTTTGTTGGGGCAGCTTCATGATGTAGGAGCCAAAGAGTTAAAGCGAAGCTGCAAAGCCGTGCAGAGCACTGAAACCTTCCTGTTGGGAGTTCCTTTCAGAAGGACTGGGAAAGGAACAGTATTAATAGCTATTGCTGGGCTGCACTTTCCCACAGGTCTGGACAGGATCTCCACAGCAGCTTTTGCCTTTCTGAAAGGAAGACCTGAAATGACTGCAGACATTGAAAACCTCTGGGCCTCACAAGGAGGAAACAGGAGGACCTGAACGACAAACCAAGGGCTGTGCCAGGCATTATGACTGCCCACAGCTGAATGGCCACAGAGGAGAAAAAGGCAAGGGCGGGGGGAGCAGAGAGGAATAGTGAGGAAGAGGAAGAGAAGAAGGCAGCAAGTGAGCAACAGCAGTGCTGATGTCAACAACAGGTAGCCGTCACTTGGAGACAACTCAAACAAGCCCACTTGTCCCCTGAAGAACCTGGAGAAACTTTCTGTCCCAGCAGGAAGCTTGCTGGTACAGGAAAGTATTAAAAAATCCAAGAACCCTCAAACCAAACAAAATTCCCCGAAACAAATAAATAAAATTGCTCAAGTTTGTTACTTGTCACCTCATTTTGCACAGCTGAGTCAAGGTTGTTGCTCTCAAAGAGTTTTAGCTCTGTGAGGCAAGTAAATGCAAACTGTCTCCTTTTAATTCCCATAAGTAAGAGGATATATAGAGACCTGCAAAGCACACAGAGATTTACTAAAATTTCTTCATGGTGACAGTAAGTTTCTTTGTCTTTGCTGCCACTTACACGATTCCCTCTCCAGTAAATTTAATTGAAGTTGGAGCTGCAGACCTGCAATGCAGCACAAGTTGCCAGGAGGAACTGCAGCGTTGAACACCAACACATCCAACTCTGTTGCAAGCAGCAGTCAAGCTTTTCAGTCACTCCCCTGCCTCTACCATTGCTGGTCACCTTGGGTATGAAGAACTATACTTAATACTGTTGAAAAGGGTCAAGAACTTTTTCAACACTAGATGCAGATATCTTTGGTTAACTTTTTATTCATGACAATTATTTATGATTACATGAATTTGGCCCAGTTTGCATTCTTCCTCTCAGACTTGAATATTATTAAGTCCTATTTGTCATACTTGTGAAAAATTATGCTTCTTGTACCCAAATAGACCATCTTCTGCATGATTACTTGATTACAAGAAACCCTTGGTGATGCATAATTCCAAATGAACTGGAGTCAATGTGAGAGCAGGCAGGAACAGAGAATTTTCTCCTATGAGCTTCTTGACCACTTGATTAAACATTTTTAAAGCTCTGTGCTGTATTCCAATAGTAAATAATGTCCCCACATTTGCTGTCAAATCTTGCAAATGAATGTTTTCTCTAGCAAGAACTTGTGCTAAGCACCTCCTTCTGCTAACAAACATAAAAACTACTGAGTCCTGATAAGAAGAAATTGTTGTCTAGGTCAGGCGAACACCTGAAACACAACTTAAGAGATTTTGCAATTCATGAATCCTGCATCAGATCTGTGTATCAGTTTCCAGTAGTTGAATCCATGTTAATTATCAACCATAGTTTTAAATGTATCTTCAAAATTTTGGATAAAATGTTCCATAAAAGCAAGACCTTAGCAGACCACCAAGGAGAGCTTATTCAAGACAGGATGATTCAGTGGTAAAAACCATTTGGGAGGGGGAACAGGGAAAGAACGGAGCTTTTCACAATCATTAAATGCAGACATATTTGTCCATGTTGATTTCTAAATGTAAAACAACTCAGAAGAATACAAAGCCGCTTTTCTATTACAACTTTAAATATTTCTTACATTCAGCTTCAGGGAAGAGTTGAGGACATTGTATCACGATTACTTTCACTTTTGAGATTTCAGCAGGAATAGCCTAAGGATGTTTATTTTAAACAGCAAAATGCTGAGTGAAATAAAATGAAGTCACTGTAATGACTGAGGGAACTTCTTTTCCTCTTTAATGTACAGAAGATATAGTCTTGCTTGGTATTGTGATGTCTATGAGTAAGCAATCATTCTACCTATTACTATTATGTTAACAACTGTAAACCACCTACAATTACTTGCATGATCCCTAACCTCTGAGAGGTGGTAATCCAGTATTGGTTGTTAGCTGTCAAATTTATTTCCCTTTGGTGAAATATACCCTGGATTTAATTACCAGTCATTCTTGATACTTTATGGAGTTGAGCTCAAGTACTGTGGCTCTGACATTTAACCCATGACCCTTAAATATTTACCAGCTTTACTGGTTGTGTACAATTATCCCTTCAAGTATATCTCAGATCCATCATTCTGCCCATGACTTACTACTCCAGTCATTCTAAATCAGATACATCTTCTTCCTTCCAATGAAAGGGGAATGCTTAGTTTCCACTCTAAAACATGAAAAAATTAAAAGATACTCTTGTAAGGAATTGTGTGGTGTGGCCAGCATCTGCTAACTGCACTTCTACTGTGTCGGAGGATGCCTTGCATCAGAGGGACAATAAACCTCACTCAGTGCAATGTTTATTAACAGAAGCATCAAACAAGATTTCTGTTACCGATTATGAGCTCAGTGCTCCTCTCCGGTAACAGGAGTGGAGTGTAGGGTGAAAAACAACAATTCTCTGACATGCTTAAATGATGACACTGAGCCCACACACGCTTCTCCATGAGGTCATGTTCCCATGGGTGAGAAGATGACAGTACCAGGGAGTAGCTGTACTTCAAACAACACAAATAACTTCTCAGAGTTAATGCTTCTCCAAGTTGTAAAAAGCCCTCCAGATGCTCTGCTTCTCCAAGTTGTAAAAAACCCTCCAGATGCTCTGCTTCTCTGGAAGAAGCAGCTGATGGCCCTAGAAGAGCCATCCATGCAGGAGGGGAAAGGGTAACATGCATCTTCCTAGAGGCAAAATCTGCCTGTAAGGCCTTCAGGTCAGGGAACAGGGTTTGAATCAGGTACCCAGGGCCTTTCCAGGGCCATTCAAGCTTCCCAGTTCTGTGCAGAGCTGGAGAGAGAATTCAGATTAATAAAATCTTGTGCAATGGCCTGCTTCCCTCAAAAGGCTATTGAGAGTTAGTTAGTACAAGATGCTTCAGCTGATACGGATAGCAGGTTACTGCATAATCTAAAAACTTCCTTTGTTAGCAGCCAGTCTAGTTTAAGAGACACAAATTTTCCACTGCCAGTGCTGCTATAGACTAATCTAAATATGAAGAACCTGGCAAAAAGCACAGAAAAACATCGGTCAGCTATAAAGAGTAATTTTTAAAGTGCAACACATGACGGTGTTTGTATACGTACATACACAAACTCAGCTTCTCAAGCAGAATCGGAGCCTGAAAATATTAACAATTACCCTTCATTTCACTCAGCATGACTCATGACCTCAAGGGGGATGCTCCCATGGCACAGCATTAAGCATATATCCAAGGCTTTGTAGTGGCAGAGCCACTGACACACATAAGTAATGTTCAGCTTTGGAATATTCCTCTAACACAGTTAATCAGCAACCTGGCTCTCAACTGTGTAATCTAACCTCACTGCTTCCCCTCCAAAATTCAAGCCACTGCACAAAACACGTATTAAGAAGTTTTCAAGTTAATTATTTATTTGTGTGTAGTTATCCTACTTCCAGAAGTGTTTAATTTACAGGTAATTTGCACTCTATACAATGTATTGTAAAAGAGCATTATAGTCTAGCTGCTTTTAAAAGTTGCATATTACTTCTATGCATTACCTCTGGAAAAAAAAGCATTCTAAAATATTTTTTCTTCTCTTATAAATAAATAAATAAATAAATAAAGCTTACTTCTAACAGGTAAATGAAACACCTCATGGCCCTCAAACAGACATACATACTTACCTCACATGCAAAGGAAAACAAAAATGATTATTCAACAGCACTGGAATGTTCCAGAGAATTCAAACTCAGATATTCTCTATTGAGAGTGACTATTCATTCCTCCCTTCAGCTATTTCTAAAAGCCACAATAAAGGTTAAAAACTGTAGAGCAAGATGACTCTTATCCTACTGGAGTAGTATAATTTCCCTTCTTAATATGTAGCTTCAAGGAATTCCACTGTATTTGAAAATATGGTTTTAAGATGCAGGACAGAAATTTTAGGACTCTGATAAAAGGTACCTTGTGTGCGTGCTTTTCCAGAAGTAATTTAAAGAATTGCTCAGGAATCTGCTCCTGGATGCAATAATTTGAGAAGTAGGAAAGGGCATGCTGGTATCACGGACATAGCTATGGAACTGAAAATATTTATAGGCTCAAGTCTTTCAGTTGAATCAGACTTCCTGCAAATGTTAATGTAAGCCTCACTCTCAGAGCAAGAAGTCATAGGATGGAGACTCAGACAAAGGCATGAAAATGCTGGAAAAAAAATATTGTATTTCATTTTCCCAAGGAATTCCTTTCATTCATCTCAATGGTTGTTGGCCCAATGAGATCAGCAGAAAAACCCAGATCCTTCTAGAGTAGTGCAGCATTGCTCAAGCAAATCTGCCCACCCTCTCTGCTATCTACAGAGTAAGTCCCCTGTAAGACAAGGTTCATTATAACTATGATTGCACTGTGCACTTCAGAACTTCAGAAAATACAAACAACTCTGGGTTCAATTCACGCTATTATCATTACACGAGCATTCACCATATGAACAACACTTCAGATCTCTTGGAAAAACTAAAGTGAAAAAAACCAAACAACAAATCCCTCCTTTATTTCTTCTAGACTTCTCTGATTTTAACAAAAAATACAACTTTCTCTTGAGAGAAAAAACCAAACCAAACCAAACCAAACCAAACCCCAAACAAAACAAACAAAAGCAAAAAATCACCCCCAATTTGTACAGTGTGTGTCAATATAAGCATGAGCTATAAAGCATTTAACAATGACTGAAAAAAAAAAAAGGCAATTCAATCCTTATTACTAGCATCTAAACTTATTAGTGGGAAATTGTATCTCTGAGATTATTAACTGTGCCAGGGAGGAGAAGTAAAGAAGTAAGAAATATACCAAAGTATATATATCACACTTCTATACCTAAATTGAGCAAATTGAAAACCAAGAAGAAGATCTAATGAGTCTGTACTGGTATAGAACTGTTCTTTCAAGGACACAGCACTATGAGAAGCTGAATCTTAAAATATTTGACATGTGGGATATATCGAATTTTAAGAAAGCAGTTGCATCCAAATTACATAATGATCAGAGAATTATAGAATGATTGAGATTGTAATGACCCTTTGGACTCATGTAATCCCAGCTGATCTAGCCATATTTTCTGTACAGGCATTTTCACTACATCCTCCTTGCATTTGGTTTCTGTGTGTTCTCTTGAAACCACCCACTGCATGAATCTTCTGCCTGGCATCTCACACTTTGAAGGATAATTCACAATGTGTTTATGTCTTTCTGGAAGTCCAAGAGATGCTTCAATTGCAAGAACACAGCTTCTGACAATGTACGCTTTTTTTTCCTGCAGTTTTTGAATTCTGTATACAAATTTATTTATGGAGCCACTCACATTCAAAAACATGCTCCAATGTTTCCTCCCTGCTCCCCTCTCCCCTGCCCAATGTGGACACAGCCTAATTTATTACAGTAGAGGAATTAATTACTGGCAACCATCTTACGCAAGAATAGCTTCCAGAATACATGGCTTTCATTTGCCAAGATTGTAGTGGCTCTCAATGTGCTATGGCATAGACATTTCTGAGAAAACACAGATGTTCAGTCAATAATCTCCATCCCAGTTTTCTTCTGCATCAGGCTTGGGCAGCAATTTGATAATTTACAAAGTATTTGCAGTGCCTAATTGACCCACTGCTGAAAGCACACACAAAATCAGGCCCCTTATCAAAGGTAGCAGAAATTGCCATCAAGTTTGGTTTGCTTTGGTTCACCTTACTCTTGCCTAAAAGACAGGTAAAATTCACAAATTTTACAAATGGGTTTTCACAAATGGGTTCTGCAAAGTGTTTTGCATTTCTACAGTAAGAAAGTGCATTAACAGATGGAACACAAGTAATTCTCATGGATATGATATAAAGGCTTAAAGAGTTAAAATAATTTTTAAAGTCCATAAATTTCTGATGTTCCATGATGTCTCTAAGTCCCCATATCTATAGTTGTGTGTTCAAACTTTGATTATAGAAATGTAAACCATATCATGTTTTCCCCTTTACAGCTGGAAGAAATTCTTGACTGAGAGCAAAAAGTAAACATTATAGCAAGGCTTGAGTCTGGATAGTACACAGAGCAATAGCTCTGCAGCTGAACAGTGTCCATGTTAATTTCAGTGATATATTAATTAACCTTTCTGACATCTAAATGAATTACTTCATGGTGATCAAAAGCATGAAAGAGAGCATGGGGTCTCCAACAGAGATACACTTCGAATAGCATTTCATTCTAATGTTAAGGAGATTGGCAACTGAGAAGCTCTTACCTCTTACTTATCTCAAAGATGAGGCCAGCTCTGAGGCAATCACAACCTACACAGACCTACACAGCGTCTAGAGTGACACTGGGATGCCAAGAGAAACATACAGATCTACTCAACTTCATTAAGAATAAGAGCATTAAAGGCAAACTAAGATCTGCAAACCAGGTGGAAACATGCGGCCGTGTTGCGAAAACTGCAGAACTGATTAACTTGGAGAGAGAAGCAACCTCTCATTCTGTGGTTACAAAAACCAGTGCAGTTGGAAGCACACCTAATCCTTCTCCATCTCCAGTCTGACCTGATCCATAAGGAAAAGTAATATCCTATCTTTTGTAGGTACATCTGAATCCCTCAGCTATTGCCTCTATCTCTTAACGAGTTAATCCATTCCAAAACAGCATTTGTTCTTTGCTGATCGCCTGAGCTACAAAACCAGAGCAGAGGCTGTCCTTCTCTGTATGTCCTTTCTCTTTTCTTCTTCTTTTATTAGGAATGTTGTAGGATACTCAGATAATCTCTGGAATGGTCAAAACAAGGCTTTAACCAGGGTAGTTCTAAGGACGAAAAGCGTACAAAAAAGGAAGCAACAAAACAGGTATTATGACATGAGAAACCTGTCAAGGTAGATACAAGGAGCAGAGAAACCACGGGCAAGGAAATTGCCCATTGGTCTTCAACCAACCTAATCCAGTTTGTTCTCTCACAACTTTTATTGCAACCTATGCTGCCATAGGTCCCTGCAGAGAAGCACAGATATCAAAATAATTTCCCTGCATTGATTAGCATTGATTGAGAAACAAGGAAGGGGAGAAAGTGTACTCAGGTGCTAAAGAGCTCAGACTGTCACCAGTACTGATACTGTATATTAGCCAACAAAGCTGAATCATAGAATGGCATGGCTTGGAAAGAACCTTAAAGACATTGTACTTCCAAAAGAATGTCTTTCTCCCTGTTTAGCCTCCAAAGTTGCTTGATGTATGAGAACTACAAAAGGTCTGGGGGCACCGTCTACAACTCCATCTTCTAATGAAGAGTTTTTTAAACTTGCACTGGCATCTGGAATACCTAACTGCAACTTGGAAGAGGTTATGCAGAGTACAGGTGTGGAGTTCAACATTGCGCACTAAATGCAATATATTACAACACCATTCTGCTTTTCACCATGGAGGTATTGCTGCCATCTTGATGTTTCCATCATATTCTGTTCTCCACACTGCAAATGACTCCAGAGTTTCGGACACCAGACAGCTGTCCTAGCTATTCTGTGATTCCTCCAAAACGATGTCAGTCAACACTCACAAGTACAGCACAGAAAAACAGTTTTTGTAATTGATGCTGCAGGTACATACTGATTATTCTATAATCCATTGCAAAATCTGTTGTCTCCAAAACATCGTAAGGAAATACCCAAAGAATTCTTGCATCTTCCAGCATATCCTTATCTGCCAAACAGAGCAGTAATTATTTTCCGGTCTTATTGAATTCAGTTTTCTAAATGACCATTAAAAGGCTCAGATGGCACAGAATCTGCCTGAAATGACAGATTATTACAAGGTCACTAAACACCTCGTCGTGAACTTCCTGATATTTTATAAACTAGGCTGCCTTCACATATTGTGGCACATGAAGGATTGCAAAACTCCTTGTAACAAAGAACTTTTCAAGGCCTTTTGTCTTTAGAACTAGAAGTGCTTGGAGGGAGACAGAGTTCTTTGAAAAATATGAGGTCTAGTTTTTCACAATGACGAAGGTGAATCTTAAAGAGTTTTTGTTCTTAATGAAAAACCTTTCAATGTAAAGTGGAGCTGACTAGAATCTCTCGTAAGTGATCCTTGGATGAAGACATAACGCATATCATAATGCATTTCATCTTAACCTTTACACCCTCTGTTCCAGGCTTTCAAAGTCCTTCCAAATTAAATCAGGGAAAGGACAGAAAATGCACTTCCATGCATTCTTGATTGTATCATAAATGAAGAATTTCTGTCAAAAATCAGTATGTACAATAGTAAGGATATTTCTGCATTAAAAGTGTTTTTCATTTTGAACAAAGGAGAAACCACTCTAAAGTTAAAAAGTCCTCTCTGAGTGTCATATTATCAGCTAATAATGGCTCAAAATGCTATGACTCACTAAAAAGTTATGCTTTTTCTTTCATGGTACTACCCCTCACCAAATCTGGATCATAATGCTTTCTCTCTTTAGCATAGATAACAAGATCCTGACATGCTGAAATGCCCTTTTAAAATGCCCCCCTGTCACTATAAAAATAAATTTTTAAAAATTAAAAATTACACCTATGTGTTAATCGATACTTTCATCTTGGTCAGTTTTCAATT
Organism: Eopsaltria australis; assembly: GCA_034509425.1. NCBI lineage: Eukaryota > Metazoa > Chordata > Aves > Passeriformes > Petroicidae > Eopsaltria > Eopsaltria australis. The sequence continues at coordinate 2,450,337 of JAVTVJ010000270.1, read as the reverse complement.
AATTTACAATACTGTTCTGTTTATCAGAGTGGGAGCTGAGCCAAGCCCTCTGTGCATCTGATGAGCCTCACAATAACCCCAAATGCACCTGTTAATTTTGCCTCTGGGTAAACAGTTGAAAACTCCTCAGCTATTTCCTCAAGTTGGGTGGAAACAAAGAAACATGAGATTAAAAAAAAAAAGAAAGGGCTAGATTAGGGAATTGGAGATGCATTAATTTAAGAAAGGAACAGGGTCAAACTAGGGGCTAGGAGGCTAATAAGCACAGAGCACACAGCAAGAAAGCTCACAGCAGGGTAAGAGTTCACTTAATTTATTCAAGCGATCTATTCCAGACGCAGTAAATGATACATTATTGGATCCAGACCTGCAACTGCTTACTAAGACCAACCTCACTTAAGTGTCATTACCCTCCCCTTTAGAAATATTGCTGTTACCCAAACCTGTTCACAGTGAGGGCTTTACTCAGCTGGCAATCCACTAACTTTTGTTCTTTATGATGCTCCCCCTAACTCCCCCTCTCTGCTGTGGGAATTAGGCATAACAACCACCATGCTAACCGCAGAACACCCAAGTTGATACAACTCTATGAGATTTTTAGTACTTTATTACACCGAAAACCAATCCTATGGATAGCAGACTATAAACAACAGCAAATGCTGTATCAAGCAAGCAGTAAGTGGTTAAGGACTTAGAGGTTTACTAGGGGGTTTCAATCAATCAAAGTCTCCTTTGCACAAATTAGAGAAAGCTGAAAATGAAAGCAGAGAAACACTTATCATGGAAAATTTTAAAGGAACTTCAATTTTATGTCTTTTTCTTTGAACAAAAGAAATAAAGGGCAGATGGTTTTACTGTAAAAGATTGGCTTCTTTTTTTTCCCCTGCTGAATTATGATTAATGCGTTTACTAAGCAAGAAGAAAAAGGAGCCCTTTTATGATGGCAAACTTTCCAGTAGCTGGGTATTGATATCCTTAAGAATATAATTTAATTCAGTGATCAGGTTACACAAGATTTCAGAACACATTAAAACTGTATTGTACAGACAGAAAGTGTTGGGACTGTGAAGCACATGGAAAGCATAAACCTTTGCTTAGTGGGGACTTTCTTCTTGGAAACTGAGCAAGGTCACACACTAAAGACTACTTTTAACTACCTGCCTTCTCATCCTAAAGACACAACCCACCCTTCTGGTTATGCTAGGAGGGGATCTAAGATGAAATGTACCGCAAGCCCCTGCAGCTCTTGCTCTCTGCTTGGGCAGTCTCTCAAGTCGGACAGGACTTGGCAAGGAGAAGACCACAACCCACCCCTGGTTCATGGAGGAAGAACATGGTGCACAAAGGGCTGCATTATAGATTACACCACACGTTTGCCTGCTCTTGCTTCTGTACTGAATGCCACAGAGGGTAGCTCTGACAAGATTTCACAGTGTGGTAAAGTCCCTCTGTCAGACACCTGCCTTAACTTGCGCTTTCCGCAAGGCAGGGACAATAATGTCCTTAATGCTGAAAGAGAGGGACAAGCTAATCTGTCACAAAAAAAGTAACTGCTGCAAAGTTTAAAAGTGCCTCCTGCCTTCCCGGGGCTAAAATTCAGCCCTTCCCCAGACTAAGTAACACTTAGCTTGACACCAAACACAGAACAGCTGGAACAGTGGGGAGCTACTAAAGGTTTTGTTTGTTAAAAAGTTAATTGAGTGAAACTCATATATTCAGCCATTTGCTTCCCATGTTTGTTAATTTCCCACACTTAATAGCTTTTGCAAGGTCCTTTGCATTTCTCACTGGGAGCAGTCAGTTCTTTATCTCTGAAAATTAGCACCTCTGGAAAGAAAACAACAGTAACAGGCAGCTCGACAGAAGCCTTTAGCACACGAGTGTTATATATCTTTCAGATTTGGTATCCATTTGCAGAACTGATTGCAAGGCTGATGATGGTGTCAGCCATTATGATACTTTATCTGAAGCAGAAGACCAAGGGCTTTTCATAATGCTTTAAAGAAGACGGCCCAGCTCTGAGATGGTAGGCTAGGACACTCTAGAAAAGAGAATTCCCAAAGGAGGATTCATATCTGTAAAAGTCAGAAACAACTAGTCCTAAGATTTTGCTTTGCACACCTCTAGGAGATAGCATTAATAATGGGAGTCCTGGTGGCAATTTGCATTCCAAGCATATCTATTCAAATTGATTATATTTAATGTACTCCCATCACAAGCTTTTAAAAGGCCTCTGTAAAAGCCACAATAACATTCATAACTGCCATTTCTAGATTTTTCTTTGTTTGCTTAATTGTTACTTTTGATCTTTTAGAATTCAGATTTTCAGTATTTTGTGGAAACCTCAAGGGATGCAAAACAAAAAGCTGAGATCTTGAAATAATCATCGAGCTCCAGGAGCTGAGGCTTAAAGAAAACACTAGATATTGCAAGACCCACATTAAAATCATGAGAGTTGGAAACACTGTGTGAGGCTTTGGTTTCTCTTTACATAAAGTACTGAGAAAAAACAGCATGTAAAAAAAGGTGATTAGGTCCACCAGTCAGATTTATAAATGTAAGGGGGCTTAAAATAACCAAAATGTATTAGATTGATAAAGAGTATTTACTACATCTGATAAATCTGCAATGTGAAAAAAAAAATAGAGTATCATATACGCATATACATAGACCTAAAACTAAAGCCATTCATTTAAAATTCCCCCAAGTTTGTATGACTCACATAAGGGGAATTTTTAATTTTAAATTATTTTTCCCTTCTGATATCAGTGCCAACTCTCCCCGACCCCTTAACACAATTAGCAGCAGACAATGCCACCACTGTTTCCAGGGCAAGGACTAAGCTGGGAGCAAGTAATATAACAAAGCTGTTCGTGGCTCTACAGTTAAAGGTTATATCAGCATTTTCATGATAGAAACCCTGTTCCAGAGGTCAGTAACTCTTCTGGAAAAGCTCACTCCACTCAGAAACCCATCGCAGAGAGCTCCTGCCAAAGATACATTCTTTCATGTGCATGTATATCTGTATATCTATATATATATATATATATACACAAACACAAATATACATTGTGGATAGCTACATGGAGATCATAATTATGGTTGCAGGATGCTCTCAGCTTCAAGTGGTATTCTCTTTCCTCTCTTTTAACATTCAGACACACAGAGAGAATTGAAAATTGTAAGGTAAAGGTCCAGGACTAGGACAGTTCATGGCAACGTGACCCTACTTGACCAAAGAGCTCATACTATACACCTCTGCTTTTTGCCTCCCATGATGTAACTTTCTAAAATGCAACATTTATGGAACTTTTCAAAGTTTGAAAACAGGGCTGTGGAGATGAGCCAACACTACTTGAAATTCTTGACACTGAAATCCTGGGTTAGTATCTTTATCAATGACCTGGAGGAGGAGATGGGGTGCTTTCTCAAAAAATTCACAGGTGACACCAACCTGGGGGAAATAGTTGATACTTTTCTTGCCATTCAGAGGTAGCTTGACAGGCAGGAGGAGCAGGCCAAGAGGAACCTTGTAAAATTCAAGCAGGTCAGATGCAAATGGAACAGAATAATTGACTGTTGAAATATAGCATGGCTAGGTAGAAGCCCTCCTGAAACAGACCCCACGTCCTGGTGGCCAGCAGGCTGAACATGAGCCAGCTCTGTGCTCTGCCAGTGCTGGAGGCCAACAGCATCCAGGCCTATATCAAAAGCCCTATACTCAGTAGATCAAAGGAAGTGATAATTCCCCTTTACTTAGCACTTGTTATACTGCATCTGGAATGCTATGTCCAGTTTTGGGCCCAATAGCACAAGAAAAATGTTGAAAAACTGGAGTAAATCCAATGAAGGACTGCCAAGATGGTCAGCTGGAGCTGGGAAAAATTTTTGCAATGAGGTGATACAAGCAGTAGAACAGGTTAAAGAGGGAGATTTCACAATCTCTGTACTTGAGGCTTTTAAGACCCATCTAAACAAAGTCCTGAGTGACTGGAATTAAGTCAGTGTTGGCCCTGCCCTAAACTGGATTGGATTAAGACCTGATTGGATCCCTGGTTGGATTAAGGCCTCCTGAGGTCCCTTTCAACATAAATGATCTTCTAACTCCACTCTGAAATACACTGATGAGACTGGGACTTCACCATCCTGACAAATAATGAACAAACCTAGGTTGGGGATCTTTAGTTCATGAACGCATTTTTCTCATTCTCCTTTCACCCTTCTCTGTAGGCTTTCTGATCATGCTCTCTAACGTGCTGCAAGGTGGCAGATGAGGTGCTAGAGCTATCATGGCATGTCTACCCCTTTGTCAACATATGCCCTTGACATGGAAATACCACACTCAGTATTGAGGAGGAAAGGTTATTCGTACATCCCAACTTTAAACAACTCAGCTTCATCTCTCCTATTCTCCTCTACTGTCAACTAAGTGCCCTGTATTGAGTGCCCGATTTAGCATTTTTAAATTACTTTGTGGATAATGATCTTTTTGCTTCAACCGGGGAAGGAAAATAAGGAGATTGACAGAGGCACCTTGCCAAATTAGGCTGGGTGCTGTGAATCATGTGCAAGTCTTTATCCTTGCTGTCCCACAAATCAGTGCTTACACAGGTAGCAGTTTCACACATGGGTATGTGTCTCTCTTATCTGCTCTATCCAGTTAGGGATATATATTTCAACCTTTTGAACTCTGAGAGCCCTGCAGGCAGCATTGACATCCAGACAGTTTCACAAGGAAACTTCGGACTGGCATGAGGCAACAGGCAATGAGGCAACAGGTACATTTGCCAGCAGAGCACCTGGCTGGTAGGAGTATTCATTGTAGCCCTTCTTGAGACTGAAACTGAACCCCCTGATGCAACCACAGAATTACTGAGTTGCATGACTGTGGCATGACCTGGCCTCGGTAGGCCGCAACCTTTGCCATAGTAGCTCACACAGTAGTGGTACATACATGAAACAAAAGGTCCTATAGAGATGAAAACAATACAGACGGAATTTTCTTCAATAAGGATGTAAGAAAACAAGCTTGACTGCCACGACAAGCAAGTACATCAGCTGCGAAGATTCCTGTTGGCATCACAGACAGATTTGAAGCACAAAAGTGATGAAATAGCTTGGAGACTGTTTACAGCGGGCGCCTCCCAAACTTGACCAGAAGATGAGAAGAAAGAGAGAGATGCTTGTCTGAAAATGTAACAAGTGGGTGCTGAACATGGGTGTCAGAAGTTGGCTGCAGGCAGGAATAAGCCAGTCAACAGTGGGGAGATGACAGGGTGAATGAAAAGCCCTGGAAGTGGAGACAAGTAACACTGGTCTGATTTGATAGAAGGAGCCAACAAAGGCGTGTGTGACATGCTGAAAGCAGCAATGGAGGGAAATGATCTTCCCAGAAACATTCTGAGTGGATGTACACAATTTTATACATCCTGTTCACCAAGCCCACAGAAAATGCTGCTGCCTCATTTAAGACATGAAATTATTTCAGACTGAATGTGCTAAGTAGATTTATAGAAATTAGTATCTCTTGAAGACATGATGCACAAAGACTCTGGAAATGTAGCCTGAACCTGGTGCATCTGACTTCGTCCACCTTTTTGGCCAGACAGCTTCTTATGAGCTCATTCAAAGACTCATTATCTCACTTACTTAACATGTCAGGCCACACCTGCAAAACTGTGTTCTGTCTTGGTCCCCACAATGCAAAAAAAGCTGTGAATAGGCTGGGGACAGTCCAGAGAAGGGCCATGAAGATGATCAAAGGCCGAGGTAGTGTGAGACGTGAGGAAAAGCTGAGTGAGAAATGGATTTGTAGAGCCTTGAGAAAAGAAGAATTAGGGGTGACCTTATCACCAGTATTTAAAGGATGTCTGCAAAGAAGATGTAGACTCCTTTTTCATAGGGAGTCCCAAGGAAAAGGCAAAAGGTAATGGACACAAGTTACTCCTGGGGAGATTCTGATTGGACACAAGAGGGAAATTTTTTGCAATGAGAACAATCAGCCATTGTAATAAACTCCCCAGACAAGGGATGGATTCCCCAATGTTGAATGCTTTCAAGATTCAGCTGGACAGGGTGCTGGGCCATTTAGACCTTGTTTTTAGCATGGAAATTTGCAACAGATGATCCTTGAGGCATTTTCCAACCTGGAAAATGCCTCAAGGTTTTCCATGATTCCTGGATTCTATGAAAGTACATGGCTTTGGCAGTGTTCATCTCAGCTACCAGAGATTAGGGAGGCAAAGATAAAAGCCAAACCGTAGTAAAATTCAAACTGTTTGTGTATACCACTCAATTAGGACAATTAAAAATAGTTAAATCATTAAGCCATTTTTTTATACCAACTGGAACTAGGTAGGTTCCACACACCTACAATTTTACTTCATTTTTTCAGATTAATTAGCATTTGCCATGCTTCCAACATTACAAGGGCTTTCTCGGAAAAGAATCAATAAGCCAAACAGTCGATTCAAAACTTGCTCCTACTTTAACTGAAGTCCTGGACTATATTTATCTTTATTGGTACAGGGTCAAGATGCACATTGTTTTTTTCTTACCATTCACATGGGACAGAACATAGAATAGATATTCTTTTTAAGCAGGTAGTTTTTAGGAAATGACATCTCAATCCTCAGTTTTGTGGTTTAACAGCCAGTGTAAAACAAAGCCAAGGATTGTTACTTTGACAAATTGCATACTTGTCATACAAACCAGTTCTGAATTGCAAACATAAATTACATGCCATAATGTGTGAGTATACATATATACCCTCTAAAATTCATAATTGCTATTCTAAGGCTTTCATAAGTTCCAGGGACTAGGATTTTCATGCAGCAGGTGTTTACCCTATGACTGGGTTTTGATCACCTGGGGATGGACTGCAACCAAGTTCTGTAACAGGGGTGTGGATGGGTTAACTCTGCTACTCTTGCACCACTTAAGTGCGCAGCAGTTAAAATTACATGTTAGTTCGCCATGGAAGGTGAGGCCACAGGGTCTAACAAGACACCCTCCCCTTCTGCGCTGTAAAGTAGGTGAGAAGCTAAGAAAATGTGCATGAGTGTCCCACAGGGGGAGAGAGGTGAGAAGATGCCCTTGAAGACAGCTGCAGTAGTAGCAGAAAGCCAGCCAGGGAATTTGTGAATAGTTTGGGACAAACTGGAAAGGAACTTTTCACCAGAGGGTGTTGCAGGATCTGTAGGGTGGTGGAAACAGCTGGGGTGTGCCCTGAGCAACACTTCCAAGCTGGTGTTCTGTCCCATCTTGGCCCTGCAGTGGTGCCTTGGGCAGATCTAATTTCACTGGGCTTTACACAGGGATGTGAATTCCACCTTCAGTGCCTGTGAATGGAAGCCACACAAATCCAGAAAAGAGAGCAGAGGCTCTCAAGGAGCTGCTGTGGTCTCAAGAGTGAAGATCCTCTTAGCATTGCTTACCATGAGAAGGGATGTGGCAGGCTACTGCATGAGAGCATCAGAAGCAGGGCTTGTAAACAGCTTTGCAGGTTTAAATGGCCCTCAAACCCATCTGCAAGCCAGCCCAGAGTGATTTCACTTCCATCTAACAGAGGGGCAAAGGAACGTTGAAAGGAAGGCGGAAAAAATTCATTCATAGTTCAGATACATATATTTTAAAATAATTTTCTCCTTGACATAGCAAAACAGTAACACATGAAAACAAAACCTGGAAAAGTGACTGCAGTATGAAAGAAGCACCTGATGACAGTGAGCACCAGGACTCACCTGTATAGTGTGCTGTGACTGTTCAGTATGTGTGGGGACTGTCTTGGGAGAGGAGCACTGGTGGAGAAGGACTTTTTTCTGCCAGTGCTGCACAGAAGCACGACATGTGATGTAAGAGTCAGGCTGGTTCCTGCACTTCCACAACACCACTAATTTCTAGCAATAATTGCAATATTTGGGGGCTAACATTTTCATCCAACGCCTAATTACAGGAGTAAGTATACAAGAATGGGTTTTCAGAGATAAATACATAATCATTGAGGTTTTGTATTTGCAGAAAAATGCCTGACACAATGAATCCTAAAGGCTTATGAAACAGCAAGAAGACCCTTAGAACTATTGTTTTTAAAATGTCCTAAGTTTTGTAGTCAATATATTGATTTTTTTTAAATTCAGACTCATAGCTTTGAAAACCTGTGTGTTTCCAGTTCATCTGTATATTCATCTGAAAAGAGAATTTTGTTTTGAAAGACAGTCTGATAAACATACAGAAATACACCTTTTTAAACAGAATTTTATTTTAATATCTTGTAACCTACTTCATTCTAAAAGGCAATAAAATTCTTTTCAGCACAATTTCTTGTGTGCCTTTCAATATTTGTCAGTGTTATTTTGTCTGAGACACTAATGATCTAAAAAGAGTTTTTGCTGGTTTTGAAAAAATCTTTAGTCACCAGACAGATAGCACACGTGTAATGGAATTGCTGCTAATGTCAAAGTCATATACAACTGCCACTTTATCATATACTGTTTATTTTTTAATATCTGTGCATAACTATAGAAGAACATATTTCTAAGCCAGTACTGGGATTGCCATCCTTACTGAGACCATATATTTGAATATCCCTGAAAGTACAAAATGCAAAGCCAGACAAAATGCAGTTAGAGAGCAATGTAAGCCCTTAAGCAATAATAAAACACAAAGAAATGTGCTTGAGATGTTACCCCTCATTTCTTGCAAAGCAAGTTCATATTTAAGTTCAGATGGACCAGGTTAACAATCACTATTTTTAATGTTAAAATGCCCTGGGGAAGTTATAAACTCACCAAATATTCTGCTAAACTTACTTTATATTGTGTGCAGCTGTATGGCTTCATACCAGTGACCAATGGGCCAGTGAAGTAAAAGATGCTCTCCCTTCCCTCCTCACACCCTTCCTCCCCATCCCCCACAATGACTTACTTGTCACAGGAATCTAATTTATTTCCGTATTTCGTCAGGCTACTATTCAGTTCTGATTTTCCCTACCTCTCTTACCCTACGTTTTTGCATCTGGTAAGGTCAGGATGAAGGAACAGATAGGGCAGGAGAAGTACTAAACATGAATGATACTTTTTCCCTTACAGCAGGCATTGCTATGAAACATAAAGGTCAGACTTCAGCTAATTTTAAATTAGCAGTTACATTACTAAATGTACTGCTTAATGCAGATTTATTTTATATTCATATTAGAAGTCTTTCCCTAGAACCATCCATCATTAACAATTACACAAAATTAGTTATCAAGCTAAACCCCACATTTTTCCTGCTTTTTTATTTTTTTCCTTTCAATAGATCAACCCTATAAGCCTGCAACATTTCTTTCTTGCAGTAAATGTATTTTCCTGCAAATGCCTCTGTAGCCTGCATTGGAGGTCTTAAAGGAGGAGGTCTGGCTCGTGGATTTGGGTTTTGTGAAGTGAACAAGGAGGCTGTTATGAGAAGGAGCTTTGGCACGCCATGGCTCATTGGCAGTGATTAATTGGCCGACATAGTTTCACATGATCCATTCTGACATCTAGACACAGACCTCACCTAGGAAATCGCCAAGTGGATATCGATACTGCATCGCCAAACTTAGCATCACAAACCCTTCAAGGCTATTTTAGCTTTACTGGCAGAAACTGGCTTCTCTTGATGCCTCAGCTAGGATAAATGGCCATCAATGAAATAATTACTTAAAAATGGATTTCAGGCTGAATAATAAAGAAAAATAAATCCATGTGGGCAGAGCAATAAGGAAAAAACTGTGTCAGGATGAAATGACTTCAAGAAAAACAGACTCAGTAAAACAGCACACTGAATGCAAATGAGATAAATGCTATCACCAGTGCAGCAAGGGGAAAATGCTCTCCTCAGTATGGTTTGAAAATCTGTAGTACTTTTGACCACTAAATAAAAATATAATTATTGTTGCTTCCCCCTCCCCCCCCAAAAAAAATTCATGCATTTCCAAAGCTCCCAAGACACCTAGATAAATACACTCAACCAGCTCCTAGCTAGGTTCAAAAGAGATGCTTTTAAAATCATTGGTCAACTTCTGTACTTCAGTTAAATCACAGAAGAAAATTAATTTTGCTACATTATAGTAGACCCATTTTTCATTGTAGAGATAACTGTCTTATTAAAGAAGAATCTTGATTAAACCAGATTTTTTAAAATTCAACAAGTTTAAATATACTATTAGTCCTTTAACTAGATTTGATTAGAAGCCCTTAAAAATCTTCCCATAAGATACACATATTTGTTAAAAAGTAATTCTGTGTTTCATGCATGAGATCAATCATCTGTCCTGTCCTGTTGGTGACCAAATCCTCAGCATGCTGTTGGCAGAGAAGTGAAGGAGAGGGAAACATTAAGTCACAATGAGGCATCCTGTCACAAAGTAAACACTGTTGTAGAATGACATCAGATGGTCATCAGAATGATGAAATGAATTCAACTATTCCCAGTTTGCCTATGTGAAAACAAGCCCTAGGAACAGCTACCATAATGTTCAGTGCCTGGCCTTGAGGTAGGATCAGGCTTTCAATCAGATTAGCCGAGGGCCACTAGCACAAAGAAGGTACTTCTCAGATGTGCACCGACTTGATAAGCAGTTTACAGGTAAATAAGAAGGGCAACATTTGCATCAGCATTAACAGTGAATTAACAGTTTAGCTCAGGGCTGCTCCTCACCTCAAAGTTCATCGCATAGTTTTTTACATTGTAATTATTCCTCGATTGGCTCTGTGAAGTATTTAGTGCTTATTTATTTCTTTATTTATAGGGCTAAAAAACGTACCACAGACCTCAGGTATTACAGACAGAGGCTTTTGGGAATACTGACGATCTTCCTGTGTTCTGGGTTAAAACTGAATCAGCATCATTGGAAATGCTGATTTCCCACTTTCCTTGTTCCTACTCTTGCACTTTTCAGTGCTGTAGTCATACTAAAATATATTCCCACAGTCCAGAAACCATTTTCCACCTAGAATCATTGCTCAATAAAAGTCCACAGACAGAAAAAACTTATTTGCTTTAAAATACCTTTTCTTTTAAAGAGCAATATTTCATGGAAATGTATCTGTTTCAGTGAAAACATTCAGGATGGAATTTCTAGTGGGTGTGAGAAAGAGTTCAGCATCAAAATGAACACAAGTCCCAAAGCTCCTTTCCCCTCCCTTAAAATGAAATTGTTGCTCTCTGACTAGCCTTGACTCTGGTGGAGTTCTAATGGGATAATTGCACATTTTGAGAGCTGAAAACACATATGACAGTCCATTAAACTAGATTTAAAGCACCTCCTAGAAGGAAAGATAGAGCTATCCCAAACTCTAGTCATAATTTTCATGAACTAAAAGCAAAACTCATATACAACACAAAAAATTATGCAAATCCAGTTTGTCTCAAACTAGAAAGTAAGAATGAAAGATGAGAACAGGGACATATTCAGCCATACTATGAGTAGACTAAGTCTATCACAGAAAATCTGAATCCACAAGCAGGCATTGAGGTCACTGGAGGAGGAGCTTAAGGAGCCCAGACTCAGGCAAAACACAAAGCTGAGGACTTACAGTTCCCTCTAAGGAGATTATTGGCTTTACTTCTGACATTATACCATTAGTGTATTATACCTAGATTGAAAGTTACCTCTGTGATGTGTAGAGGAAGGAGATTGATCTGGAGGAAGGAGATCGATATGGAGTATAAACAACTATGAAAGAAGGCTGAACAATTAACCCAGTCTATAAAGTTTGCAAAGCCAAAAATAACTCGTTTAATTTTATGATGCAAATTCTTACTCAAATAAAAAACATCCTGTCTTTTGCAGCTGTTTGAACTTCACAATGATTAGAAATCAAATTAGGATTAGAAGACATTGGACAAAATTTAAGGAGGAAGGGCAATACTGCCGAGCCAGTGAAATCCCTGTTGAGAGCTACTGTGCAGGCATATGAATGTGTGAGAACTCTGTGCTGAAGCAGTGGCTAATAAAAAAAAAAAAAAAGCCATTTATGGAAATTTCTTACATGTTGTAAATAGCTCATGCATGTTGCAACTTGTTATAATTTGGGGATTTCACTGGCTATCCCCCAGCTTATTCAGGCAGAGTGTGAAAAGCAGTGTGCAGAAATAAGTTACAAGGACCTTTAGTATGTAACGGGGATTTTTTCCATTTTTCCAATGCATAACAAATAAATTGTCTCACTGTGGTAGCACTGAATGTAGCAGGCAGTAATGAACAGCCCGGGCTGTTTTTGGATAGATGCTGTGCTCTTGCCTGTCTCCCTGGTGTTAGGCTGCCCCTGCATGTCACGGCTGAGGCGGAACGACAGAGGCAGGTCTTGGTGAGGACTCGTGCAGTTCTGGGGTGGACGGATCCTGCCTTCTCTGCAACCAAAATAATCCTGAAATCCAACTTACACAAAATGGACAGGTGAGCACAAAGGGCAGAAATGTACCAAGACTCCAGTGTAAGAGATCTGTTTTGCAGAAGTTGTGCTCCCTATAGTCAGCCACACATGGGACAGGATCCTTTTGCCATATGCTTGCAGGTGTATGATCAGAGTGAAGCACAGAGGATTTTTTAGAAGTATCTTCCTCTGCCTACCTCTTCCTAGAGGCAGAATTTCTCTTCAAAGGATAAAAAATGTCATTACATTTGCAAATATTAAAACTATTTGACCGTAGATAAGATGCAGCAGAAATTTTTTTTTGTATACAGCAGAAAATTTCCTACTGATTTCAGTAGGAGCCGGATCAGGAGTTCACTGATGAGGAGGAAGATAGTGATGACAAGAGTGACAATCCTACAGAATATTCCTTCTCTGTAAGTCAAACCAGTAATAAGTGTTCCATCTGATGTCTGATCCTTTCATTAAACATGGTCAAGCTCATGTAACATTATTGGTATGACTTTAATGTGTTAGAAAAAAAAAAAATCTTACTACAGTGGCTTCTATTGTATATAACAAATAAAAGCAAAAAGTAATGGGAAGAGATATACCAAACAATTTCAGTATAGACTGTAGACATGCATAACACTCCTTAAAACTTAGTTGACATTATCTGAATCTGGTTTGTTCAGCTCGAACCTAGTTACAATCAAATAACAACCAAAATGTGCTCTCTTAAGCATTTTTTAATATTTATACAAAAGAAGTATGATATGTGCAGTTGCATTTATTTAGGAATTAACTGTTCCAAAATCTTGATCCAAGAGTATTTTTCTCCAGTTAGTTATAATAGCTTTTAATTTAAAATACCTACACCAGTTTCTCCTGGGACTTAGTAAAAGTAACTTACTGTGTGAGTACAGAGTTCAATCACTGCTTCTGCTCATGCAACATTAGAAAAGTTAATCTGTTGAGGCTTCGTGTCTAATGAGAATGTTTCTAACAGAAAAGTTGACTTGGACAGATTTTGATAGAGTAGCATTTACCTGCAGCAGAAACACAATGACTGTTGTAGACAATAATATTAAGTCATAGATCATTACCTGCAATTTGAATACCCTTGAGCAGAAAAGACTTTGCTAGAGAAACTAGTACAAAACATCTAAACCAATACCATCTGCAAGAAATAAAATTCATCAAGGTGATAGAGAAGATATTCAGAGTTCTGGAAAACAAGGCAAGCACGCATGCACAGTATCTTGATGGATAACAAAATAAAATGCACCTAGATGAACGCAGTTAAATAAAATAAATATCTATTCCTTGAATTAGATAAATCACTATGTAATGTTAACTTGGCAATGAGAATAGTGTAGATCCAAGGAATTACTACTTCACATAGTAGAAAGAAAAATGAGGAAACTCCAATTTTAGACACTAAACTTAACAATTTCTATTTCTTATCTTTAGGTCTTGATAACCTTTGTTACCTTTAAAGCTTTCAACTATGCCTACCTATGACCTGGAAAATGAATTAGAGTTGCCCATTAGTCATTTTCTGGTCTCTGAATGTTAAATCATACTTTTGTTTATTCTAACCTTCATGTGAAAACCCGCTGTTAAAAATGTACAGCCCAATGTTTTACTCTTAACAGGGAAAACGAAAAAAAAGTGACAGGTAAAATTAAATGTTTCAGATGTTTTCTTTGGAAAGTTACATCTCAACTATTTTGTGGGGGAGGATAAATGAGGCAAGATCATTTTAACATACTACCTCAATAATATATGCAGAGTGCCTCAGGAAATGTAAGAACTGTTGGCCCTATAAATGAAAAATTAAGAGGAAGACAACTATTTATTTCATCAGTCATCTATATTTCTACTTAGAATCATTGAATAACCTGAAGGCTCCAGCTGGCTGAAGATTCCTTGTGATCTCAGAAATCAGGAATACTTGAATAATTTTTTAAAGATAACATTCACTTTATTTTTCCCTCAAGACACAGTTGTATAAGTTTCCTGGAATTTTAGAATATGTTAAGATACATCTGAATTGCCGTTACTTTTACTTGCAAATATATACAGCAGTTTTATGGGCTAAAAAACTGTATTCCACTTCCCAGTGTACACCTCTGTTTCCAGCATCCAACCATTTCTACCAGGTATGTTTCAGAGTAATTTAGGTAAATAATACCTTCTTTTTAAAAAAAAAATAAATTCTAATAATTGCTTATTTTCCACTCCCATTTTTTGGAGTACATTTATCAGTATAAAACACAGTATCTTAAGCACACACGTCCACCATTAAAATCTAAAAGGCTCTTTGGCAATAGGAACTGTGACTGTCACCTCCAGTTACACAAATGACTTCCATGATGGGAAAACACATTGAACATCTGTTCATGTCACTTTCATTTGGCACTTTATTCAAGAAATTACTGGTCAAAATACGTTTACCTTTTCTAAATTTCAAAGGAGCGGACTTTGATAACTGGTTTTGCAATCAGATATTTCAAATCATCATTGCAGGCTTTTCTGTTTTTTAAGAGTTATATTTAGGTCTGAAAGCACAGAACAAATGTTGCTATTACTCTTCCTTTTTTTTTTTGTTACAGTATGCTGGTCAGAAAAAAACATCTGAATTAAGCCATATTTGGAGGAGTCTAACATTTTAATGAGTCTTCAAAAGAAAAAGAACAACAAATCTTTCAGAGCTCTTAAAACACTAATAATGACTAAAAAATTCCATTTGTAATAACCAAATCTTGTAAGAAAGATATGCTCCACCTGGAACTCAAAAGGCAAAATGAAATCATATCACCACAATGAACAAGCTTTGTCCTTACTTGTGTTTTTTATTGATTTGCTTCTTTAAAATTAATATTTGGAAATAATTTAGGAATGAGTAAGTAAGTGCTGATAACTATAACACATATTCAGAATATTTTTTCTAAGTTATAAATAAAAATGGATTATAGCAAACTTACTTGTGCTTGGAATCATATAAATTTCTTTTTTAACAGCTATATTTATTTTTAACAGCTACAGAGAACCTTAAGAAATCATGACCATGGTCAAGAGACACATGTGCATCCATAAATTTTCATGCACATTTCATGCCCATGAAACTTAGTACTAGGTGCCTTGTGTGAAAAAAATTAACATGGCTTCAGAGCAAGAAAGGAAAACATATCCAGTGTTGTATTACAAACAATAAGCTCAATATTCTGTGATGCACTTAGAATAAATCATAGAGATTTGCAAGACCTGGCCCTGCAAATCTCCATCAAGCACATTCACCCACAGTCCCACTGAAGTTACAGGGCCTGTTTTTGTGAGCACAGAATAATGGAGGCTTCAACTTTTCAGTATCCTATTTTTTTATCATCTAGTACATCCCAGATCTGAAGGGCTATGCTTCTAAAAGCTCATGGAAGTTGGACTCAATCATCCTTATGAGTCCCTTCAGACCTGAGATATTCTACCATTTCAGTTTTTTTACAACACACAAGAGCAGAACAAAAAAAAAAAAGAATCTAAAACTAGTAAATATCATGGTGCATTACATGATCATAATCATACAAGATTTACTCATAAGAGTAAAATCAAGGAACAGAACCAAAATTTGGTGATGATCTTACTAAGAAAAAGGAAGGGCAAACCTTCAGACTTTTAGCACCATCTTTAAAACAAGAAAAAAACTTATCACCCAGTATTCCTTGGATACTCACTAATCTAACAGATTGGAAATTTGATCTCCACCTTTGCCTCCACTGTGATGTCTGTAAAAGATTCCTTTCAAGACCCAGGTAGTGAATCTCCTGTTGACTTTTCTAGCATGTTGCTTTTTGACTGGACAAAGAGCACAGAGATATTTTATACACTATAAATTCAGATGATCTTTCACCCTCCCTCCCCCTTGTTTTGAATATGGTTGTTCATGTACAATTTCTTTGGGTTTTATAATAATCTTTGGGTTTTTTTAATATTTGGTACAAGATCAGATTTTTTTTTCCTCCTGTTTCCAATATGTATGTATTGATTGTTCATTATGAAGGAATGGAAAAGTTAAGTTTGAAACAATTTTTCTTTCAGAAACTTGACATCAGCTGTTACATGCTTTTTTGCAGCTTTCATACTAAGCTATGGTTTTAAGAAACTTGTGAATGATTATTATTTGAATAATGCCTACATTTAGGACTGTTTTTTCATGTTTTAAAACTTGAAGCAAATCGCACTAACACTTACTTGTTACTTTTATTAATGCACAGCCCTGTTTTAGGTGCAGTTCTATGCTGCTTCTTACACTGCTACTCCACATATGTGGTTTTTTCCCACTTCATTCGTATCCTTTTTGCACTTTTTGCATGCTTCTTTTTGCATTCTCTTTTATTTTCACACCAGTCAGCTTTGGGAAAACTGACTGAATGAATGAATGAAAGTGTTGTGAATCATACCTAAAAACACCTGGTAAAGGTTTATTTTATGGCATCAAATAAAAATGCTGAAAAATACCTGTCAAACGATATTTTTCTTAAACTAGAAAACCAGAAGCTTGAAACACAGTGGAGCAAAAAAAAAAAAAAGAAAAAAAAAGAGAAAAAAAAAAAAAAAAGAGGTGTAAATTTACAAGAAGGTAGGCCATGGTGATAAAAAGTTATTTTGAAAAAGTTAAAAAAAAAGAACAAGATTAAATGACATTAAAAAATATCCAAGTCTTCATTTGATTATCTTTAATCTAATTATAAAAAGGAGCAGCTTAGTTCCCTGCAAAACAAGGAGACCTTAGATGGTTTAAGCAGAAAAAACAGAGGCTAGTGCAGCAAAAATAGTGCTAAATTAAAGCACTTGGAGGCCAAGGGCTTTGAACCTGGGTTTAAGCAGTCATTCCAACCTTGTGAGGCAGGGACTACAGAAGTTTGGGCTCCTGCTAACAGAGCCCTCATTGTTTCACCAGGCAGCTAGAAAAATGCTGCTTTATATCTCCTCACACCACAAGCCCAGCACACATAGCCTAGGAGGAGAAGGAGTCCGAGGGTGTGCTACCCATTGAAAAGCCATTTTTCCGCTATAAACTACCCCATGCTCCAGCCCTGGCTCGCCAACGACGCTAGTGGGATGTTATGATGGTGCATAATTTATAACTGGAAATTTCTGATTTATGTGGGATTTGGGGCATTTGTGTGCCCACCCTCCCAACCTCCCCTCCTTCACTCGGCCCTGGGCATGTCAAGGTGAAACCTTCAAACTGCAGAGCCAAGGTATCCACTGCGCTAGTGGATAAACACGGCACAGTTGAAAGTTCAGTTATTCCACACCTGTTTAATATGTTTATTCAGTAATTAAAGATTAATGCTTATACCAGACCAGATAAATAGATACTGTACACATGCCTGCATTCTGTGAGGAACAAAGATTTAACTGTATTGGGCTACTTCAGGGTACTAAAACATACAATTTTAAAAAGCCTAGACCATGTCACATTTAGGCTGTGCTATAAATTACAATACATACATCGGTAAAAGATGCTAACACTAAGTCAGTCAGAAGAATTACCAAAGACAGTTTAGAGACAGGTCACTATTTATTTATGTGGCTTGTAATTATGGCTATTTGCAGAGACAGCTATGGTTCATTGCTATTCTGCAGCAAACTCAACTGAAGGCATACGTGATGATGTTCGCATGACTTAGACTTGCTGAACCTGTATTAAAATGTATTAGGCTGAAGTGCTCCAAAATATTTTATTTATACATATGTACATATATATAGATAGATAATATGCATATATATTTATAAACATAGCTACAGACAAAAATATTCTTCATATGTATACACGCAGAGAGAAATTATATATACGTACACACATATAAATTAAGAACTCTGTCATAAGCTTTCCATATGCAAAAATATACATAAAATGAGACCTCAGTGGATGCAACATCAAAGCAGTACTTTTGCAATGATTGAAACAGACTCTTTTTCTTAAAAAAAGTCCAGTTTAATAAATAGATGTAACATAATGAATCTCACCTATTTTTTTTAAATGCATAAGAGAATGGAGGTACTCTGGTAGCATCCTGTGACATTTTAAGGGAAGCTCTACACATACCTCTCATATGGCTCTTTTAAAAGATCTGTTTTCCTGGTTCCAAACTTGCTGTGTAGTATACTGTGGAGGTTGGAAGCGACATCTTTACAGTCATAGAGGACCATGGGAATAGCTGAATCATGTCTGTCTGCTGAATTCATACCAATTATGCTAATTCTATAATTGCAATTACTTGAGGTAATCAAATACAATTTACTTAACTCTGCTTCTTATAAAGTTCATAGGTTTATAAACAGAAGCATCTGAATAGTAGAAGATTTTAATTGTATCATTTGGGATGTTGTGGTGCTCAATTAAACCTACAAAGCTGGCACACTAGTATGCTTGCCATGCTGAAACTAAACCGCTGCTAAAGAACACATCATTAAAATATATTTTAGGTGGTTTTATTATTTGATTTGTAGCTTCAAATCACGAAAGCAGCTTATGATGTTCTTAAAGTTCAATCAAGAGGTCTTATGCAAGACTTAAGAATATACTTCAGTGAAACTACCAGTCTATTTAATGAATGCTCTGTACTGGATTCTGTTTTGCACTGCTAACACTTCCAGTCTCTTTTAAGGATGAGGGTTCAGCCAGTACCGACCTTTTTGAAACTTTTACTCACTGCATGACTTGACCTTGCTGCCTTTTAATTGGGGCAGAAAGCTCTGTACTCCTGAATGGGGAATGAGGTAAAAAAGGATGAAGAACCATCACCAGCAAAGGCCCTTAGCCCACTCACAGCTAACAGAACAGAAACAGTTGTCTGGACAACTCACATGTAGCAAAGGTCTTCCAAGTCTGTCTCCTCAAATTATTTTTGGATATACCTGCTGATACACTGATGCAGTTCTTTTCACAGAAGCTCTATACATCTTGCTTTGTCTAGCATTTTCTAGATGACGTGTTAAACAACTTAGACGAAAATAGGTTTGAGTGCACACATTAAGAAAAAAAGTTTGCTAAAGAATTACTGTAAATTCCCACACTGCCTCCTATGTGCAATGGCACAAATCTCAACTTTAAGAAAATATACCCCAAACTGTAGTGGCATGCACTTTGCAAGCATGCAAGTATTTGAAGTACACAGCCAAGTATAGTGGTTCTCAGAACCATAAAGGCAAATGTGAGAATAAAAGTCATTAAATAAAAGCCACAAAACCACAAATCAAAATCCAGACATCAGAATTATTTTATGGTCCAGACTTTTGAAATGATGAGCTTCCATTCATTACTTCCATAATGCAGTGGGCAGAAGGGAAGGCAAACAGAAAGGAACTATATATCACGGAAGTCCTGACCCATTCTTTGCTTTCACAATGTCTTTAGAACAGCACAAGAACATCAGTAACTGGACACAAAAGGTGCTGCAGATTCAAGCCTCAAATCAAGATTTTAGTCCACACAATCACAGGCTTGGTTGAAGGCACATCTTGAGGTCATCTAGTCCAGGACTCTGCTCAAAGCAGGACAACTGCAAAGTTAATTCAATGTCTTGGTTAAAGCATTTTATCTGGAATAATCTGGCTATTCAAATATCATTCTGGTCAAGCAGCACGAGATATCTTCACAGAAAACAGAACTGTAGAGCTATACTGTACTGTTTCCACGTTGAAACAGAATGGCAAAGATATTTTGCTTATTTTAGCAAAAATGAAACTTGTTAGCTCACAAAATTGTGTTTGATGCAATTAGTTTGGATGGAATTAGTGGGAGAATTTGTTTTGTTTGGGGTTTTGGTTTGTTTTTTGTTTGTTTGTTTTGTCTCTGGTAGTAATAGGACTGTGGAAATAAAAAGCCTAAATAAAAAATGAGTTCCAGTGTTTTTGTCACAAAAGCACATCATAGTACAAGATGTGTACAGAAGAGGTAGATGTAAATAGAGAAAGCACATGAAAAAGTCTCCAAAGTTCTTCACTTTTGGATACATTTGGATGCCAAAACTGAGATTTCCTATGGAAAAGTATCTCTAATTTTAATTCTTCAGCCTCAGAGAGGTTTTATTTTTAGTAGAATAACAGATCAAACTTTTAAGTATTTTGTTAAAGGCATACAGGTGAAAACTACACATGTATTTGTCTTAAAGTAGAATATATGACTATATAAGGTAGCTGTTGACCTTATAAGTCTTGTAAAAATACAAAAAATTCAACTGAAGAACACAGAGTTCAGAACCAGAGCACATTATTTATTAGTAATTAATTGAATACCACTGAGATTTAATTATAAAGGGAACACACAAGACATAGCACAAAAGGACACTGAAATCAGTTCGATGCTAAATTCCCCATAAATTCACTTGGCACTACTGTTTGTCAGGGCACAGAGGACATGAAGGGACCAACCTAGTCCTGTTAAGCTAACAAAAAGGACAGAAATCAAACAGATATCTCTGCATTACTAGGTATATTCATCTTCTCCAACCCAGGCAAATGTCTTCTATCTTGCCTCATCTGCAGCCAGCTACATTGGATTAAGCAGAATCCTGAGGTTTAAACAGAGAAATCACTTCACACTAGAGAGGTAATTTGAACAGGCATTTAATTACTGCAGCCATCCAAACTGCAGTGAGGTAAAAGTGCACTCTTAAGGGGGGAGAAAAGAAACAACCCAAAGCCTCCAAACATGTGAACTAGTCAAGTCTGTAGCAGCTGAGAGCTGTTTGTGACTTTTTTGTTCCACTCCTTTAGATTTTCTGGCATTTTTACTGCCTGTTATCCCAGCAGTAATATGTAATCATGCAAATAGATTAAATTGAGAAGGGGGGCAAAATAGGGGCCACATAGACAGGAGCAGAATTATAGTAACTGATGAATATCAGTAGATTTCTAATAAGTTAAAAGTTTCTAGAAGTTTAGAAGTAAGAAAACAAACTGTTGAGATAATATTCTGATGGAAAGTCTAAAGGGAAGTCCAATATTAATATGAGCAAGCATTCAAAAATTGGTGCTTTAAGCTACACCACCCTGCTAATTTGAAAAAATGAATATATATTATGTATTTTAAATTTTCTTCTTTGTTTTTGTGCTTTCAGGTTTTACTCTATAACCCCAAGTGTCAGAATCTGTCCCTCTTATCTTCCAAATGGCAACTGGGATTTTCATGAATTCATTTTACTCCAGTGCTGAGGTTTTAAGAAAAACAAAAAAAACCCCACATTCTCTGAACTAATGAGAAAAATTTTAAAAGCTGAAAATGTTAGAGTGTGGTTAAAATGTCTGTCATTTAGAATCAGATCTTATGATCAGTCTTACAAAATTTTATGCAAGAAGGATGGACCAGTTTTCTGTCAAAAATGCAGGATTTGGACACATTGCTTTGCAAAGGTGAACCAGGTAGAATATTCACCATGGTTGTATTTATTTACTTGCACAGCTAATGAAATTATGGAAAATTCTTCCATAAACATAAGCAAGTTTGGAATGCCTGAAAGTGGGCTTTTTTCCAAAATAATAATAATAAAAAAATTAAAAGCAAAGCCTTAAATAAACCCAGACCACATAGGAAGAATTTTTGTTCTCACTGACTTCATGGGTCCCAGCATTCCACTCTTATATGAGTTCACTGACAGTGAGCAGAAAGCTATTTTCACTGTTCTCCTCAATTCAAAATCTGAAGCACAGCCTCAGTTTCTTTAAACAGAAGTTGTCACGTGTCTCTCAGTCAAACAATGCCAGGCCCAAGGTAAAAACACAAGTAAGGCAGTCACTGGAAAGTACCCTTTAGGTGTCATCAGAGCAGCCTGGAGCCTTATCTCAAAATAACACTAAGCTCCCAAAGCTGTTGAAAACTAGATAAAAGCAGAGAGGATCTCACAGAAGATTTTGAGATAGATTCTCCAAGCCCTTGTGCATAAAACCAAACAAAACACCTTTCCCAATTTTCCACAGGAAACACATAAAAGGCACAGTGAAACAGCCAGCAGTTCAGCAGGCTCAGCAGCTTTCCCAGGAATGCCCAAGACAGAGGTGCAAGTGCCTTTGGCATTTGATTGGGACTAGAGGATAAAACCTCTGTCTTTGTGATATGCAGTGACTAACACAAACATCAGCTCATTAATCAAGCCAGGGCCTGATGAGCTCTTTTGCATACTGACCAGAATACCTATTCTGGTCAAAACTGATAGGCACAACCCACCAACACCTCTCCCTTTTGATGAAAGAACACATCAGATTAATTTCTCACCCAACCATCCAGAAAACACCTACGTGACTGGAGATGCAAAAAGATAAGGAGCTGTAGGCAAGCCCCTGGCTTGGAAAGCTTTTGCTAGTTGGCTTTGGGGAAAAGCACAACACATTTAGAAAGCCATGGGAACCACCAGGTTGTTCAGCAGATGCAGCTGAAGGAGAGTCTTCTCTCACATGAAGCAACTGCAGTGGGCACTGCTCAATTAACATGACCTAAACCTAAGTGACTGCCAAGCTGGGAACCAGTTTAGCAGCACAAGCACCTCGAAGTTCAAATAGGAGGAATGCAATAGCAAGGGTCACTGCAGGAACAGGCTTGTAAGGGACTGGTAAGGTTTATTAAACACCACTCATCACTCTTCGTTTTGCACAACTGTGGGAAAAGAAGATTTTATAGCACAGTGATCCAGTCTACATCAGAATTCAAATGTGCAAGACAAGTCCTGTCTCTTGGAAAGAAATCACCCTTTAGCAGTGAGAGAAACCACATTTGCTTCTTTGGCAAAATACTGGGGACTCTCCTCCCACACAGAAGTCAGACAGGACTCCTATTTAACTGAAGATGCCAAGAAGTATTACTCTCTCTCTCTCTCTTTCTATCTATCTATCTATATATATATATATAAATACATATGTCACTATTCTACATTCTTTCTAAAGGCACCTCTAACATTACACATGCACAACCACTTACAACAGCACCACGCTTGTGCTTACAAATTTAGAAGCCCAGCTCCTGAGAGGCACATGTATGGGAATGCATTACCTGAAACACACAATCAGAACCAAGACTGGTGCCCTACATATGTGGATAAACTGTAGAGAAAGCAATCAGATTTATTAAAAAAACCCCACAACGATTTTTCAGAAGCTACATAGAGTTTGCTGAGAGGGTACTCACTTCAGATTTCATTAGAGGACACAGGATATTTTCAGTAACTAGCAAATTTACCTCTTTTCTTTCACAACTAACCCTATACAAATTGAAATAATGATATTATATAATAAAATTTTACTCAGTTGCTAATTAACTATTCAAGAATAAAGTTACAATCTTGTTTAATGAAGAAGAAATTATTACCATTTTCATTGTACTTCAGGAGGTGAGTTGTAGGATTTTTTTCTTTTTGTAATCTGCTGCCCTGTCAGGCCTTATTATTTTCACAAAGATCTGACAATCGTGGGGTTGTATTTGTTGGCTGCTTGTGACAACATTCAAAAGGGGCACTATATATCACCGAAACAGCTCACAAACTGGCTAGTCACATTATTTATTATGAGCCACACATGTGACAAATTATTTAACTCAGTGACTCCTAATAAGTCAAAGAGCAAGCAATTAGCTAACGCAGTATGAGGGCTGTTTGTGGCAATTTATAGATGCTCTCAAGCTGTCACAGCACTTCAAAGTGCCATTGGGGGGAGCCTCTTAATGACTCACTTGATATGACAAGCCATACACAGCACACATGGCAGTGGTGAAATTGGCAGTCCATTCTGTTACTTGAAGCTTCTTCCCCTTTCCCCAACAGCTGTTTACATGTTTGCAGTTTGTACTTCTCTCTTGCAAGTTGCTCATGCTGGAAACATGGAGAGGGAGGCACTGTGCTCCTTTGCAACAGAGCAAGAACTGTTCAAGGCTGCTCTGTGGGTATGTCCTCAGGTCTGCAAGAACCTCTGAGAGTAGTATGGCTCTTAACTAGGACAGACACCACAGGTAAAATCTGCTGTTTGCACATAATTTCCAGGTCACTATTGGAATGGACTGAATCTCATGGAAGCTGGGGTCCTTTTCCAGTTAGCTGGGATTACTTTTTGTAATAATTATGCTTTATAGTAAACCAAACAAGGACATTTGTAGGACATCTGAACAAGATGACCTCCAGACCTTCCAACTTCAACCATTCTGTGAAAACAAAAAATTATCACTTTGGATTCACTCAGAAACTGGGAAAGATCCAAGATTTAGAGTTCAGACCAGTTTCTCAAGCTTAGCACTTGGCTTTCTGTATTGAATCACAGTAATTGGTGACAGTCTTGCATTTTCTTCTTTGCATCTCACTGAAAAACTGTATTCTCTTTCTACTGGGTCCCCTCTTGTACTTCTAGTGGCATTCAGTTAACCAACTTTCTGGCTGGAGGCACCTTGGTGAGTTATGGACCAAGGCTGAATCAAAGATCTCGTAGGATAAATCTATTCTGCGTGCTCCTGTTCATATGAACACAGTGACAGTGTATGAGGAGCATAGAAATTAAAAATAATCTGGCAGCATCAGGCTAAAAAAGTGATGATTAGCAGATACTCCATGTTGGAGAGTGGGAAGGCAAGGAGAGGTGAAAGAGGGAACTCAGGAAGGGGGCAATGCAATTATTATTTTGCAGAAACCCCAGGTGATAAAAAAAGGGTTGGAAAGGAGAAAGATACAGCTTGAAGTCACTGCTACCCTAAATATTGTTCCTGTAATGATGAGAACATGACAAAGCTCTGCCTGGTGAAAGACAATAATTATTCACAGGGAATGAATGGGTGGCTCTGAGAAAACACATCATGCTGCCACAGTTGGATGTGACTGTCCTGTTTCAGAAGGTAAAAAAAGCAGATGTCAGACCTGCTTTCAAAAGCAGTCACTCCAAGCCATCCAAGCAAAGCCTCCCCCACACTATGAGACATGTAGCAGGAGCAATTAAACCTCTCTCTGCCACACACATTCCTTTTAAAAATGCAAAGAGTCATTGACTGTGCTTTAGCATTCCTCAGCAGCCACAGCTGTATTATAGCAACTCTGTTATTCCAGATAGCTTGAGGGAAAAGTACCTGCACAGAGTGTTAACCTCTGCCTTTAATTGCATGGTGACATCATCCATGAGACTTAACTTGTACTTTTGACATAACATCAGACTTTCAGTGCAAAAGCTTAATTTAGTATACCATGCTAAAGTGTTGAAATCCTCTTCAGTGCAGAAATCAACAAAGTATTTAACAGGGACAATGCAACTCTAAAAACATAAGGAAATGTTTTGTCGATCAGAAAAGTTTTATATTTCCAAATTCCTGAATTTGCATATTGAGACTGCTTTAAAACGTAGACTAGTTAGAAATTATTTTAAGGTGTGGAGTTTGAATAACAGGAATACTTTTATGAATAAAGTAGCACAAGAATGCATTTTCCAAAAGTATTTGTGTTACTCAGGAAGAAAAAGCAACACATTTATATCTGCATATAATAATATAACAATCTGTAAATAATATTAGGGGAGGATTGGTTTTGCTTTTGGTTGTGGGGATTTTTTTTGGCCAGTGTTCACTACACTCCTTAATTACCTGACATTTCATCAATCTTTTGGCACCTTGTCCTTTATTTCAGTTGGTTTTTTTGGGTTTTTTTTCTTTTTTTTTTTTTCATTTGGTATCAATTCATCTCTGTCAAGGTTTGCTTTTCATCCCATGCATCTATGCCACACTGCTGAGCTTTCCAGAAGTTACAAAGTAGAACTATTTGAACAGTGTGACAAAGATCATTTTACTGTATTAATGTAATAATTCATCAATCAAATTTCAGATATGCAAGTATTACTTATTTTGTTAAACTAACTTACAAAAACTGTTATACTCTGAGGGAAAAGTATTTCTAGACAAACTACCTTTGGGTAGGGAGGGAGGCTCCAGCTGCCATTAGGCAGTAGAACAACTAAGCAGAAACGAGAAGAGGTAAGAGAGTGTTTGTCAAAGTGGCACTTTAGCACTGATGGGTTATCAATTTGACTGTTTGGCCAAAAGCCACCAGTGGCAGAATACAGATTTCATATGCTGCAGGACATGAAGAGAGTTGTGATTTGTGTTGTCACTCTTGGGATCTTTGGTGCTTTCCTTAGAACTATTCTTCCCAGGGTCATGAGATTGCAGAGGCCTCTCAGCTTTCTTTTTAAAAGAAATAAAAACAAAACAAAAAAATATGAAAGTCTCTCTAGTTTCAAGGGAAAATTTAGAAGCATAACTTGAGTACTCCCCGAAAGTGCCAAAACCCAAAAAGGCAAATAAATCAACACTTACTCTTTTTAGGTTAAATAAATCATGAGGCTTTGTTTTAATCTTCTCATTTTGAAGATCCACTTCACTTTCCACTTATTTATTTATTTAACCACTGGGGAAGAATCCATGGTGAATATAACAAATCATAATATAGTGGGTAACCTCATACTCCTCACAGGTACTTTTCATCAGGACAACAATTTCCAGTGAGAGTCACAAAATTTAGTCATATTTTAAAATATCTTCTCTTGAATCATCATGACTGCTTTTTCCCAACATCTGATCGCCTAGTAATCAAGGAAAACAAACAGCCTCCTTTTGCAATCCATTTCTAATCTGTGGAGAAAAGGACTAATAGTACAATGGTGCCTATTCAGTAACAGTCAAAATATTTTTCAAGCACTAAGCACTAAGTCAGCAATCCTTCAGTCTCTCCTATTTTCTGACAAAGAGCCCCAACTTTGGCAAACGCATGTAAAGTGCATTTCTGAGGTGAGCAAAGTTAACCTCTGAACTTTGCCTTTAAGATGCTCATACTTTAAAAGCAAAACATAGTAATTATAGAAAAGTAAACTGAAAACCCCAGGATTTGAAGGGAAGGGAATATGGCCACATCCAGGTAGAAGAGATGATTTCTACATAGATAATCACTCCATTCTTACTTTACACTTAGTATTTTGCCACTTCTATTTTGCAGACATATGATTGTGTCCATGGCGATTTATTAGCACCTGTAGAAGTCATTAACACAGGTTTATCCTCTGAACTAATATTTAGGGTACAGATTAAAACCTGTCACTAAATAAGACAGGCTGAAGTCTTTAGCCGAGGTGCAGGGGGCAGGTTTTCAGTGATGATAGCCTTGGCTGAGGGATTTACAATTTGCAATTAAGAGCCACTGGAATTAGAGAAAATTGTGCCTTAAGTTTGGTGGAGTCTTAATCTTCTGAAATAAGCTTTCAACAGACGTTATAAGGTCACATTTCCCAATAATTCCTCTCTGCAGTTAAGGTGTTCCATTTTGCCAGTAGTGCTTTAAGCAGAAACACTTGCTGTAGTAAGCGAGTTCTTCCTCATGGCCCAAGTGCCTACATCTTCCACCTTTGGAAGCAAAGAACAAGCCCTTCAGCCTATAGCCTTTCTCCGGCCTATCAAAATTAGTTCTCCATTACTTATATTATTTTTTTTCCTCCGGCCAGGATTTTTTTCCTAAAGTAAATTTCTTCCTTCCCTTACTCCACCACAACCTTTATCCCATTTTCCCTCAGGCATGTTTTAAAAAATGGCCAGTTCTGACTGCTAACAGCATCTCACAAATCCCCATCTGTTTGTTCCTTCTCAGCTCCATTATTCAGACCAAATTGAGTCTTCATCTTTCAGTAACTCTCTGGTTATTCTTCGCTCCGCACATTCCCGAAGTGCGATGTCTTTATTTAATGCCTACTGATCTCCTTTCCACGCTGCTATATTTCTTAGCCTGTCTCAAATTACCACACTGGTATGTTCACTGGATATTTGTCATAGCAAGATGCTGTGTGCACAAAGAACACACATACCTTGAATATCAGGGTCAAAAGACACAAAAGGCATTGTTAAATGATGTTAAGGACAGTATCTGGTCAAATTCATAACATATTCAACTTCATTAATGAATCCTGAGGACCTCAAAATCCTTAGCACTGCCTGAGAAGCAATTCTCCTGCACTGCAGTGATAGACAGCAATTCAGCAAATTAAAAGGGAAAAATATTAGCCACTCTGCTCAACATAGACAGCTTTCAGGCCAAACAAGGTCTGTGGTTACGCAGCTGGCCCACATTTGAACGGGTCAGCTAACTTCTAGCTAAATGCATCATGGAGCCATGTTCTCTCTCCCATCAGATATGGCTGCTTTACTATGTTCTTCCAAATATTTCAGGATAGTCAGCCACAGAAATCATTAGCTCTGCAACCTTAATGCTGTGCAAAAACCAGGCAGCCTAAACTACAGGGATAAAATGTTGAGTGCCTGCACAGGCATTTATTGGCCTGGATAGCAGAGTCTGCGTCTCATTTCTGAGGAGAATTCTTGATGAATGAAGCTGTCTGCTGTCAGAAGAACACCCTGCTTACAAGAAGTTGTTGCTGAAATGCAATGCTGCACACAGTAATCTGGGGTTTGAATGGGTGCTGCAGACAAGCTTGCAGAGAACATTGCAAGAAGTTGCTGAAGAAACTTCCATGGGTCTTGTTCCAGCATCCAAGCAAGAACAAAAGACACAGAAATCACCAACAAATTTAAAAGGCAAACAGAACCCATGTGCAACACTCCTGCATTGTTAGGTTTTGGGGCTTTTTTCTTTTTCAACAGCTTTGGGTAGAAGAGAGACTATTATTTTCATAAGAAATCCTGCCAGGTCAAACTGAAATCTGAGGATTCATATTACACCATATGATCAAGAGCATCTGCTTTCATCTCAGGCACAGCAGGGACGAGGCAAGAATCATCATTCAAGATTTGAAAAATGAATCAGCAGCAAGTGTGGCAAAGCCAGCACTCTAGTGGGAACGGAAACAGAACAGAACTAGCAAATATTGTTTTGCTTGTTTGCTTTCCTGCTTGCTTTTTAAATAAAAGAATCTGCACTGTTTGTATGTGTGCATGCAAAATTATGTAAAGCAGAATGGGTTATTTAGAGTGAGGTTTAGAGAGAAGTTATTTAGCTCTATCAAATCAACCCTATTCAAACCTAGGCTTTCAACACTGAATTTTTTATGTATGGTAAATATGTCCACACAGAACAGCCAATTTCCCTTATACTGCCTGATCAGCTTCAGCTGTATTTAAAAACCACACAACTGAAAAAAACTAAAACCAACCTTCCATAAAATCTTGAGTTTGACTTCTTGTGCTTCAGGACATAAATGAAACTCTAAAACAGGGAAAGAGGAAGAAATTTCCTCCATGACGCATTTATTCCACAACTGCCCACTCCAAGTCTCTTGTCCTTGGTAGGCACGGTGAGCTGGCAGCCCTGGACTGAGTGATGACTGGGTTGGGCTGCTACAGCAAATCCTATATTTAAATGTACAAGTGTTTGTCCCTTCAATAGTCTGGATCAGACCTGCTATACTCAGCAATGCAAAGAAACTTTTAATTTTGCTGTTTTTAAAGAACGTGAGCACGTGCATGCAGGTCAGAAGGATTTGTACCACACTTTACAGCAGTTTGCGGAGCAGATTAACTAGATTTGTCCCTGCTGAAAGGATTATATAAAGATTAAAACATTCAAAGTAGAGAAAAGCATGTAATACATGAGGGTAATTTACACTAAACCCATTATTAAGAAGATGAACACATTTAATTAAAAAAAAAAGACAAAACCTGAGTCATGAGGCAGTGAGATGATACCCCTTTAAATAAGGACAGCATTCAAATAAAGCTGTGGTAGAAGCTATTTCTTCACCAAAGTGGCATTTTTGCCAACAAGACTCTTGGCAGCCTTCAAGGGTCGACACTAGCACAATTGACCAAATATGGTTGGGAATTTGAAAACATGGAAGATATTAGCATTTGTTCCTGAGTCTAACATAACACAGTCCAGTCTTGCCACCAGAGCCTATAACTATTAAGCGATAACTTAAGCATTGGAATGCAAATAATCCACTGGTTCACATTAGAGTCATTTCCATTTGTTGATGTTCCCAGTCCCCTCCAAATCCTGGCAGTACCTTACTTGACTTCTGAGGGGAGCAATCTACAGGAAATGTACTAAAAAGAAGTGAAATTAGGAGAACAGAAGTCAGTGGTGGTTTACTTGCAGAAAGATGATACGTTAAACTACACTGTCCAGAGTTACTTGACCTCAAACTGATTGCTGTTAAATTGCTTGAATTGACGTTAGTCATTTACCTACTGGCAGCTACTCAAGATTTATCTTTACAGGCTACAAGGTTCCATCATTTGTCCTTAAACTCCCTGCCAAATGTTAACTTTCAAAATACTGGTTTAACTGAGAAGTGTGGGGAAGCTTTGTTGAAGTCAATGAAAAATGAACACAAGTACAAGATAAAAGATTAAATACTTAAATAATTTGGCACCTCTCCTCTGCAAAGTTAAAAGGATGCTTTACATACTTAATAGATAAAGTAGGATAGCACAGTAACTTTTAAGGACCAGTCTGTGATCTGAAGTCATCTAACATAGAAATGTCATAATGGGCATCTGTGTTGGAAAAATAATAAGGGTCTATAATTTATTAGAATATACTGAACAAAAATTAAATTATGGTGGAGATAAGTTTTATGCTACAGAGATAAGTGCAATTACTTCTCATTTTAAAGAGAAACAAGAAAAGTCACCCCAGGGAAAAATGAAGTCCTCCCACACTTTTAACTACACCTTTATCTAGCACATGTATCAGTTTTATGTGTCCACACATCCCAGTAAAGAATTGCAACTTGTAGTTCAAACCTGCATTCAGGCAGATACAAGAAACAGGAAGATAAGCAGCAAACCATCCCCCCATGAACAGTGCCCAAAACATGGATTTCAACAGGCTCTGTAGTTGTCATCAGGATATGTTTTATTGGGGGAAAAAAAAGGAATGTATAAAATGACAATGACCTTACTGAAAACCTGTTATGCTTTCTCCAACATTATATTTTTATGAAGAGGGAGAAGCTGCAAGAGGATTCAGCACTTTGCTGGACTGTATCCTGAAGATATGCCCGAGAGACCATCAAATTATTCCTCTAATATGCTTCACAGCTGACTATTCCTTTCTTATTGAGGCCAGTAAGATGAACACAAAGGTAAAATGCAAGTAAAATGGCATACACTGAACTCTGAAGAAACAACCTCCACACCAGCCTGAGCTCTCTCTTCCATAATCCAGTCAAGTAGAGCATTAACCAGAGGGACAGCATTATAGCCCAGTCCATGGCAAAGCACCTTAGCTGAACTATGCCTGAAGAGCCCAAAGTTATAAGTATCTTCATAGTTTGATGTGTTTCCTGAGCCAGTGTTCTCTGCAGAGCTTACCAGCTCAGACAGATCTCCATACCTGAAAGAGGTACAAGGGTACATTTTCCAGGACCAACAAAAAAGTTTTTGCCTGAGAAATAGGCAAAACTCAATTTTTTCCAGGTATGTGACATATGCTAAACCCAATTACCATTCCCCAGAATACCAGAATCAAAGATAAACTGAAAATCCTGAAGCCAACCTGATTTAAATCATCAGGCACATCAGTCTCTAAAGATGTTCCTCTGGATGTTAGAAAACCAGAGTCTGCCTGAAATTTTATTTAAAAGTAAGTTAAAAAA
The DNA here is from genome assembly GCA_034509425.1 of Eopsaltria australis. Taxonomy (NCBI): domain Eukaryota; kingdom Metazoa; phylum Chordata; class Aves; order Passeriformes; family Petroicidae; genus Eopsaltria; species Eopsaltria australis. Next base: position 2,418,337 of record JAVTVJ010000270.1, on the reverse strand, counting down.
CCAAGCATTTCTGCATTTTCAAATGTCTTTGTATTTTCAAGAGCAGTCTGTTACTCTAGGCATCTCAGCTCCTGAATGCTCCAACTTCAGACACTGAAAAAGAACTTGATTTCCTGAACTGAATGGTCCTCACATTTTTAACAGGCAGTTTGCACACCAAAAGGGATGCATTCAAGATCTAGAGCACTCATCTCTTTAATTAATACAAATAAAACATAGGACATTGTTACATTTATGTTCTGAGGAGAGGAAACTAAGCATATTCCCTCCTCAAGATCACTGTACACTGACATCCGTGTTGCCAAAATGCATTCCATTCCAAGCTCAGCAAAGTGATTGTCACAACTTCCATGGACATCCAATGACTTAAAAAAAAAAAGTCATTGTGTCTGGATGTCAGTAAACACAACAGAGTTCTTTAGGGCTCAAGTATTCTATAAAATTTTTAGTGAATAGGATGCTGAATGAAAAAAACTCAAATGTGAAAGGTGTTCTGAAATTACTACTACAGTACTTTCCCACAAGCAACATTTCAACAAATTTCAGTTGCGTTTCCAAGTAAGCTGCGAATGCCAGCAATGACTTAGATTCATCTCTATCAGATAGCTCCATCAGATGGCACTATGCAGATAAAACCATAGCTTTTGGTATAGAAATACCATTGCAACACGAAGCCAAGTTATTTTAGCAGGCATTAAATAAGGACTGTTAAAAAAAAAGTGATCTGGGTGTACCCTCACATTTAATAAATCATGTCTTAATAAAAACCCCTAGAGATTTTTGTGAAGTTAGAATTAAAAAAAAAACAAAACAACCCAACCAAAAACTAAGCATCCTTAGATTAAGTCAATAGTTTATTAGATCTAATAGGAGAAAAATGTTTCTATTTTGTTATACATTTGCAGTTTTACTCAATTTACTGAAGAAGTACTTGTTCAAGAGTTATTTATTTGAGCAGTATTCAACCTTTCCCTTCTTCCTCCCCCTCCACTCAAACTCCTAGAAATTATTTGAAAATTATAACATCACATTCATTAAAAAGCAGAAAATAACATTCTCATGAAAGAGGTAACTCTGCTTGATATCTGAATTGAGAGATTAGATTCGAATGCCTTAATAGTCTATGTAAACTTGAATGTCACAGTCTAAACCAGGGTTTAATTTTAATAAACCATTATTTGCATAACACCCCCCTTTCTCTTTGGCATAAAAACAAGTATACGACTTAGTTTCCCATTAAATATGCCAATTGGCTTTGTCACATTTATCTTCCTAATCTATGTTAGCAATTATTTTTAAGAAACTTTGCTTAATGCATAAGAAATTGAATCAAATGATCACATACATTTTGTATACAGAATTTTCAACTGTTTTTCTCACTTCCTTTTGGCTCCAAGGCATTATTCAAAACATTTCTAGAAAAACAGAACCATCTTTCATAGATAAGAAAAAAGGATATATGTGCCTTAGTAGAGAGAGAGAAAAAGAGTATGGCTTATTTTAATGCCAATATTTTTTCACTTCCTAAGGAAGATAGGAAAAGGTATGTGCCCACAGAATTCAATGAATCTTGCATTTCCACTTCCCTCATTTCCCTGCCACATATCGCAGCTAGAATAAAATGTTAGCTTCCAAGAAAGAGGGCAAATGGGAAAACAGATGAATCCCACAGGAAATCCAAATTCTCTGTTTCTAAAAGCACACGAACAGGAAAAAGTCTGGAGTTTTATGCAGTTTTAAGATGCAGATCTTAAAAAAATTAAAATATTCTGTATAGAATTTCTGAAATACTTTTGTGGCCAGCACCTTTTATCACAGCTAATTTAAGGGACCTGTAATAGAAACTCAAGGTATTCAATGGCAAAAACATGCATAAAAACATTAACAAAACTAAAAGAGCAAAAAAATGCAACCAAGGCTGTGGCAAAGTATATAAAGCCACAGATTCATGATATAAAACATATAGCTACCTCTTCACTTAATGAAAAAAAATCAGAAAAAAGGTTAAGAGTCTTCTTTTTGAACCAGCATTTTAAAAGGAAGTGAGTTTTCAGTTTACCATCATTTTATTCTATCCTTACACTGCCTCTTTCAGAATGTTTTGCAGTGTGCTACTACCATTCTTTAATTAAAAAGCAAACAATATCCAACTATTTCTTACTGCTGCAATGTTGCTTCTGGATCAAAATATCACTAGTATTCAACAAAGCATTGCACAATGCATTTTCTACTGAGAAAAGTTCATTGGAGATCCCATTTCAGAAGCATCAGAGGTGAAGCAGTCTCCTCATTTCCTTTGGGCATGTGAACAAGAGGAAGAAAAGCTGCTGAGAGAAAGAAACCAAAAACTCAACTGGCAAGACCCATGACAAGCAGCTGAAAGAGGGACCTTGGGATAACCATGTCATCATCACTGTCCAACTTTTTTTTTTTAAACCAGTTCTCACACTTTTCATCCATGATGAATAGCTGATTCCAGAGGTCCCCTCCCACTCCTCCCTCTCTACACAGCAGCCCTATTCCACATTCTACTTTCTCATATAGTATTTTCTTACCCTATTTTTTTTGCACTCCCTCCCACTTTCCATGTCTATTTAAATGTGTCATGATCCTTATGCTGCTTGGTCCAGCTGCATAAAAAAAGGGAAAGGACTTACCATGATCTCCCTCAGGTGCACCTGCAGAATTGGGACTGTGATCTTGGTCTGGGTCTGAGAGAATGGGCAATGCATAAACAAAAAATCTATTTCATGATCTAAGGTGTTTGCTCAATCAGTAATTGCTTCTCACACAGAGTCATACTTCAGAAACAACTCAGAAGTAGGTAGCTTGCACTGAGAGCTTGTTGAGTGACAAGGAGATCTCTAAAACATCTGGGGACATAATTGGATGATGAGCAGTTTTGAAAACCTGTCCTCAGTGCTTTTACCTCCCTGAAAAAGTGCAGACTATCTGTGCGTAATTTTAAAGATGTTGATTCCCACAGAGCAGTTGTATGGGTCAGCTTCTCCAAGCCGACACTGAAGTTAACAGCTAGCATGAGTCAGCTGTTCCAAAGTGTCAATTGCCCCAGCACTTTTGCAGCAATGTACTAGATGTCCATATAATTGAGATTACATGGAAAAAACTCAGAGATCATCATACTAGACATTTTTTCTAAATTACATTTCTTCGCTGGTGGAGAGAGTTGCCAAAAGCCTTTAATAAAAATAAGAATTAACACAGCACAGTAACAATAGCCAGAGCCTCTTCTCCCCAAGTGCAATAACCAGAATAAACAGTTTACCCACATAATAGTTCCCTATAAAACTCAAAAGAAATAAATCTACAGAAATATTTGAGGTTTTTTTTTTAATTGAACATATCATACATTCCTAGACTAATTCGTTTAAAGCTAAACACAGGGGACAAGGAATTTTGTTTTTTAATCCTGCATTATTTTTGATATAGCAAATTAACTTACCATTATCATTTTTTACAATTAATTTCTACATTTATGACAAAAAAGCCTTTTATTTTTTCTTTAAGGAAAAAAACCCTTACACAAGTGTTCACCAGCAGGCAAAAGCATAAATCCACTTCATTATAAATGCTCATCTACTTAACACTACCAGATGTTCAAATTTTTTAAATTCTTTTTTACCTATATACAGACACTGACATACAATTGTCATGATCCTGAATTTCAGTTTTCATAGCTGAGACCTTCTAAAATGATGATGAACAATACTTTAGAGGGAGCATAAGCTTTAGAAAGCAAAGAAGGAAAAAAATGTGCATGTGGTGAAGGTAATGATGCATACAGGTATACATTTGAAGTTATTAGTTAAATTGTCAGTAGGAGACATCAAGAATTCTCTTTCCCCTCCTTCGGAAATCAAATAACACTTCCTAAATTTCCTAAAAATATCCAATGGACCAGATTTTCCTTTCAGTGCTGCATTCTAATCCCACACATATTTGCAAAATATTGGGGAAAAAATTCTACCCATACATTCAAAAAAATGTATGAATGTAGCTGAGGATGGTCATACAAGAAACTGCCATTATTCTTCTTCTTTCTGGTGGTATCTTTGTGACTTCCACTAGCCATAAAAAACATGTCTCTTCTTACCTTCACGAAGTTGTAAATTAGTTATTTACAAATAATAACAAATTTTAAAAGATTCTTGGTTTTCAGGTGTCTTTTTTCCAAATTCTACTACAAACAACACAAAATAAACCCATTTTCTTAAATACAAATATGGCTCACTGGACAAAGTGTAATGCGGGCAAATAAGTCTCATGCTTTGCTCCCTAATTATTGTGATCTATATACAGGATCAAAAAATATTTACATAATCACAGTGTATACACATACTTTCTTAGTTGCAAGACCAGACTCTGAGTGTTGCCTATTTTGGAATTCTAGGCTTGCCAAAGGGCTTTCATTAACATGTCTGTCTCCATAAACTGCAAGACATGCTAAGGTTTTCTATAAAAATGCAACAATAAATCCATGCTTAATCAACCCTTTGTTGAACTGCACACACATGGACTCTGTAAAATACAACTCAGATCTAATGGCAGGACCTCTGTTCATAGCTTCAAGTTCAATGGTGTTTAAGACCTGGAAGTGTTACTATTTTTTACCCTGAGCCATGCAAACATGAACATTTGATGCCTTGGACTTCTTCGATTAGACATGCATTCTCACCACACAGCTGCAAACATTTTTTTTTTTTGCTTCCTACTATTGCTCCCAGATAAAACCAAGTGATTTTGTCTCAATACTAAACTCAATCCGGGTCTTCACTGCCAGTTCACCTCCAGCTGCCTGTACAGAGTTTCACACTAAGCCCCTTGTTTATATCAGTGCTGCAATTAAGCCCAGGCCAAGAAGAGAAGTCCCTCAGAGGGTAGCAGAAGTGCAAGGCTAAGAATTGATTTTCAACTTCTGCGATGTAGTCCATACACATCCTTTTAACCCTAGGAAAAAAAATCCTCAGCCAGATCTCCTCACAAACCACCTTTTTGTGTGTGTGTGTACAGGGTTTGTTTCTTGGTTTTGTTTTTTATTTTGCTTTCAGTGGCCATTCTGGGGGCACTTTTCATAAGTTGAATCCTGTTTCCAAATTGGCCAGTGAAAAGTTTTAGCCATGCTGAAATCGTTTCCAGGGCTAAATTGGGAAACCTGAGGCAGCTGGGCAATCTTACAGCTGGCTGAACTGTGGCTTGCAATAAAAGGCAGTGTGAATAAGGTATATTGAAGCTAAATTGGATTCCTGTGAAGGGCCATTTATTCTGAAGGGGGGCATGGGGGGAGGCATTAATGAACAGAAATTAAATTAGCTGAACCAGGCTTTTAAAAATATACTGAAAAATACCTGACCCGCTATGAACCTTTTAACAAAGCAGGAACTTTGGGCTAGCAAGACCAGCTCAGCTCAGCTCAGCTTAGCTTTATTTCCCTGCCAAAGGTACAGATGTCAGAGGATGTACGAATACTCCACCTGATAAGAAGTCAGGCTTACCACGGATGGGGCAGGTTTTATTTCTGTAACCTGAAGTCAGTGCAGCACAAAGTCACTGCCATGGGGAATCCAGTGTAAATCAGTATGCAGCCCAAATACAGAGGTCATTTTGGCTGATGAAAATTCTTAATTAAGTAATCAGCAGATACCTAGAGAAAAATAAACATGCCCTTTCATCCTTCTTGCCATCCTTCTCTTCACTGAAATACAAAGAAATCACGGACAAGCCTATTTTGGAGACATTATTGATTAACTTTGTATATATTAATATCATAATTAACTAGAATAATATTTTATTTACACTCTCTAGTGTGGGACCTCTTGCAATGTAAAAATGCTATTAGACTATTACAAAGTGGCTGATTTCAGATCTGGAACACTAAATTTCTTTGGGAAGATTTGGTTTATTTGGGTTTTTTTTTTGTTGTTTATATTTAGTTTTTGGGGCAGGGGGTATGTTGATTGTTTGGTTATGCTTTGGTTTATTTCCCCAGTCCTTATTGAATGAAATAGCAAAACTGCATATTCCTGAAAAGCTGGTGCTACTTCACTGATATAATTAAATCTGCCATAAAAGCCACTTGCCTTTCACAGTTTCCCTTTGAATTGTAACCCACATCACATCTAACTTTTCTTTCTATTACAAGGGCTAGTGCTGTTTTTGAACAGATTGTCTCCATTTTATAGACATGAAAACCAAGAATGAAGACTGAATTATATCTTGCTCAGACATTTCTTACACCTGTGATTTCTTACACACACTCCCTTTCGTGGCCACAGCATTTTAAAAGTAGAGAAAACTCTCCTGAAAAATATGCTTGGGGATCAGATGTTCTCAGCCACATTTGGTGAGTCAAATTTCCAGAGAAACCAGTATTTTGCACCATTTTTTCCCAAGTGTGAGAGCTTTTTAGGGTGGGGCAATGGTTTGCCTGTTTCTCCTCTCTTCTTGCCAAGAAGTGCCACTTTCCTCTTCCTCCTCCTCCCCAACCCCTGCCCCTTCCAACTGTGAGTCATAATCTTATGAACTTGATGATGGGAGAAATCAGATTTTCCATCACTTCGCAGTAATCTTTACCTTGGTATTATTCATCATCCTCCCAACCCAAGTTCCAGCCACAGGACAGTCAAAGCCAGTCTCAACAGAGATACCTACAGCATATCTAGGAATAGAAACATAATTTATGTGTCTGTTTAGTGACATCTTTCCCGGTACACTAGTTCAAAATTTGTTGGGGCACTGGGACTGAGTGAGTTGCAGGCATCACAAGCCATATCAGCAGCTCAGCAAACTCCCTGCAAGTTGGCATCACATCAGATATCAAAATGCCTTAAGTGTGGAATGGATACTCTATAGATATTGAGGCAGGCTGTAATCTGGAATCATAATGAATTTAAATAAACTGGGTCACACTATGCATGCAAAATGCACTGCAGTTATGAATGGGCAAAACCTAAAATGTCTTAATTTCGTTTCTCAATGGAAATGTATAATTTGTACATTGAGTTGTTGCTTGAGTTTTAACTTGGGGAGGAAGGAAAAAGAAAATGGTTTCTTAGGGCCTCTACAGACACTTATATTTGTTGTATTGATTGGCTTCTATGGTCACTGTTACCTGCCTGAAGGTGGCAATTAATTAAACTTTATGGTTCCCACTGCCTCAAATTCAGTTTTGAAGTTTTCATACACATTTCTTAGACCAACAGAGCAGTCCAGACAGTCTTTTGTGTATTTGAGGATCCCCTGATTGACACTATTCTATACCTAGCACTCCAATTGAATATGTCTAGGAAGAGGCTACCAGGCATTTTTCTCTGTGTTCTGGAGAGTACAGATCCCTGTTCTGAGATGAGAAGGGTGCAGCTGAGAAGAAAGCCTGTCCCCAGGACAGCTCTGTGTGGTGCTCCAGATTTTGTGGCTACAACATCCTTAAGTGAACCCCTAGACAGTTTAAACACATCACAGTGCAAAAAGCCCAAATGGACCCACTGCATGCTCTTTCCCAGCAGGCTTTACATGTAGATCATGTGCTGTGAAGGCTGTGAGACTGAAAGCTCAGGTGCAGCACTGTATAAATTTGCACTGGGAGCTTGCAGTAACTACTACTGCAGCTTCTCCATGTTTTCCTGTCGTGAATTTCAAACTTTCTTTCCCTGAGTAAAATCCAGTTAAAAGAAAGGGAATTCATAATAACTTGAGCCAAACACAGATTTTTCCAAAACTGAAACCTCCATATGCAGGCCCAGCAGTGTGTGCCATGGTGCAAAGAACAGTGCAGAAATGTTTGGTCTGGCCCACCTTTCTGGTTTTTGGAAAGTGTTGCACTGCTTTCCAAGACAGAATAGTTGAGCCAGTAGGTTTTATCCAGCAAGGAACCCCTATCTGGTGGCTTATTGACTGAGCTAACTGCCAGATCTTCTTTGCCAATGGTAAATTAGTATTACATTCTAACTACATTCTATCAGTTTATAAAAAAAATCCCAAAATAAATAAAAAAACCCAACCACTACACAACAAGCATCTAGAGGGTCAACTTCCACGGCCCTGCAAACCAGACAGAAAAACTGCTGAACAAATCTAAAACACAGAAAGGGGAGTTTCCTGGCATCACAGAGACCTCTGAGAAGCATCACAGTCCTCCCCAGCTTCTGGAAGACACACAGTGCCTGAAGGCAGGGAAGGAGGGAGAAGTAGTCCTGACCTGAGACCTGGCTACCGGAAATGAGTCCAGGGGTCTAAAGCAACTTGGGAGTGGTGCAGACTGTAGCCAGTCTGAAAGTATCACTGCAAACAGAAAGATGTTGTTACCCCTTCCTTATGGCACAACAGGGCAAATCCTGGGCACAGCCAAGGACCTTGATTGCATATCGAACACTAAGTGCATATGCTAATGACCCACATGTTGAAAAATTACCTTACACGTTGCAAACAGAATATGAACTCAGGCTAAATTCTGTGTGAAATTTTACACCTGGGCTCTAACATTGCTTGTCAAAAAAATGAGTGGGGTATTTTTATCTTTTTTTCCTATTTTCTGTGTTAGGTTAAAAATGCAAGAAAATATTCCCTGGTAATGGAAGTACCAAGGGACCCCTAATTATAATGATATGAACAGGCAACATGGTGTAAAATTTCTGAAACAAATTTAAAAAGCCAAGTTACTAAATTTAAACAAAGTTAGCAGATCTACTTGTATATTTTTCTAATCCCTACATGTTTCATTATTTCACTGGTGATAATTTTCATCACTTCTCTGTTTTGAAAGGAATTTTTAAAAAATATTATGCATTACAATCAAATGAAATGCATTGACATACTCCTCTTTCTCCATCTGAGCTACCTTCCCTAAACTGTTGCTAAATTTCTCCTAATAAAAACATTATTACAAGGAAGGGACTCCTCACCACCCACTCAGCTCCCAGAAGCCAAGGGAAAAAACTCAAAGATATTGTTTTTCTAATTTGACACTGATGCTATTTGGCCCTAAAAAAATGTTCCAGGTCTAGTGTGCATTTTAAATGGATTTATAAAGAATTAGCTCTAGCAATACCAAGAGCTAACTTCAAGTTTATAATAATTTTTTAAAACATGGCATATAGGACAAATAATTAACTACTTTTTTCTGTCCTTCTCAACTTCGACATTTAAAATGCTCTTCTTTTTAAGGACAGAAGTGTTCTAGGGCTGTGGAGTAACCTCATTTCTACAACTTTTAACACATATCATACTTACTATGGAATGCTGGTGTTAGAAATAAGAACAATCAACCAAAAGACCTTAGTCAACTTGATTTGAAGCAGGAACGTGATTTTATTTTCTTTCTTCCCTCCAGCTAATGATGAATTATTATATTAAAAATATATATTCCAAATTCAAAGAAAAGCAAGGTTGTTATAAAACGCAGGCATTCAGAATTAAGTTTGAAAAGATTTGACCTTTTGCACAGAAAAACTAACACCTACATGAATGAAGTACTGTAGTAAGTGATGATATATGATGGATCATTTAAAATGTGTGTATGGAACGATGCACATTTTTTAAGGCAGGGGCAGATGGTGGCTACAGCACATCCAACATTTTCCAATTACTTTGTTTTTTTAAAATATATCCAGACCATAAAAATATTAGAAGAGTCCTTGAACTTTAATAGAAGCAATACTTTTTAAAGACAAAAAAACCCCTTTAAAATGTATTTCAGTTCAAATTCGTGTTCAAAAAATATCTTCACACAATTCCCTTCACCCTCTCTTACACAGTTAAAGAGGTTACAAAGGAAGAGAGAATCATGAGGGGTTAAACCCAGAGTTGTATCCTGACATGTTGGATAGAAATTTAACCTGGTCTTCTTAAATAGGACATAGGCACTGAATACAAAAGGTTGCTCCAACCTGATCTGCTTTGAAGACAGAGCTAGTCAGACGCAGGATTTTGGTTTTGCCCAAACTCTAACAAGAATGTAAGTAACTTGAGACTGAAGATAACATAAAGTCCACTGCCTTCACAAACAATTTAAAAGTAAAATGGGGAAAACAAATACAACACTATTAAACACTTTTATATGATGAAATTAATATTTCTTTCAATCTTTATCCAGTTAGATAAAATTCTAGGATGAGATTTCAACAAAATGTACCTTGGGCTGAAATGGAGCACAAACATTTTCAAAACAAAAATCAAATAAGAAATATGCTGGAATTGGACCCCAGTGTGAAGTGAAACAAAAGTTCACAAACACAGCTCTCTTCCAAGTTAGGCTGTAAACCAGTAACACATGGAGAGAAGAAAAGGCTGTTTGTATTGTTCCAGGAAACTGGACCAAGGATTATTCCATAATTGCATTAAACAAATACAGTAAAATATCTTACACAGTGAAAAGTTCAGAGACACCATGGGCCATGTGATTGACTGATCACATTACACTGAAGTCCTGTAAGCCATTAATTCCTTAATTACTACAGTTATAAGCATTTGACACCAATACTATTGTAATCAGTGGCAAGGAAATGGGGAAATAATATCGTGAGACATTTTCACTTCAAGTAAAATTTTCTTTAATATGCACATTTCAAGTTAAGGTCCCATCATGCATATATTTAGGATGGTCAGGATTTTATGAGACAATAAAGTCTGAAGCAAAGATAAAAGATAGCCATTAAACACTCCTACTGACCTGACAGAACTGAGACACACACACGCACACACTCTGGTTTCAAGATGAATGTAAGTTACACCAAGCAATTTCCATACTGTAGGCACTACTTACACCTTCCAAAAATCACATTATTACTACCCTTACTGACAAAATAACCCCTCAAGTAATGCCTTCCCATGAGTTTTCAAGTCAACAGGAATGGCTGGGCATAACGTCACCAAGACCCTGATGAGAGAATGAGGAGAATTTGTTTCTTCTTTCAGCCCTGCAAACTTCTTCCTCAGTGGCTGTAAGAGAAGCCCGTAATGCATCTCCCAAGAAGTTTGGCCTGAGTATGCCCAGGACAAGGTCTGCTACCATGTCTTTACACAGACCTAACTGCCTCCAGGCTGCAGGGGAGATGGGAAGAAGAACTGTACTGCAACTGTACTGTAATTATCCTGATTTAAGTGAGGCAGGTCTCTTGAGCAGATACAGCTTGATGTAAAGCTCCAGCTGCTTTCAGAGTCCCACCATGAAGACAAAGTAGCTTCACAGTACATACAACTTCCTTGTCTGTCTGTCTGCCTCACAGAGACACACACCATCCAGGCTAATAAGCTTTCTACCATTCAAACAGGGTATGGAAAACTGTCCACCTATAGGTTAATGGTTCTGCATCTACCTTACTCTAGAGAGCTGTGCAGCCACCATAAATTAGCATAATTCTACTGCTTTGAATGGGATTAACTTGCATCAAGTGAATTGCTGGTTCTCAAAGGAAGGAAGGAAGGATTTATTTACAAAAGTGCTATGGACAAACCCCTCAGCATCCCTGACAGCCAGGACGCACTCCTTGTGCTGTTCATCTGGGCTCAGCATTGGGAGGTTCAAGATTCAGCATTACTTCTCATGCTAGAGAGCTCTTGTCTCTTCTGTACTGTTCATCTCTCTTCAGTTCTGCAAGTATGAAATAAAGAACATCCCTGGCAGCGTCCCAAAGGGGTCTCAGCCTTCCCAGCAGGAAGGATGGTGACTGCGATGAGCGGGCCTCCTTTACAGGGAGGGCGAAGATGAGGAAAAGGGGGGATGGGAATCTCAGAAGAATGGTAGGGATGGTAGGGACCACCCAGGAGATAAAGAAAACATGGGTTGAGGGGAAAGCTGGAGAAGCTCCTGAGCATGTACAGTAGCTAATTGTCAAATTTTAACCATTTAGCCTTTTAAATTCTTTTTTCCCTCCCTTTCCTTAACATATACACAGAGCAAAGGCATAGTTCATGTTCAGAAGTAACAGCTTGCAAGCACATTTAAAACTAAAGCAGAGTTTTTAATTTAGCAGAGCTTTCTCAGTGTTTTCTAATCCTGGCTCAAAGACTGAACTTTGTTAAAATTTGTTACATCAAGAATCTTCAGAAGTTCCCAGACTTTGATGGGCTTTGCTAAATTTAAACCTACAGTGAAATTTTTATAGGAAATTACAGACTAAAAATGATAGAGCCATGAGGAGACACCGTAGCAGAGCTTCTTGTACAAGTTTTTCTCTTGCAAAGCTCTGCAGGACGGGTGTCACAAAACCCAGCTCCCTGTGCAAGCCCTAAGTTTCTCTTCTCCGGTGCTCTCTGGTCCAGGCTTTCCCACACACAGTAGTGCATTCCCAAACATGACTTTACAGCAGCCCCCGAGAGCAGAAGGGAGCTGCAGCATCGGGGTCGGACTGGCAGCCTGAAAGCCAACCATTGTTCCCAGAGGCAAGCAGCCCCTCAAGGCACACTGACTCCCTGTCTCCAGAGGGAACTCATGCACAGGGCTTCTCTCTACTGCCCAATAGGCTGGGGCACAGAAACACTGCAATTTGGTGTTAATTGGGTCAATCCCCTACTTTAATTAAAATGAAACTCCAGACCTTTCCCATTTTACCTCCAGTTATGTTTTATTATTGTTTAGCTAAACCAAATGTACTGTGGTGGTGGTTCCTTCACTGCACAAGTCCTCCACAAGAAGTTTCCCCTTCTTGCTCTTACAGCATACTGTCACTCTGCCCATGGGTCCAGGGGCTCCATTTCAATTCTGACCCAGATATCCAAATCTTGCCTGAGCTGTGCTGTAGCATGGACCTCAGCCTCAATCTGCTCTCTGATATACTCGTCCATTCACTGTCTCTCCTGGATCGTCTCCGGACCCTTCTGTTGCTCCTGACTGGAACCCTGGATGAACTCCAAACTTCATTCATCACCTTGCCTTGCCTGGGGCTGCTGATAAGACCTTGTTACCCTCACCTGTCTCTGCCCATCCAGCTCAGATACTGCAGGACTGTGCCCTGGTTGAGGAGGCACTGCTTTTGCTGGGGTCACCGTCAGCGCACAGCCTGCCGCCCTCATGGTGCAGCCCCATTCTTGCTGCTCCCTGAAACTGAAAACCACTGCAACTTGACTGGGACCTTGTCTTCAGTGACCCACCAATTAAGACTTGTGGCATATTTACTCTTTCAGCACCTGCAACTAGCGGCAGTAATTGCAGCAATAGCAGTGAGGTCCATGAAGGGACTGCCATCTAAAACAGGTATGGGGAACACTTCATCTGGGACCATGGAAGAGACAAGAATTACAATGGAACTGCTGTTGGAAGCAGGGTACGAGGAGGACAGTGTAGGTGAAGTCTGATGAACCAAATGGACAGCATGTGAAAACCAAGACTGCAGGAAACACAAAGTGGCTGCAGCAAAGTCTTGGGAAATGAGAAGGGAGACTGAAGGTGGCTCAGATAATGCTTAGGGCTCCTTTGGAGACAGGACCATGCACAAAGCAATGTAGCATAATCTGTCCTTTGGTGATCTATGGATGAGAGAATACCCAATCAGCATTGCAAGTTTCTCTGAGGCACAATTACTCAACATAGGAAAGTATTAGGTTCAGTTGGTTCTTCCTCACTGCACAGGAGGAGGGACTGCTGAAGAGCAAAACCTGTTACTCACTAGCCATCTGATATACGTGTCAAAGCCAAGGTTTGCCGTGGTTCTGCTTTGCCAAGGTGGCATGAATATGAATCTACCATGTGCAGAAAGGACAAGCCACAGAGGCAGCAGAACTGGGAAGCCTGGGAAGGCCACCAAACTTCCCTCAAGCCCTGGCTTTCATCAGAGCTTCTTGGGGCCTTAACAAGGAACTGATATACTCTTGACTCACATTCTGCAGAAATAAGACATTAATGTACGCCTCTTGTCCAGCTCCTTATCTCCTGCTTTTCTGCCTGTTTTGCAAGGTGACACTCATTTAATCTGGGCAGAGGCGAGACTAGAAAAGATGTCACGTCTCTGAGAAGATAGATAAGTAAATGAATACACAAGTGTATCACATACACGTGCATAGAAACATTGCATACCTAGAAATATCCAGGACATCAAAACTGACTGCTGCATAAACTGTGACTCACTACATCAGACTGAAGAGCATAGGGCAGCACTGCTTGGCAGATCTCTCCTGCCATCCCAGAACCACTCGCCCAGGTCTATGAAAATTAAACACTGCATCTCATCAGAGCATGTGTGTGTACTCCTTACTTACATGCAGCAAATTCAAAGAAAATGAAACCAATTATGACATTAAATGTTGGACTAATTTTATTCAGGAAATCATTTAATTCAATGCAAACAATGAGGTACTATTATTTTAATTTTTCTTTTCCCCCAGGAAATTGTATTTCTATGACTGCAAAAGAGACTGAGAATAACCATATATTGTGTTCCACAACTGATCTGCAGCACTCCTTAAGTGCTTGTCTTTTTTAAAAGGGGTCATGCCATGCACACCACTCAATTAAATCACTGTACCTCTGGAACCAAATTTGGAGCTTTGCAAAGGCCATAATGCAAGCAGCATGTAAGTTAAGTGTATTTCATATATTTATATTTAAATATACTGAATTTAGAAACATGCATAATTCCATATCTGTCACTATCAGAGCCACAGGAATCTTCAGCTAAACTATTTTAGTAAAGATGAGTTTTAGGAATTTAATGTAAAATAGGCACTGAGCAAGCTCAGTCACTGGGCAGCACATATACATATATATATATATATATATATATACACACATATTTGACCATAAAAAGTGCAAAAGTTCACTCACTGTGTTGGTTTTATCCCACTCCTGACTAATTCTGAACATTTTAATAATTATGTTCTCTGAGGCTGTTAGAGATCTACACATGCAGGCTTTGTATTTTTTTCAGAGGTGCTCTAGTATAGAGCCCGTCTTGTTTTCTGCCAACATAGATGCTATAAAATCATGCTTGATTCAGTTTACTCCTTTCCTCCCCTCCCCTCTTCCCTTTTCCTCAGCCTTATCCTCCTCCATGTTCTTGGGTGGGCAGATTCATGGGGAGACTTGGTTTTTAGCATAGCCACCACCAGGCAGTTTGCTGCTCTCCTGAAGCACATCTGGGCTTTATATCAGGCCTTTAATTAATCCTCAGTGAAAGCCAAGCTATGACATTTTGACTGGGCAGGCTCCAGTTTTGGACAGGTCTTGATTTATTGCGACTGAGTCTCAACCTACTTTGATTTATTTCAGCTTTGGGGAGGAGGGCAAGAACTGAACAGAAAAAGCACTGTTGGATGCAGAACATGTGATGCACGTAAAGGACCTCCAGAGTACTGTGGACCAAATGACAAACAGCTCAGACAATTTACAATAAAAATTAAATAAAATAAGCACAAGTGATGAAAAGATTTTGGTGAAAGAAATCACTTAAAGCAACAACAACTACCACTATCAAAATGAGCAACAACAAATAATAAAAGACTTAGTGAACTAGGATCAAACGATTTGGCAGAACGTGCCAACGAAGGAAGCTCATGCCTTATCTCTAAGTAAACAATAAATCCCTGGCCACTCATTAGTGTTAATCATGCCTCTCATCTGCATTGAGCTAAATACAGAGAGGCAGGACCAATGCTTTCCTGACGAGTGGCTTCCAAAGGAAAGGACGTTCTGCTATTGTCTGCCAGCTCGCCTTGGGTGGATGTCCTTTTGCAGGTCTCCCTCTCAAACCTCACCGTGCACGACACGAAACGTGCCAAGTCTTCTGGACAGCGGGAACAAAGGCAGCCAGAGCCAAACTGTTCATCTAAATAAAGCAACAAACATCACAGTAATAGGAGCCACTAAATAACAAATCCAATCTGCTCAAGGTACAAATTTTTCTTGTTTCTGCAGGTAAGCCTGCTCTCTTAGGCCCTTTTCTTATTCTGTTTTAATTCAAATTCTGTTGAACAGATAACTTGGCAAGTTTTTTCTGAATATTATTGTAGCTACTTCCAATTAATTCCTGCTGTGTATACATGCAAAGGAACTCAGTATCTTGAAAATTCTAATGGAAAGAAGTAATTTTATTGTTTTCCTCTAAGTATTTTTGTTAAAAATTCAAATACGCTTATGTATCCCCCTCTTCTCTATGTATTTTCTTCTCACCAACTGAAATTCAGTCTTTGTTGTTGAGTTTTTTCTCCTCTAACTATGGGGATTTATGGCTCTATCAAAAGAGAAGAACCAGTGAAAAGCAAAAAGATTTTTAGTGTAAAAAACCTGGTACTTTATGTTTGCAGACACCTATCAGGCTTTGGTGCCTAGCAAACATCTAGCAGAAAAGGGTGTTTTTGTGAAAGACTGGGCACCAGCTGCTATTAAAATTTTAGTAACACCTCAGATGCTGCTCAACAGTCCCCACACATAGCCTTGGAGGACAAATCTTTGCACTCCTGTTATTCCCTGTAATGCAAGACAGAAGGAGCAGCAATGAATGCATGCCCATTCAGGCTTGCTTCAAGGCATCTGTGGTGTCACAAAGCTGAGGAGGACACAAATATATGCATCATCTTTAAAAAGATTACAACCAAAGGACTGAAGACATTAATAAAAAGGCATGTATGTGTTAATTTTTAGGTTTCAGGGTGAAATCTGGAAGAAAGGTCTACCGTACGTGGCTGATCTGATGCCTGAGTAAGTTAAGGCCATAGTCCAGCTGTGTGCTGTGCCACCATGCAGGTAAGCAGCAGGATTCAAAGCTTAAGATCACTTGGGTCTTCTGCTAATTAGAAACAGCTGTGGGGGTGTTCTCACTCTAATCTGCAGCACTAGTCACTAGTTTTATCATCTGTAAAAAGATGCACTTATTTTAGCAGCAGTAGGCTGACTGGCCTCTTTGTGTTGGGAGGTTACACAGGGAACCCACATTTGCTGTCTTCTTCCCTGACCAAGTGGCTGTCTCTCTGTGCCCAATACAAAATTACTAATTCTGCAGAAATGTAGAATATTCATAAGCCAGCAAATAGGATCCTGCAGAGATAGCCCCTTGTAGTTTCAAGAGAAGAAGTCTAATTATTATTAAGGACAATTCTCAAGTCAAACCTGTCTACTGAGCACAACCTTCCCTTATCTCTCTTCACTCTGTAAGAAAACAAATCATCAACATCTGATGCATATGCTTGCTACTTTCTATGCGTGTTTTTGTTTTGTGATCCACTCAGGCTAAAGAATTTCTGTCCCCTTTCACAGGCAGAATCAAGCACAGTGGCAGCTGGTGGCTCACTTTGGCCCAAGAGTAGGTGATGAGAGCACAGCATTCCACTAAAAACTGGGGTCGTATTCCCCAACTTGAACTGCTCTTACATTCCCCCCAACATGAGAATGCAGTTTAATTTCCATCAGCTGTGGTACCCCGAGTATAAATTTGCTTTTCTCTGCCTGACAGTGCTCCTTTTAGCTGCTGGGGTGTTGGTTCTGGGTGGGACTCCAAATCCTAGCTTTCATCCTGAACACCACCATTTTGTTCTTGCTTACAGGCAGTTTTATTTTCTAGCTTTAATCTGCCTTTATGAAATAGAAAAGTGTGCTTGATCTTTCCTTCCAAGAAAGTGTAGTAACACTAAACTCCAGCAGTACTTCCTAAAACCAACGCAAAGATTGCAGGGACAAGTTATACAGTTTCACTTAAAGAGGATCCATATGAACCAGTATCCCAGCAAAAGCGCCTATCCAAGCAAAAAGGATCACTTTCAGATACTTCTAATAAAACTATCAGCTTGGTTAAGAGTCAATTGTTTTGCAAGCAGCTCCAGAACATAAACAACTATCCAGGACATTTTTATGATAATGATTTCAGAATTTGGTTTTTTTTCCCCAACTTGAAATATTTATGACATTGTATTTAAATGATCAGACTGCTACAAATCAGCGCAACTAATTGCCTATCATCAGCATGCAATTTCATTACACAATTTGTCCCCAAACCTCACATGAATAAATTAAGCCAAGGGAACCGAGCCTTGTTTCTCTTGACTTTAATGTATTCTAAAGGTAAATGTAAAATGGGCATGATTCTGCTATTATTTAGCACTGTGTAATGTAATCACTCCAAAATTATTGTGGTAAGAATGATGATTAATTTACTTACAGTTTAGGTGGAATTTTTGCTCAAACTTATTTTGCAAGCTATATTTTTTACACACGTGCCTGTTGGTTTTACACTGCTTTTCTTTAGATGCGACCTTATGAACACCAGCAACAAAAAGGCCTTCTTTAAGGAAAGTCTAGTTCACTTAATTACAAGGAGTGGGCAGTTGTGCATCAATTCCATTATTCTGTCAAACTTGAGACTGAAAACTGGCACTGGGCAGGCCAGGTGAAAACTCTTTTTTATGCTTCCTGGTTTTATTGGTAATGTGTTAAATGGCATTTTAATGTGTCCTGAGGTCACTTTTAGGGCCAAACTGTGGCTGTCCTATCACAGGTGTATTGTGTAATTCTGGACAGGCACAGAGCCTCTTTCTCTTCTGTTGGCCTCCCTGTGCACAAATGTAAGACACGGTGAATGAAGTCCCATCAAAGCCAATAATCATATTATTAGAAGAAGATTTCACTCCAAACCAGTTCCTGCAGTTGGTTTTCAGCATCGTCACTTCTCAGGTTTTCCAAAGGGGCACTGAAGGAACTCACACCCCAACAGTCCTCTTGGGGCTTCAGCACTTGACACATGTCCTTACCCTTTATGGCTACCTGGATCAAATAGTATATTTTCTAAAATAGCACCCATATATTTTTAAGATGCCATTAAAATGCTGTACATAATATTAAATTGTTACATTAAGTGTACTCAGGCCAGAAGAACTTGCACAAACCAACAACCAACACTAGTTCTAAACTGCTACTACTTGCTCTTTAAATACTCAGAAAAAAAAAAAAAAGTTCTCCTAGAGTTGAAGCACTAGCTAGCCTGGAAAAGGTCCTTGGAAGTGAAGCTCCTTGGTGCTTCACCTTGGCATTCCCAGAAAACAGAACACAGCAGAGCCCTGCTCTATGGCAGGCTCCTCCAGTACCACTTCTGTTACTAATACTATCAACTCAGAAAAACACATTCCAGTGATGCATGGGCATGTAGGTCACAAGGTGTTACGGGCTGAAATAAAACATCAAATAAACTTCAACATGGAACACGCGTGTGCCAGAGCAGTGGGAAGGACCATTCTATCTCATGCCTCCTGATACCTTTCCAATATTCCAAGATCTGCTTGTAATTTGGCAGATGAACAGTTTTAAACCTGCAGTGTTTTTAGCATGTATCTACCTTCGATATCACTAATAACACTGGCAATAAAATGAAAAGGCTATACAAAATATTTTTCCCTTGTCAATTATTTCCCCTTTCAAATGAACATGATATATTAAAAACCTTATGCTTGTTGAATTTAAAACACCTCAGACGAAGAGAGAAATTCCCACCAGACACGGAAAAGTAATGTTGGTCTGGAAACAAATACAGCATAATAAATTAATAGGAAGGGGGAAATGTGCCTGTATTGCATAAGAAATATACTACATTAGCAACACAAAGCATTACTTTTTCTTGTAAAATAAAGCACAGTGCAGCAAGATCACATGATTTGTACCAACTTTTCATTATGTCAAAAGCAACATGTGTGCCTTGTATTAGAGCATTAGGGCTGTCTTGATAAACTATTACTGTGTAGAGTAACATCTCACTTGATAGAGGTTAAGGCAGGAGTTCACGCTCTACTAATGCAATTTACTGCTCCTTAAAGAAATCAGTAAAATGCACTTGGAAGAAGGAAAACCACTTGATACTAAAAAAAAATTCAACCCATTTGCAGATCAAGAAATAATAATGCTCAGCTTGCACTAAAAAAATCAGCTTCTAAAATGTACAGAGCTTGTTATTAGGGGCAAAGCCAAAGCATAAGCAAATGTGCTTTAACTGCATTCAATTCCACAAAAAAATCCCAGTAAGTTGTCCTTGCAGAGAGGCAACATTTCATATGAACAGTTATAGATCTCCTAATTTTCTTCCCCAAATCCAATACCAGAGATCCTTCTAATCGCACTGCACAACAGAAAATTTGAAAGCAGATATGTAGGTCTAATCACTTCAGAAGCACCACTGAAATCCTTATTCCACTAGAAGCAAAGGAATGGTCACTGAGGCTGCTCACAACAGGAGCTGAGCTGTGGATCTGTGGGGCAGGCGAGGAAGGACAACTGCTTGGCTTCCTTGCTCCTGTCAGACTCAGGGAAGGTTTGAGGGAACCATCAGCTGTTTTGCACAGCCACTGTGCTACAGGCACTGGATGATACCAGGGCCCTGCTCTTACTTCATTCTCCTCTTTGATGGCCACAGGCAAATCCATCCCAGTCACACTGCCAAGCTGACTGGGAAGAGGGGACAAGAAAACACCAGTGTCACTCACCTACCTTGCAAATGCAATGCTCCTCATACTCCTGAGGAAACACAACAGAACAGAAACACAGCTC
The DNA here is from genome assembly GCA_034509425.1 of Eopsaltria australis. NCBI lineage: Eukaryota > Metazoa > Chordata > Aves > Passeriformes > Petroicidae > Eopsaltria > Eopsaltria australis. Next base: position 2,397,867 of record JAVTVJ010000270.1, on the reverse strand, counting down.
TGCAGAAATCATGTGGATTTTGAGAGGAAGGGAGAAAGAAAAGAAGCACAAGACAGCAATAAGCTTTCTTCACATACTTAACCTGGTAACCAAGTCAGCCATCTCCAGGGAAAGCTTAAATTGGGCCAAAGAAGGCCAACTAGAAAGTTCAGCTGCTCTATCTTTGGATCATTAATGTTAGTTGTTAGGTCAAGGCTTCATCCAAAAACACCTACAGCTAAAATTCAAGTATTTCTGCTATAACTAAAAGTGGCATTTTAAGTGTACCCTGTGGGTTTGGGGAATGTTTCCCATTTGAACAAACCAAAAAAAAAAAAAAAAAAAAAAAAAAAAAAAAAAAAAAAAAAAAAAAAAAAAAAGGTAAGTTTTTTTTTCTCATATCCAGCATATCCAGATCAGGAAAGAACAGTCACTCTGCTGATAACCAGTCTTCTTAATAATGCACAGAATATTAACAGCTAGAGTACAATAAAAGTGAGCCCTGACATTTTAATATATCTGAAACGTTTCTTCTTTCAATGAAATGACCTGAAGTTGGAGGACTAAAAACTTTGGATCTGGGAATGCACTGCCTATGATGTTTTACTGGCTTGATTTCAAATGAAAACAATTATTGTATAGTGAGGATGTTACCACACAGACATAACAACACCATTAACTATTTTTGACTTCCAGTGTAAATTGAACCATTATAGGGTTTTGAAAATGTCGTCATTAAATTTTAATGATCTGTTTTAAGGGATTTTTCCCCCTCATTAAAATCCAAACCAACTATGCTATAGTGCTTTCTCAGAATGTGGTGCACTATTCTAAGCTTCAAATAAATCTGTAAATCATAGATTAGTTAATAAAGAGAAACTATCTGGGTTATTACAGGTGGGGCTGGTAGCAGTACCTGTTATTAATGTTGCCTAACATTTACCAATAAAAGATGCTGCTTCCTGTTCTTTAAAATGTTGCCAAATACCAATTGACTGAAAAAAAATTTCTGAGTCCAAAGGGGGACACACCTGGTTGGCTTTTTTCCTTCCATTTTTTCCCCCCACTCATGATGGGAAAAGGAGCAAAGAAAAAAAGGAAAAAAGTCAATTGAACTGATTCAGCTGATTAAAAATTATTTTAATATTTTTAAATTTTTTTTTTCCATGAACTAGGGGTTTTCTTGTTGTAGAGTAAGTGTTTGAAATTTTGTGTGCGGAAGAATGTTTATGAGAACGTTTCCTTCACATTTGCCTTAAACTTGCCCAATTAATAAACTTTAGGTGCACTACAATGGAAAAAAAAAGAAGTTACATTCCTGATTTACAAGCAATGAAGAGAGACTTGTGAGACCTTTGCTGTTAAATTTTGTGAAGATTCACTCTGCAATGAACATGTTCCATCCCATGACGGGGCAGTGGTTTCCCTCCAGGCACAGCTGCAGCTCTGAGCAGGCTGTCTGGTGCATTCACTCCTAGGTCCAGGCAATCCCATCTCTCTCATGAGATTCATCTCTTTCCCACAGTCTCATCTAGAGCTACCCCAGTTAAAATCACCACAAGACTGACAGGAAGGTGGAACAGACCTTTTTTTTTTTTTAAAGTCTGGCTTGTTTTCACCCTAGTGCTATATTGCCACCAGCTAATGAGTAGACCTTGTCCTGCAGTATGCACCGAGGCGGGCTGCAATGATGGTGCATTATCTGCATTACATAGTCACTCTGCTGACATTTGTATGCTTTCTACAGGCCTTAGAACTAGTGAAAGAATAGCTCCTAAATATGGACCATGTCTTGATTTTACTTGGATTTTCACACGTTGCCAGCAGAAAACTCAAACCATAGGAACACAGCACACATTTACAGTTATTTATGCAAAGTGACTTAATTTGGTATTCTCAAGAAGAACAGGCTGCAAAAGCAGAATTTGTCAGGAGGACTCCTGTAATTGTGTTGTTTGATGGAAGAGATACTTCATTCAAGCCACAATGGCAAAATAGGTCAGTGTTGGAAATATGACAACAATACATAATTTATCAATTTGGAAACCTTATACTTGAAAGAAGCCTTAGTCTAACCTTTCCATCACTCCAACTGAATTGTAAGACCACCGCTGTAACAAGACCACTTAGAAAACCACCGGGGTGGCCTTGATAATAATACACATATCATTGTTGAGGCACAGGAAACTAAACCAGATGGTTTTGCTGAGGAAAGCACTTTTTTCTGGCTTTGTAAAACTTAAAAACACTAATAGGTCAAACATGAAAGTGCTGAAAAAGAAAGTTAAAGGGAAATCTCTGTAAATAAGAAAAAAATCTATTTACATATGTGTTTCCCTCACAGAAAATATGTCTGCAAGAAAATAAAAAGGGAAAAATGATGCTACAGTTCTGAAATAGATCAAGATAGTTTTCTGAAAGGTCTAACAACAACACTTACAGTTGGACTTACAGTCCACCACTGCTGGAAATCAATGCCATATGATGTGTATTAGACGGAACACCTACATATTGTAATTAAAAACTTTTTCTTTCCTCATTTTTGTGTTTTAACTGTGGAGACCATTCATGCCTATTGCAATAAACTACCTAGGTTCTTGTACGATCTCTTATTATCAATCATCTCAAACTTAAAGAAAAAACAGCACACAAATGAACCTCTCAAACTACATGAAAATGAAAGTAATTTCCACAAAAATCATCCATGCACAGAAACATACATTCACATGCACATGTATATACAGGCTGTGTATGTATATGCATGCACACACGAATAAAGGGTGCTCAGATTTTCTCATTTATGCTGTAGTTATTTAGAATCATATTATTTGCAGACTTCAGCATTTCAAAAACCATGAAGGACTTGGTTTGGGTTTGTTTTTCTTTATTGTAGACATCAACCACATGAGTAAAATTAAGATGATAGTGTGTTGCTCTGCTGAGAATTGCAACTATTTCTAATAGTCAAGAAGTCTAATCTAAATTACATGCACTGAAAGAAATGCATTATAAGGTCTTTTAGTATGCAGTCTTATTTACCAAATGTAAGCCTAATAAAGGCTTTAGAAAGGAAAACTTTCACTATCGGGGTTATTCTAAAACAAGTTCTCTCTTCATAAAAGAAGCTTTGCCCATGTTTTCAAAATCAGAAAGAAGATGTTTGAGAATTATACCTACATTTTCTGGCACAAAATCATGCTCTAATGAAAAGAAAACATAATTATTTAAATTTCAACTTTTTCTCTGCTTGTATGGGAGAATGGAGAAAAAATGTACACTGAGGAGAGCTTCACTATATGCTTATAATTTCTGGCAGTTCATTTTGGCACGACACAGATACAGCCTTGGGGAAAATGCTTGGTCTTCAGTCCCACTCTGAAGTAATTAAAACCAGAGAAATAAAAGAGTGGTTTCTGAAGTCAGAAGTCAAGTGGGGCCACAGGTGCCCTACAGAGATGAGGAAGCCTACCTGGACAGCAATAAAGAGAGAGAAATTACAACAGCGTGTCACAGAATTGTATTTTGATTCTGCATGAGACACATGGTGGGGAGACACCTGTTTGGTGGTCAGTGACACCATCTACCACCTCATATCAAGATGAGCTCTTTTGTAGGGTTGGAATATTTCAGTTGAGGTGCAACACGTACAAATAATTGACTAAAATAATGATGCCCTGAACTGACCTTGGAAATCCACTTATCTATGTCTTTTCCCTATAGACTCAATCAGAGGGAAGACAATCACTACTTCTGGGACCTGCTCTTCCAGCACTCTTGTTGCGTCATGAAGAAGTTTCTGTATTGCAGTGACAGTGCCTGTGGGTCACTGCTGGGTGAACACATCTTTCATTTGAAACCAGCTGTGAGCTGTTTTCAAATGTGTGAACTGTGCTGTGAGCAACTATGCTGGCTGCACTGTATCTTGAAAACTGGTTCATTATTTGGGTGGATGATTGAATGTATTACCATGGTCAAATGTCACTTCCTTTATCCTGGACACCTATCTCCACAAGTCCTAAATATTTACATGAGGAAATCAAAAAATATTCTGCCCTTGGAAAGTGCATACTTCCTGTGGGAGATGTTGCTTTCTCAGAAACATTTCAGCATGAGACTTAGGTCTTCATTAAAGATTTTTAAACTATCAGAAAGAACCAAGGATAGAATACTCATTGCCTTTGACACACATGCTTCTAGAAAAGTTACTGCTTCAGCAAGTACTTGTCAAGAGTTTTATGAATGTTCAGTAGTTGTTTCAAAGGAGCACAGTCTGTCAAACTTTTCTTATGAAGTTTCTTACAAGTCCTGATGCTCTCACAATTACTTCACCTAGATGGAAGCAGTTCACTGCATAATCACCTCAGCTGGAGCAGATTTGATTTAATTTGAAGATCGGTTTGGCTTAATGGAGCCATTAGTTGTCCCACCTCAGACAAGCTGATGGAAAGAAGTTCTGTGTATTTGGAAATACACAAAATACACTTCACCTGGATGGCTATACCCTCATACTGAAACAAGACCATCACTGAGGGTATAAAATTATTTTTTCACTTTTATTAGAAGATACTGACTTTAAATATAAAAACTAAGCAGTAAGAAAGGAGAAGCATTTTTCACTTCAGTCCGTACCAAAAGGTTAATCCCCATTTAGAAACATGTCTTAAGTTCATGAGCCAATCTCATAACTATATGAGGTATTGATAGATATTCACACAGACAGATACAAGTGACTTTGCTTTTATAACCAACAGTCCTTAAAAAAGCAAGACTTTCACAAACAAGAATTCAGCTGGAATGGTGAAAGGATTACTCAAAAAAAACTTCAAGTCTTAGCAGACTAAGGAAAAATGTATCTCAAAAGACAAAACATCCTTAACACTACAAGAAAACAACAAAACAAAAGTAGAAAAGTAGCCTTGGCCAATAGTCTTGCTGGCTGGCTCCTTTTCTTATGCACAAGAGTAAAGTAAAATTTGAAATAATTCTGTCTGGCAAGAGTTTTTATATTTAAACATACACACAAGCATACAGGAAGGGATTTTCCACAACAGCAGTGGGAGCAGTTGTTTCCAAGGGTCAGTTTCTGCCTATTAGAATGGTAAGTAGAAAAATCATGAATAAAAGACCAGGTAAGGCTGACTAGAGATTTAAACAAAGATTAAATTTTACTATCTAAATTTCAACAAGTGAAAAATGGTCTAAGACAATAAAAATGACTGAGTATTTTCTTGTGCATTTTAATCACAGAATAATGTATGAATCAGCACCAGTACCAATTAAAAAAAAAAAAAAAAGATGGAAATTCTCTCTTTAAGCAGTTTCACAGTTTCTTAATATGCTTGGTTGGCCGGTACAATAACTTACCATATTACTTATTTATAAACAGTTCTCTTTTGCTTTGATTGTTTTCTTTTATATTATTTAAATATAAATTAATGGAAGTCAATTCCCATACATTCTAAACATCAAATTCACCCTGATTTCACCATGAATGTACGCACATACCTAATTTTAAACATTTGACTAGACATGTAATTAATTGAATTGGAGCCAATTATGACCCAATTATGAGTCCTCTGTAATTATTGCTTGAAGCACTGCTGGATTTCTATTGGAGGCAAGAGAAAAATATTTCTGATCTCTATGAATACCTAGAGACTATTAAAACTGTTACCTTTGACTTGCTCTTTTAGTTTTGTAAGATCAAGATTGAGGGGCATTTCCACAGCTTCTGTCAGGTGCAGCATTTCTGCTGTTTGCACAACACTGAGGTATGGGCAGCGCAATTGCAGAAGACACCTGAGCATCAGCAGGTGATAAAGAGGAAACTGAAGGAAAAGCAGAAAAAGCCTCAGCTGTTGAATGGAGGCTGGTGTATCTAGGTGGCCAAAAAGCCAATGGCATTCTAGCCTGTACCAGCAAGACTGTGGCCAGCACGGTGATTCTCCCCATGTACTCAGCACTGTAGTCAGTACTCTCAAGGCTTGCTGTTGTGCTAATAATTGAAAATACCTGGCAGATAGTCTACAACAAGTGAAGGGTATGTTATCCTCACTAAGCAAAACAGTACACAGAAGATTCATGTCAATAGCATTGATATATTGATTTCCCTCTTCCAACGCAGAGGCATTGATCATCATCTGTAATACCATCTCATGAGACTTGTGCTGGATCACAGCAGAGTAAATAATGGTGAAAGGGAGAGCAGGAAGCAGCAACAATTTCTGCCCATATGTTAAGGGTTACTAATTTTAGGTTAAAATTTAAAATCCCACACCAAAAATTTTCAATGCCTACTTATTTCTATTCTGTTCTCTTCAAACACTGAATGGAATCCTTTCTTTCCAGTGAGTTGGACTTCCCAGTTTTCATTCACCAGCACAATGCTGCTGTACCTTGTTCCTGCAGGTGGCAGTTCAAGTGCCATGTCAAAATCCTAATCAAACACATTTTCCAACTACTCTCCATTGATATGAACCTATGTTTAAACCTCAAACTTCTGAATATCTACTACTAAAGCCACCTTCAACCCACCCCTTGCTGGGCACCGACATGCTTCAGTGCAGGCACACACTTCCATGCTTTACCGTATACAAAGGAGTTTGCCCAAAATCACAGTGGCAGTCAAATGAACTCATATAATCAAAGCTCAAAAATCATGAATTCTGCTTGTGCTTTGTAACCACCAGACATTCTCAAGTCCAACACATACAGGATACTGTCTCTCCATGAAGTCAATGGGAGTTTGCTCATCAACTTTCATGAGATCAGGAACTGAACCATAATATTTCATAAAACAGCAAAAAGAATGTATTTATGGTTTTATTATTATCCCTAATAAGGAAATAAGAAAAAAGAAAACACAGTACATGGTCTAGTCTATATGCACATGTGTTATTTGTATTAATATCGATGGGATTTAAAGCTACATATGGAGAGGATAAGATATATCCCTATGTGTTCAGCCATATGCTTAAGGAAGCTCCCAAAATGCTTGTAAATATGATCATGCTTTCTAACATATTATGTATTTATTTGAACAACGTTAAATCTCTAAGTCCTACTTTCCAGTCCATTAAAGCCTCAAATAATTGTTTATTTCCAGTTTAAAGTTACCCTATTTTTTAGCCATTTGAAGGCTGCCTGTAACCACATTTCCACAATACTCAGGGAATTAGAGAATTGATAATAACTCTCCCATTATCTGAAGGAGTACCTCTCTGGGATGAGAAATACTCAAGATGAACTGTATTTTAGCGAAGAGTTCTCTCCAGAAGATTTTGGGACAGGCCCAAGATGTGTAGCTGAAAGGTCTGGAATGCTACTTGCACAAAAAACATGTGTTTGTGCCATAGACCTCAGACAACCACATTCCTTCTGGAGGCCAAAGGCCTTGAAAGCTAGTCATCCTTCTGGATAGACTTGTTCTCATTTCCTTTTTGGTTTTTAAGGTTTGAATGATAGCCTCGATAGGCTGAGGGAGCTCAGCCTGTTCAGCCTCGAGGAGAGATGACTGAGAGGGGATGTGTCCCATCAATGTCTGCCAGTATCTGATGGGGGTGCCAAGAGGATGGATCCAGGCTCTTAGTGGCGCCAAGCAATAGGAGAAGAGGTAAAGAGAAGCAACTGATGCACAGGAAGTTCCACCTGAATACAAGGAAGAACTTCTTTACTGTGCAGATGACTGAGCACTGCAACAGATTGCCCAAAGAGATTGTGGAGTCTCCCTCACTGGAGATATGCAAGAACTGTCTGGACACAATTCTGGTCAACGATCTCTAGGATGATCCTGCCTGAGCAGGAAGGTTGGACCAGATGAACCACTGTGGTACCTTCCAACCTGACCCATCCTGTGATTCTGCGAACACAGAATGTGGTCTGTGAACACAGACAAGGGTCTAACCCAGAAGGCACAAGAGAATTATTTTGGATTTCCCTTAGGGAAGAAGACTTCAGGATTCATCCCATGATTTATGACCTAGTGCAATTTCTGTTGGAATGAGATAGCTGAAGTTTTTATGAAATATCCAATGCCTGTTAACAAATCATATTCATTATGTTCATGCAACTGATCATTTTATTTGACTTTTACTTCCTTTCAGTTGAGACTTGGTAACTGATTTTATCATCATTCATGACCATGACTGGGATGGTTTATTGGTTTAACTGCTTCAACAAATGTTGTAGCCACAAACATAAAATGATATTCATGAAGGCAGTTATGGTATCCTTAGCATCTCATATGCAAATGCAGCACAGAACCAAAGACAACTTCATTTATAGCTGGCTGCCAAAACACCTTCTTCGTTTGCTTGATGTAACCCTTTTGATACCAAGGCAATACGGCTATTTACCCTTTCCAATGTCCTCCAGGACATAGGTTTATAGTGAGGTATTATGATTTTGTTTTCTTGTTCTTTTTGATTATAAAGAAGATTTGAGACCTCAGCTTTTACTCTACCTTTAAAGTCTCAATTTATGATAAAAATCAGACTGTTGCCTACTGAGATACTTCTTACTTTGTAATATAGAAAACCAAAACAAACAGTCGTCATCTTTTTAAACTACATTAATGAACGGTGAAGTCAAATCCTGTTTCCCAGCAAGGAATTATTAAAAGACAGAAATAGTCCAATGACCACAGGAAATCTTCAAGCACCAAAATGGGGACAAAAATCTCCTGGGGAAAAGACAATATTTCCTACATGGTCATTCATGTCTCCTTGTAATACAATACAGGGGTATTTTTTGTTTGTCTGCTTAAGTAGATGAGTAGAATAAAATTAGAAACAAATCCTGACTACACAAACATTTCAAACACTAAATGCAGGCTTGTGTGCTCCAATATTTGCCATAACAACTATGTTATGATGCTTCTTTATAATGCACAACCAAAGAGGCCTTTGATCATTGATATATATGTGACTTTTACCTTACTGAAAAAAGGTCACAACCTCCAGTAGGATTTTTCACTTCAGGTCGTACTGCATCTTGCTGAAATCTTAATATTGGTCATAAAATTTGTCAAAAGAATAGAAGAAATACTCTAAAATAGATCCACATTGTAGTCAGACCCCTTCCCCAGGAATTCAGGCAAAGAATGTAAACCCAAAGATTTATTTTTCTGTTCAGGTCACATCTGGGGTAGACTGCTGTGTTACTAAATTCCCTAATCTGAAGTCAAGAGCAAGACAAAGTTAACAGACCTCAATAGGCCAAAAAAAAAAAAAAAAAAAGAGATCTCAAGATAGTCCTCTGTGGACCATAACCTGAAGTTATAGCAATAAGCATTATCCCCACCACAAAGATGATTCAGAAAAAATCCCACAGCTTACCTCAACGTAGTCCCTGGCATGGCCCCAGTCTCTCTTAGCATCCAGGTTGCCCAGGCTGAAACAATCCAGCTGTCCAAGGTGAATCTTTGCTACTGATCGGCTGATCTTCCGAGTGACAAAGTTAGCCCCTGGAAGAGAAATATAAGGTAGTATCAGCATATTCACAGTGGCACATAGCTGGCCACAGGAGACACCTTGTACAGCTCAGCACATGGCACTCTCAGTCTTCACTCACTCCCCTTACACCACCTAGAGCCATGCCACCTTTTATCATTTGAGCAAGCTAACAAGCTTCCAGTGCAAGTGTCACATTAGTTGCACTTTCACAGCAAACATCTTTCTTTGTGCGACTTCTTAAGCATTCCTAATTTGCTGCCTCAGTATTCACTCCAGGCATAAAGCCAAAGAAAATCATTTGGAATGTCAGTTCTTAAACACAAAATGCAAAAGGTTACATAAAGAAGACAGACATCTTAGACCACCCTCAAGTTTTCTGTTGCTGTTTCTTTTTTCCTTTTTAATAGTTTTTTCTTCAAGGAATGCATAGATCTAAATAAATTTATTAATTAAAAAAAATTGAGACTATGCAAATACTACTTATTCTCCAAAGAACTGTAATGGCTTAATGCATTCTACTTTTCTAGTTATTTGGGATTCTTTCTCCCTCAGGTTCAGTTAGATCATGAAATCGTGATTTCAGCTTTCTCAGTTGAAGACAGTATTTTATCATATTTCAGTATGTTGGTCACTGTATTATTTTGGAAAATTTGCGTATCTATTTCTGCTCCCAGTAGAGTTGCTTTAAACAATATTTTTTGTTATTTATTTTCAGATCTTGTTTTTTAGATTATAATGACTGTGTTTCTAAAAGGTGGTCATACTCTCCTCAAAAGCAGAGGGATTTGAATTTAGACCAGGAGTTTAGGCCAAACAAGCCCAATGGCATTTGCACACTAATGAGCCACAAAAATTAAAATTACATGCCTTTTTAATAGCTAAAAAAAGATTTGATTAAATGGTGACAGATGATATCTCCTCCAAATGAGAAACAGGAAAGTTAGAGAAAATGTCTGCAGTTGTAAAATGCTCTTAGCAAATTTCGAAAGTCTTAAGTAGTGTAGCTTATACATTCAATGCATATATGTAGTTTTTTTCATTTTGGAACTCTGCTCTTCAGATATGCATCTCAATATGTTCCGTTTCCTGTCAAATAAACAGTAGGTTGCTGCAACATTATTAAATAACATGAAGTGTCTTTTTCAGACTACTAGTTTTTCCTGTAAAGAACACTACAGCATTTTTCTATGTCATTTGACTCTACTAAAAGTAAAAAAAAAATAGCACACCTCTAAGAACCATGTGGAATGAAGAACTTAAATAATTCAGACCTTACCACAGGATTAAGATAGAATTTTAAATTTTCATCAACTGCTGAACTAATTGCAATTCTGGTCATTAGCCATTTAGGATTACCATCAATTTGTGCCTGTTTTTTAAAGGATGAAAATCATATAATCTCCTTACCCCCAGAAAATATGTTCATGTATAAAGGAAGCTTCCTAAATAGTGTGATTTGCAAACTTTCAGAAACAAAATATACTCCAGAGTCTTTTTCAAAGCAAATTTCTCAAAAATTGGATAGTACCAACACTGTGGCTCTGCTATTGCAACTTCTGAAAGCAAAGTACTGTGGTTCTCCTGTTCCTGGCTGGACAGGCTTGCAGCAGGAGTGAAGTTCTGGCTTAACAGAAACCAGTGACAGAGTCTCTTTGGCTTAGTCAGACTGGCACCTCTCCAAAAACTGTTTCTATTTTTAACTTACCAAAGTGCTTTGAGACCTTCATTCAGATTATCACTAATTAAATAAAATTAATTAATTCAGATTCAACCTATGGCAAAAATGTACTATGATTAGCTCTGAAACTTTCTAACCTTCTGCACCAAAATGATTTCTGTTAGCATTTTTATTCAGCAAATTACCATTGAAGAACAGGTTTCTTTCTAGGATAAAGTATATGGTTTAAAGTTCCAGGCTGCAACTGAGTTATAAGCAAAACTGACTGCTTTCAACGCTACATTCCCATTTGCAGCAAAAGCAATGAGAGTTCTAGTCACCATCTGCATTAAAGCAAGTTTTACTGTCAACCTGCACAACTAATGAATGTCAGATTCCCTTTTGGAGCAAACGCTTCCGCAGCATAAAAAAAACCAAAAAAAAAGGCACATTAGGTAGTGTGAGTGAAAAAGCTTTTATGCTATCAATTTAAATATATGAAAGATACTGCACAAGAAAGAGTTGATTTGCCTAGCACAGCACTACAAATACTAGCAACTGCTGTCTTCTTGCAGAGTCACTGTTAACTGGAGAGAAACAATCCTCAAAGGTATTCTCCAAGCAAAATCAGAATATTCCTCAAAAGACTGAAATGAAGAACTAGAGAGCACTACAATGAAAAATGAAAACCTTTATTTTCCAGAAATATTCCAGTAAGGGTTCCACCAAATAATACTAACCCTCTTCTTGGAAGTGCCTCAGCATTAAAGCTGTGGAAGAAAACTATGCTACTGTTCATTCTAAGAAATGCAATTAGAAAATTTTTTTCAAGCACTCAAGGACTGAATGGCACATTTCAGAAGCATTTAAATGATATGGTTCATAAATAATGTTTAAGTACTGATTCTCTTCAAACACAGTATCTTAAAATAACCCATTACACCCTGTGTTTGATCCCATGCCATTAAATGCACATCATAACTAGAATTTAAGCTGGTGCCCGCTGGAGTCATACAAAATAGTTAAAGCTATGTCAGCATTTCCACTGAAAAGCCCTGTCCTAGAGGTTTGCAATTTAGCTATAAAATCTTGCTTTGGTCTGAAATTTAGCAGCAGTAATGTCTTTTTCCTCAGGATTGATGCTATCTAAAAGGTCTAGGCAGAGTGCTACAGATATTTTTGTATAACTGAACACAAAGTACCTTTTGAGGCACAGAAATGGATGGTTTGCTTCCTTCTTCCTCAGGAGGGAGTGACGACTTGCTAATGTCGAACACACAAGAGCATTTTTCACCACAAAATGGCCTCTCAGTGCCAGGAAGAATATCACCAGAGCTGCTGGTGTTTTAACCACTTTACACTTTATGTTGATTTTCATCAGATCAAGATGATGCAGCAGCTGAAATGCCAGCAGTTATCGCAGGCGAATAAGGCCTAATTTGTTATGCCGCTAACCATACTAATCCACCTGGAAATGTGTTGGTGGTAGTGACAGGAACTACCTTAGGCTGGTGGGAAAGAGAGATGTCAGAGTCCCACATTTGTCTCCTGGCTCTGCACTGCTTCCTCAGTTCAGAGAGGTTCCATAAAACACAACTCATTGCTCACATCTAGTATGAATAAATGTGAAGTGTTCAAAACTTTGTTATATAGTTGGTGTATTTTGACTTACTTGAACACTTTTTCAAAATGTGTGTGGGTGGCAAACGTCTGGAAGCTCCCTGTCCTAGAGTAACCCACAGCATAGTCATTCTTGCTGCGAGTAGGGCCAAGCATGCTGGGCTAACTGCCTTGCATAGTTATCTATGCAGCAAATACATCCAAACCATGATGGGCCACATCACTCTCTGGTTTGCATTGCAATTGGCAGCACTGGGATTGCTGCAATGCAGCATTAGAGATGTGGCCAGGCAGAAGACATGTGGCCAGACATAGCAAAGGATGCTATGGTGTGTCATTTCAGCAGTTCCAAACAGCCCTAGTTAAGCAGGGTCTGACAAGTTCTTACATTTTAAAAGGGGCCTTTAACAAGAGTTTTCATGATACTAACAGCTCTTTCAGGAACTCTGGGCATTAGCTTAGATTTGTTTTCAAAACCCAAGCCCTCCCTTTGAGATTGTTAGCATTCCAATAGGAACCATAAGGTCTGATCTACAAACCCGATTTACTCTAAACGGATTTAAAGCAAGGATTCCTCATCAAGCAGACCTGATCTGTAAAACATATAACTTGTCAGCAAACCACTGCAGGAACAATACTACAATGAAAAGAAATAGCAGAGGTATCATGCAATAGCTTTGGCTCTCCAGCCCAGGCCTGTTGCCCATTGCGCTGCCTGGCTCGGGATGGAAAACAGCTCATCCCTTTGACAAAGATGCTGCCTACATCTGGCAGTTTTGAAAGCTGGACACATCTCTCATTAAGACCTACTGAAAACTACTGCTTTAGGAGGCATGGTCTCAATGCACCTACAGTACCAAATCTGGATTGCCCTGCAACAGAAAAAAAATAAATCTTAGTCTCTGCAACAGTATCCCATTCCTTTAATCAGCACTGGGGCTTCATCCTTTGTGTATCATCAGGAAACTGCCTGTTTAAAGTAGGTATTTTTCTCTAGAATCTGTGATTCAGAAGGTTCATCCAAACGGATGAAGCAGCTTTAAGAGTCACTATTGTAGTATCTGTTTCTTTTCAAGAACTCTCATTTTCCAAGCTCTCAAGACTACATACAAAACCAAACCATGATAAAACTGTGGTCTTAGGAAGACTGCTCTCCCTGTAAAACACGAGTTGTTGCATGCCTAAGAGAATCCATTATTAACCCCAGTAATATCATAGAATGACAATCAGCCTTACAGAATTCAAGAGCAGTACTTATCTATCAACTGAGATGCAGTCCTAGAACAATCTATCAGGTTCCCATAACACCTTTTCTCTTCATTTGGCATACAATATGACAAAATGCTTTCTGTCTCTGAAGACGCTGACACAAGAAAAAGACTGACATTTTGGGGGTTTTTTTCTCCAAGTTTCTGCAGTTCTGGCACAGATTCTAGTGGGAGGCTAACATGTTCAAACACATTGTGTAGCCAGCGCTTCTACTAACCCAGAGGAACATATTTCTTTTAACATATATGTGTTGTAAATGATACATTTAATGAGGTCATTAAAATGTTTTGATTGCCTGAAAATCCATCCTGCTCATCATTTCCATTCTGTGAGAAACCTTTCCATTTTTTGTAACAAGCTGAAATGAAAAAACAAAGCAACACCCAGATCTTCTAAGAAAAGAAGCCTCAAATCTCCTTACATTGATGAAAACCATAACAATTACTCCAAAGCAAATGGATTTATGTCACTGTAAACCAAATGAAAAATCAAGTTATAGACCTTTAAATTAACCTTCCGTATTTTGGGTTTAAATGGAATTTTAAACTGTGTCTTGATAAAAACAACTGATACAGTATTGCATTTTGGTAGAACTAGTAGAGCAGTTATTATATGTTAAACACTCATGCATTTAATTTGTGAATCCATTCTCGGTTTAAAATAACAAATTGTTCTTCTCACAACAGCAATTGTACAAAGTAGAAACATCACTTTTTGGAAATAAAGGGAAAACCATTGTTAAAAGTGATTTTTTTTTCTTCTGCTTGTCATAATATCCTACAAATTTTACTCAGCAAGTAAAGCTACAGCTGGATGAGCTTGCCATAAAGTCCACAATCAGATTTTTGCAAAATGAAATATATATGAAATAAGGGTGATATGATTCATAAGCAACTCCTTGTAAAGTCATGCATGGGAAACATCTTCCTGACTGGGGCAATAAATCATTTTATTTCCTGAAACATGAGATATATTGCTTTAATCCTTACATTTTAATCCTGTACAGCATAGCTGGAAATACTTTGTTTCATCATAACATGTTCAATCTTTTTCTCTGTTCTTTAAAATTTTAAAAGTACCTTATGGTAGTGGTTTTCTCTGATTTTTTAATATATTTGCAATGTTTTTCAAACATTTTCATCTTACATTCCCCAAACTGTTTTCCAATGAGCATGTATCTTTCTCTAAACAGAAAAGATAGAGCTACTGACAATATTTTTTTTTAAAGGTTATTCTTCATCAATTCCCTGGGAAACAATCATGTAAAAAAAAAAAAAATCCACAGATGCCAGACTGAAAGCAATGGTCCCATAACATGAGGATAAAATTCTCCCTCCTGATTAAATGACCCTCATTTGGAACTACTTTAAAATGTGTGATGTGAATAAAATGATGTGGCAGTAATTCCTTTAAATACAGCTAACAAAGACATCAATCAGCATATCAACTGAATTATTTTGTTTAATAATATATTGATACACATAATAAACTTTCCAATGCCAAAATGCACTAATTCTGCTTGGCTCCCATTTTCCATTAGCACATCAGTTTTCAAAAGAAATGTGGTACTGATTCCTTGGGTGCCCATTGTTTAGATAACGGGAAAGGCACTACTACTTTTATATTTCAAAATGGGGAGATTAAGGCAGAAAGGTAAAGGCATGGAGAGGTGGGAATCAGCAGGGGAGGGTAGCACAGCAGAGGGGGCTGATGCTCTTCAACCCCAGAGCACCTCTGCCCCTGCCAGCCACTTGCACACAGAACATTTGGACAGCTGAGGGCAACAGGAGGTTGCTGAACTGCATACACATGGAGGGAACACAAATTAATGACTTGTATAATCTGGGTGGAAAATGAGAGTGAGAGACAGTCTTGTGAGGAACAACAAGGTACAGAAATGTGGAGGGAGCAGAGAGAGTAGGAAAATTTTTCTTTTTCCCAGAGGGTGAAAAGACAGCATAAAGCCTTCCTCAGGGGACTACTAAGCCCTGTAAAAAAGGTGCACAGAAGTAGGGGGAGAGACCTACCACCACCATCAGAGGATGAGAGTCAGACGTGGTGCTTGTCACAGCACAAGCCACACTCCCCAGTGGTGTGACTCAGTGGTGCTAACCCTCCACCAAGTATCTGTCACCAAGGCCTTAGACTCTTCATGTTTGACTGCTCTGCACACAAACAGATACAGGTTTCCACTTCCCAAAAAACAATTCCAGGATCACTTCTATGACTATAGAGCAGCAGTTCTCTAAAGTGACCATGAAAAAATGATATTTCATTAGCAGACAATCTGCATGTGTACTGTGTAACACAAAGCTATTAGATTTCATTTTAGAAATATCACTATTTGGGACTAATTACACTTCTCAGCTCTATCAGATGGGGCTGTTAAAAGGACAGCGTGCTATACCAGCAATAACTGTTGGCTAAAAGGTGCTATTTTAGTATATATTTCCTCCATATAATTTTTCTTAAATTAAAATATTTTCCCCTCAGGAACTGTACACTGAACAGGAAAAGGTGAGGCATCAAAGATTCTTCTAAAGGAAAACCCAAACATTAATACTGAAAACAATATATAAAAGTGTTATTCCTGTTCCCGAGTTTATGTTGTTAATGGCGCTTACATAAACAGAGCAGCGTTTCGCTTACAGAAAACTTAACCTTTTGCTCCAAACTATTCACTTTGGTTTTTTTAATCACAGTTTATATACACTACACTGTAAAACAAAGGTAAATGTCTTTAGCCGCTCCGATTTGCTAACATTCATTTAAGCTGTATTTTAAAAATTGTACAACTAAGGTTATTGAATTAAACCTCTCATTTCAGCTGTCACAGAATTAAGCAAGCCCTTGCATGTGTGAGCTGTGGGTAAACATGAGTGTGCTTGCCCATCAGTACAGACTCTTTATATTGTTAAAGCCTGCGTAAACAATTGTAGTTAAGTACATGCTTTGCTTAATTGGTACCACAATAGCTAGAACTGTATGCAACTAAAGGGAAAATTCAGCACTTGTACAAAATGGAATTATCCTGCAGTCTTAGGCAATTTGCACAAAACACCCTGATTTTAACTTCCCTTGTTTAATGGTTATCGCAGTTCAGACATCTGTGCTCTTAAATTTAACACCCCTTTCCTTTTCTCCCTGTCTTTCCCCTCCTCCATCCTCTCAGCAACCAGTAGCACATCAAAAAAGTTTCTGTTTGATGGTTCAAGCTGAGACGTTCAGCCTTTACCCTCGTACTCTCTTGAGATGAAGCAGGCAAGGCTTTTAATCTTACCTGGTGACACATGACTGACTAATACAGTTTCTTGGACCTTCTGACCTCTGAGGGACTAAATCTGGTTGGTCTCTCAACCTCTCCAGGTGGCTGGGACATCAGTTTGCGGTGGGTCATGATGTAAACACAGCTTTGCGCAGGTCTTCCCTGACTTTCTGTGCACCCATAATTGTGCTAACTTTTAATGTGCAAATTTCTTGAGTATAAAATGTATCATTTCACTTCAAGTCAGGGGTAAAAGGAATTTTCCTTTACTTTAACTGTAGGTTAAAGACTGTAACAAGAGCTAGCCTTGAAACCAGTCACAGCAGCAAATTTGCTGAGTCAGTGCTGATGTATTTTCTTGGAGCGGGAGAAACGGTCTGGCTACAGCCAAGTAGCTTATTTGAAACTTTGCCTCCCACACAAACTAATAAAGCAGTGCTAGACGGGTTTGACACTTATACAGTATAACTCAAGATGTTCCTAATCCATGTGCCTCCCTTTGGAGCTTTGTTGCTCAACTGTTTTTCTCCTAGGACTTTCTTCTGGTCAGCTTTGCGACAGCGGTAGTCCTCAAGGCACCCTTTAGGCCCTCAATACATCATTTGGAAATGTGTTTCAATTTGACTAAACCACCGTCTGCTACAGGAGTCCTGGAAACACCAAGAGGGGGTCCTGAAACAGAGCTGAATCATTTTTTCAGGAAGCTGGAAGCAGCCGAGGGGAAAGAGCTTCATCAAGAAGTTACAAGGTGAGGGCCAGTGAGAACCATAGGGCAGTAAAAAAACCAGAAATCTCAGCTTCTGCAAATACAGGAGGCACATTGTTTTCTAGTACAAGGCACATAAAATACAAAGCACTACGTTTCCTTTCATCTTCCATGTTATGAATATTTGGATTCTCAGCTAGGATGTGGTAAGAAATACATCTCCAACACCACTGATGATCCCAACAAGTCAATGTACAGATCATCACTTATAAATTTACAGTTACAAGGATGAAATCTTCCAGCTACAGACACCCTTTCAGACTCATAACAGACTAATCAAGTAAACACATGGGCTCGGATATAAGAGCCAAAAAAAAAAAAAAAAGTGCTGTGGCACGCAGTCAAGCTGGTGTGCAACCCAGGGTATGAGATCAGCTCATGGTGCTCTCAGCCTACTCTCCCTGTCACTGCTCTCCCCATTTCCCAAGCTCTCCTTCTGCACAGGGACAAGGAGTTCTGCTGAAGGCAGAACAGGACAACCCTGGAAGTCATAATTTTGAATAAAACCAAAATAACAGCCCTGAAATGTAGCATTCTAACAACAGATCCCTGTAAAAAAAACTTCAGTTGATTATGTGGAGCAGGAGCAGGGGAACCCAACCCTAAAGTAAGTCCCCAAGCCCTAACAGTTTAAGAAGATAACGGGGTGAAAAGGCAGAGACATGATGACAGTGCACCAGGAATACCGCAAGCCAACAAAGACGACATGTCCCTTCTGGTCCAAAGGACTTGGCCATGTTTGGTCTAACTGTGTTGACCTCCTCTATTCAGAAAGCCAATAAAAACATTATTTCACCTAGCTGCAGTTACTGCTGGTTGCTTAAACTTCCCATAAAATCCATGTCCTTACTGCAGTGCAGGATGTGATCACTCTCAGAGGACCCTGAAGTTAAGCAAGGGTGCTCTGGCTTCCACACCCAAGATCCGAACTGGAAATGCCACCAGAGAGAGAGGCAGCTCTCCCACAGGCAGAAAGGGTATGTCAGGAGGTTGCATAAAAAAAGCTGCTGAGAGTGAGCTCCCCTCTGGGACAAAGCCTGGGCATGCTGCTAATTTTCACTCTAAGTGAAAAAGGCACCGAAAAAAGAAATGGACCCTTATTTAGTGAGAAAATATTTTGAACACAACCGTGGAGTAAAATTCTATCAGCTTTTTGAAATGTAGACATGTTTCAATGAATATTCCTTTTTAGTAATGTTGCCACTGAAACTGAATCCCACTCCTGAATTCTTTCTTTGTGGGAATAGAGTTTCTCAGGTGTAATTAATAATAAAAATAAATATGCAGCTATAAACACAGAGAACTCAGCTTTCTGGCAAGATAAATTGGTGCAGCTTCACTGAAGTCAGATTACTTAAATTTACAAAGACGAGACCAAACTTAAACATACCACCATTAACGTGTCCAATCACCACAAAAGTTTTGCACAAAAAAAATATGAAACAAAACATTTGGAAAGTGATTCAATTGCAAAAAAACAGAATATCTTTAAAATATGAACATTTACCACCATTCAGCTTGTCATGTTCACTACTGTTTTAATAACAGTATTTTTAAGAACACTTCTTCCTTTGTGGACTCCTGAAATTCATTGTTATCCTGTTTTTGTGATATTTCCCATTTAAGTTAGTTTATACTTCCTCTAGGAACAGAAGAGGCAGTCAGATCACCTGCTGTTCTGAGATGTCTACAATACTTGAATACAATGGGGTGAAACCAGGACAGAAAGTTAGCCCAATTCTGAATTTCCTGGCTTTGTATTTTTAGTGGGACCTTTCACATCGTTTTAATATCCCCATAGGTAGCTGTGCATGCAGTCAGAAAAGCACACATGGACATACACACGCTCTGTACATATGCAGGACAAAGCTCCAAATTCTAGCACCAAAACTTAGGATTACGTGTTCAAGTGTTGTTTCTGAATGCACAATGATACAGTTTTACAGAACATCTCTGGATTACATACTGTAATCTTTTCCCTGATATAATTGCTCCCTGTCCAGAGAACAGACTTGCTCTGAGAGCCAAAATTGCTGTCTTGTGAGATGTTAAGCAGGCAAGGTTCCTATGGAGCCTGAAGCTAATCAAAGGTAAAGAACTTCAGAGAAAGAAATTATAGATTCACAGTTCAGTCTGATTAAGGCTGTTACAGGAAAATAAATAAAAGCCTGATTCTTGTGCAAATTCTAAAAGGGTGCTCAGAAAGTCACTTAAATCCAGGTTCTCATTTAGTCATTGATGCATATTCCTCTATGCACTTGTTACCAAGCCCTAAGGTGGAAACAGATGAGAGTTTTATTTTGAACATGAACTAATCAATCAAGAAATACAGACTTTTTTAGGTTTTTCATGCCTTAATTTCTCCCCCTCAAAATGGAGATAAAATGCCAAAATTTTACAAGAATTTGAGAAAGTTAATTATCTTGATATTTGTGAAACAATGAGACAGAAGTACCCTGGAAGAGCCAAAAAGGGATGAAATCACTCTATAGAGTAAATAAATCTGCTTTAAAAGAATGTTTTTCTTGTTCTCTGCCCACCATTCCATCTCCCCCACCCCAAGACTGAACATCTAGTCATTCCATTGAGAACTCTCCATCCCATGCAAGGAATGAGGAAGAGAGAGCCTGTGGGGAGAAAAACCCAAAGAGCAAACAAGGTCTTTATCAAAACAAGGTCTTTATCAAAACAGAAAAACCCAAAGCACAAACAAGGTCTTTATCAAAACATAGAGGCACAAGTTTAAGTTTGTGGAGGCACCCCCCAATCAGTCATTAGACAATTTATGAGTTAATCAAATTCTCAAAGCTCCTTTTACCCTCCTTTCATAGTTTTCAGGATGTATTCATATGTACCTCATTTCTTATGCCCACACTAAGGTGAGGAAGACTTTAACTGCTGTAGCCACAGAATGCTTAAATTTTCTGCTTCAGTCTAGAACACACTTCCAAAACTGGACAAAACTAAACTTTAGTTTCCCAAAGCACTCTAAAGAGTTCGTCTCTCAAAGGGCAGTTTATTGACGGGCTTGAGGAGCAGAGAGGGAAATCACTGAAATTTAACCCTGAACCCCACGTGAACCCAGGGATTGGGACTGCATATTTTCCACTGTCCTGCCATCTGCTGCTTCACTGCACATGGTAATCTTTGGCAACCCCACTGAGAGCTGCCTGGGCTATGGCTCTGTTCAGACAGGGTGTAGAAAGAAAAGACACTGAGAATGTCATGGCTGACTGACCAGACTACTGAGATCAGAGAGATTATGCCTCATTTGCTCACCAAGCCCTGCCAAAAGCAACACCATTTAACTGCAGGTACTCAAAACCCAACAGGCATGTTTAAAGGAAAAGTAGGCTGAAAAAGAGGACCATTCATAGCGTGCATTTGTTTGGGACACTGTAGCTACGACCTTTTGGCAATTACTCATGAGAGTTTTAAAAGAAAGTTTGCAGTGCCCAGCATTTCAGGTACAAGTGATATCTGGCAGAAAGTATCATACCCAATTTACAGGACACACCAACCTGGGAGATGACTCAAGGCAGGAGTAAACAAAAGGGACCTAACAGCCCAGCAAAAAGAGATAAACAGAGAAAAAAACATAGCTGTTATTTTAAAACAGCTACAGTCTGTTTATCTCCTGGCTGTGAAATGCTACACACTGTGGGAGTGTGAGGGTTTGGTACTTACATGCATAACCTTCATATGTCATCTCATGACAGGGGACCTCCCTTGAGCCAAAGCCAAACCTACATTTGCTCCCCAGAGCACCCCCACTAAGCTCCAGATGCAGCAGGCGAAGAATCAGCTCTCAGACTCTGGGTTCCTCTGACCACACTCTTCTGAATAAGGGCCCCCAAACCTTCCAGTGATTAAATGTCAAATGTTTACACACAGACTTACTGACTTTCAAAATGATGACTCTATAAACTAAGGAATATTTCAGAAGTGTCTTAGAACTGCTAAGGCAGATTTTTAAGGGTATTGGACCTGCAAGAACTTTACTATAGGATACAGAGTTACTGTAGGATTTTTGAGTCTTATCATGCTGACAACAACCACCTGTTATTAACGTAGCTCTCTCCCTCATCCTTCCTGCTTCTGCCAGAAGTACTAGAAATAAAGAAGTAATTCTATATATGTGTCTACAACAACATCCTGTCCTATTTCTTCACTCAAATACTGATCTTGGAAATTACAATGTCTTCTCTTTTATCTGTTTATGAAAAAAAAGGCTCTTTGATAAGATAAGCTTCTTCAGGAGCTGCAGAACTATGGTTGGCAGATGTCAGGGTTGACAAATGTTCTTCTAATTGCAAAGGGACACTACAAAATTGTCCTCTGATGTGGAATAGACAATCACTGTCACCCTTTCTTCTTCCCTGCTGCTCTACTGCCTCCACTCTGTCTGCCTCACAGGGAGATCAGGAAAGAGACAGAAAACAGCCATGTAAGAGAAGAGGAACAGGCATCTTTTCCCCAGTTCCAGCTGTGTTGGAGCCAACAGGCTCTGTTGTTTTGATGATTCCAGGATCCTCACATCTCATTTGATCCCTGCTTGACAGAAGTGCACAACAGAGGTGGGAATGGCTTGCAGACTTGCAGAGAGAGCTTCTGAAATCCTTGGGCTGTTCCCTCCAAGACCAGGCACTTCTTTCTGAGAGCTGGAGTCAAATAACCTCGACAGCAACCTCTGGTTAGTGAGCAAGACAGGAGCAATGTGGTAAAATGAGTAAGGCAAAGAGATCAAACATGCTTTCCACTGTATTTTTCTTTTGATTAGAACACATATCTTGAAAAAGAGTAGGTTTGAAGTAATGAGCTACCCACTAACATTCTCAGTTTTAACTTCTCTGCTGCTAAGCCCCGCTGAATCAGAGCTCCTGCTCCCAGCTCTCCTTCTTGACTCATAACCCCAGTGTCAGCCATGAAGCTCGGCAGAGACACTTTATAAAATGTTTTAAATGAAGCAACTTTCAATAATAACAAGGACTGGCAGGTAGCCATGTTAGAGGAGGAAAGACCTAGCAAGAATGTCCTGCAGCATAAAAGTCTCTGTTGTTCTCATTACTGCAGAGGAAGAAAATCTCTTTAAATGCTTTTGATTCAAATGATTACTTGACAGAAACGACGGACAAGACAAATGGCTGTAAAACAAGGCAATTGGATTTCCTACTGCTACAATATCTTACTTGGCTCCCATGACACAATTTCTCTGTTATTCTGCCTTGCCATGGTAAAGTAAACTTACAGGCTACCCAGAAAACAGATGAGTGTAATCAGTCCTTTATAAATTATATCCCTTCACTCAAAGAAAGCAAATAACTTTCCTGCTCTATAATAACTGTTTCTAATACTTCATTTATTCTTTAAATTGTTTATAAAACACTTCAAGAGAGGTCAAGATGAGAGGGCAACAATAATTGGAGATTAAGGAGACTCTCTAAGTATTTTGCACCTGTGAGTAAACACTTTGGTAATTATTATGATATGAGATAGACCTACTAAAAAACCCCCAACAGCTTATTTATGATTTTCTTGGAAATACACGTTATTTCATCTAAAAGGGAGCCCCCATCTTTTACAGAGCTCTTCCAATTCAAATTTAAGCAGCTGCACATTTATCTGATGTCATGTGACGGGCAAGTCAACAACAATAGATTTAACCTCGTCTCCTATGGAAGTAACCTAAAGAAACAATGAGCCAAGGCTAACTGATACTCTCATGAAGTTTCTTCCAAGTCCCCTGAAGAAGCAGGGACTTTCCTCCTCAGAGACAGATATGTTTAAGCCCACAGAGTCAAGAACAAGCAGAACTGAGCCTGAAGGACAGAGATGTGAATTAACATGCAGCACTGGTGTTCAGGTAGGGTTTCAGAAAGCACATTCTAACAAAAAGGGGACATCATGTCCTTTTGCAGTCTCTGTGGCATGGCTCTGCCCACTCTGGTTTTTGTTCTTCCTCTGCCCATGCACAGCACTAGCAGTGGTCATGGCGCCATTCTGGAAAAAGGAACAGAATAAACTCTGAAACACCATCTCTTGAGCTGCTGAGTGTCACAACTGTGCAGATGCCTAATGCAGCTGAACACTGACATATCAATTAATACTAATCCACACTTTGAAAGTACATATGGATAAAATGATATAGATCTTTAAACGTTCAACCCATTGGTTTCTTTTAAAACAGTTACAATTTTGCATGTCAGAAAAAAAATTGCTTCTTAGTAATTTTTCTGCACAGCCTAGAACAATCTGCTAAAGAAACCACTAGTGTCCTCTAATCTCTCTACCAATTTAAAAGAGAACCCAAAACAAATTCCTGAGAAAGAAAAAACAATCAAATTCTGAGTAATTATACAGAAACAATAAACTTAAACATGAAAAAAATATTTGCTGAGGAATTTAAAAGTAGCCAGGGCTACAGACATACTGGCTTATGAAAATAAAGATAAATTTTTAAGTTATTCTTAAGACTTTCAATGGAATTCAGTAAACAGTATTTGATTCATGACAAAATACTCTCTTTATCCATTTTATATGGTCAGATTTTAAGAAAGCAGATTCAAAGTTCAGATTTTGTATCATTCCCCTTGATTTCTTTTTAACCCACATTTCCTTGATCTCCTCAGAGGCACAGAGTCATGTAGGTCTAGACACAAACACAAATTCTCTCCAACTGAACCACAGCTGTTACCTGAAACAAATTTTTTGTTTACCCTAATGTACAACTGAACCAAGAAGAGAACACCTGATTGTTGGATCAGAATAATTAACAGAGAATTTTCAGAGGAAGTTCCCTAATCGCCTAAATTTACATTTAAAAATTTTTCAGCTTGAACTATATCAGAAATATCAAGATAGGTAAGTAATTATTGATCTGGCCAAAGTGAACAGACTTCTCAGACACTAAGCAAAAGCAGATCCAGACCAAACAATTTTCATGCTGTTTAACTTGGGGCTTTTTTAGTTATTGGTATTTTTCAATCATCACAAGTCCAGGAAACACAACTATGTACAGGAAACACAATTTTTCTTTCATTTTTGAAATTAATTATATTAATCTTAGTAGTGTCTCCCACAAACACAGCAGTGTAAAATAGAAATGAGGCTAAGCTAATATTTTAAGGTAGCTGCTATCTACATCACTACATAGTTAGGAAGTTCTCCTTTAGAAGCAGAGAATTATGAGACCCTCCTAAAACTATTAATATTATGTTTATGTCTTGAAAACTCTTTGTGAGGCATCTTTAAAATATGTAAGACTTTCAGGGCTTGGAAAAATCTGAATGGTCTTGTCACTAAACAGCAGAGTAAAAAGTCTGATTAAGGCAACAGAGATTGTATTAAAAAAATAACTTACTACATCATGTGGCTGCATAAGTATTTCTTTCCTGACAGGCTACAGAAAAAAAAGAGGCATGTCTGTTAATCCTTTGAGGATTAATGTTCCAATTTTTCACATTTTAGTAGTCTCAAGGAAAACCGTATTTTAAAAAGTGTTTAGATTTTTTTGACTCAATTCCAAGCCTTCTGTATTGAATATCAAACTATCTGATTTTAATCAGGAGAAACAACATTGAGTTTGACTGAACCCTCAGGTACATGATTATCAGCTAGGACAATTTTCATTTACTCTTTTACAGAAAATTTTACTGAACAGACAAATTCTTTCATCAGGCTTTCACGTACAGGCAGCCATTTCCAAGCATTATCCACACACTTACACACATGCATAATTTTGGAAAGTATGAATGAATGTCCCCTGATGACTCTGTGGGTTTCTTCATGGGTGTTGATGCCTGGTTATCACTGTCTATAAATGTGACGGCAAACCAGATGATATCACCACACCACCAAACCCACAACGAACCTGCAGAACCAAAGTGACAGGAGACGCTTAACTTACTTGCAAGTAGACCAGAGTTGTGCAATAACTGCAGCACACTAATGAAATCAAACCCAGAATTGCTTCATCCCATAATTTCAAAACAAAGAGCTTCTTTAAGTGCAATTTAAGATTATGATGCTTTTCTCAAGAAAAGCATCATCATGAGACATGGCAAAAATTTAATAATGACCTGTTATTCACTGGCTTTCACTTTTGTGACACCATTTTGGCAAGAGACCTTGGATTCACCAGCAGGACCAAAACTGTTGCCAGTTCTTTAGTAATACCAGCACTTTCAGAACTAAGTAGCTAAGGTAGCATTTGCCTGCTGCTGTTACATGAAGTCAAGATATCAAGTTCCCAGCCTGAGCTACTGTTACACCAATCTTGGCCTCTTTTCCGTAAATATTGCAAGATCTGCTGGGACCATGAAATATTCTAAAAATAAAAAAATGTATATGTGCTACACTCTTTTTTAAAAACTTATTTTTGTGCAAATATCAAACTGCACATATCATTTTCACCAAAATTCAGATGATTCAAATCACTACCTGGAAGCTGCAGCACATCTGGACAGGTTATGGCTCAGGGCACGGAGCAGCTATTAAGAAAGAAGAAGCACATCCATTGTCTAGTTTTAGACCATGCAGAGGGGAGAGGTTTGTCCATAGCACACGAGTTGCAGATGCTTTACCCCAACAGAGCATGAGCACAAGTCACACTACCAGCATCAATCCATCCCATTCCCCCATTTTCCTTAAAGGGTCAGGACTTGAGAAGAGGAAGGCCCATCCGTGCTGAAAAACGTGTGTCAAAATTAGCAACTACCGGCCTGATTTTCAAAGGCAGACACGTGCAATATTTACAAAAACAAACAGCAGGGGAATAAAAAAAGAGTATTTGCACGGTGCCTGTTATGGTCAGAGGGTTGACTTTACATTCAATGGCACTTCAGTATAAATGTTTAAAATGAAGTACAACACCGGTGCCATCCCAAACCAACAAAGTTTTCAAGACCATGGATAATTTCCAATTTACTCTATTTCCAAGAATTACCTAAAATTTGGGAAGTTGAAGAACTTTTCCGGACCTTCGGAAGTGCACAGTGTCTCCATTTATCTTGAAGCAGGGCAAAAATAGTAACAAAAGATCTTGGTGGTTATTTTTACAGTGTGCAGCCAATAGAAACTCAGTGTGAGAGCACAGAGTGTAGGACACAACACAAGTATCCCTTATGGATGCACACATGCTTACCAATGACTCAGAATATGGGCATGAGGTGGGGCTGAGAAGACAAAGGTGTCAGCAAGAAAGCACAAAGAAGACTTACAACTTAAAAAAGCAACTGTTTCAAAATTTTTAAGAAAGAAATGGAACGTACAATATTTCTGAGTGTTATGGATGATTTTCTCATGCTCTCTGGATTTGTCTTAAATCCAAAATGAGCTCTAGATTTTTCCTGATTCACACTGCCTTTACCTGGGATTATTATAGATTTTATTAGGTTTTGGCAAATAGTCTCAATCCACCTATTGATGGATATTGATGCGATGAAGAAACACCTTAAATCTCTTTTAATCTTTTTAAATGAGGAGAAAAAAACCTCAGTGTAAACTGAAGGTCTGAGTTGGCTTACTGAATAATTTTTTACTACTTATAAGTCTATTTACATATATAATATCATGAAATCAAGGACTTGACTTCACAAATAAAAATCCACCAGTATTCCTGCAACATTTCTATAGCAGTGGTTCTCAAATTCACGTCTCCTTTGGCAAAAAATTCAGAGAAAGTAGAGAAAACATGATACTGCATTCTCTCTCTTGGCTTGGGTTTAATTTGTTTTCCTGTACCAAAGAGCAACCCTGAAGGGTTTAATGGGAAACCTGCTAAGTCTCTGTCTTAACAGCTATCATTCTATAGGGGTGAGATACAACACAGATCAAAATATGCAAGTGATATTGCAACATCTAAATAGCATGGGGTACCTGGTTTTATTACAATGCTTTGGGCCATAGCTTTCATTTGCCAATCATTGCCTAACAACTAAGTAGAACATAATTAAATTTTAAGAGTCTAAGAAAGGCAAATCCTTGAAAAGGAAATATTTTTACACGGTTGGCAAGGTGTGCAAACACCAGCAGTGTGGGAAATACATGTAGCTGACAGTATATTCACTGCTATAACTTCTCATAACAGAGGTTAAAATCTGTTAAAAAATACTTGCAATTAGATGAATTAAAACTGGCACAAATCAGCAGTCTGCCAGCTGTTGGGATTTTCAGCTATTTCAGTGACAACAGGATATGCTTATACATACAAAACTTTTGTGCATCCCCAAAAAGTACATAATGCATGTGATGGTCTGAAATCAAACTATCTACACATGCAATGTTTTTCTATGTGGTTGTGCTTCTTATTTTTAAACACATTTCTAGGAACTGTAAGTGAAACACTTAGTGTAATCCAGACCGAGAAAGAAAACTGTTCCTAAGTTCAAACCAAGCTCTGACCAAATGTACTAATCTTCTCTCAGATAAAGCATCTTACCTTCCTACAGTTATAAAAAATAAAATAAAAAGCTATAAAATCCCACTGAATGATGAATGTTATGAGAGGTGACATCCAATCATATTGCACTTCTCACTTATTTGTTTTTAATGAATCCTGATAACTTGGTTGAGGAATAATCAGTTGACATTTCCTTCTGCAGTGTTTTTTGAAACACAATGGTGGAACTGGTTAATTGAGAATCACTCTCCTGTTCAATTTCCCATATCTGAAATGTCTCAGTGGGTTGATTTCAAATAACTTTCTGAAAAACATGCCCTTTCAATAGATTTACTTTTGCTTGAATTATTTTTAAAACTAGGCATGACTAAGTAAAGGGAATTGTCAACCTTTCAGAAAGCTATTTTAGGGAAAACAGGATGCACACTGCTGAGAAAATGTT
This sequence comes from Eopsaltria australis, assembly GCA_034509425.1. Lineage (NCBI taxonomy): Eukaryota > Metazoa > Chordata > Aves > Passeriformes > Petroicidae > Eopsaltria > Eopsaltria australis. The sequence goes on along the minus strand of JAVTVJ010000270.1, from coordinate 2,369,018 downwards.
TCAGGTACTAAGATGGGCCAGGTAAGTGTGGCAGTCACTCCATGCCTACAGGCTGTGACTATGACCAGGCTTTCAAGTTTCTGCACCTGGTAGATGATGCCCAAAATCTGAAGGTTGTGGAATAAGGCCTACAGGGTCACATACTTAACGCAGTGATACCCAACACTTCGAAGATGAGCTGTAAGCAATTTCGAATGGTTTTTACTTCATAGTCTCAGGGGAACACTGATGTTGGATTACACAGCAGGAAGAACACAAAGCAGTGCACTAATATATCACATGAAAAATGTATATATTTGACAGAATTTTAATCATAGCAAGACACAGATCTTCAGAAGTTTAAGAAATCATTAATATGGTAACAATGACTAAAACATTAAACATCCATTAGTTAAAGGATATCAACAATGTAAGATAGATTCATTTATGCAACATCTCTTTCAGTAATGATGCGACCTTTGCTCTTTGTGTGATTTTTTTTTTCTTTCTTGCCTCTATTTTGGAATACAATGATATTTAATGGAAAACAACAGAACAAAAAAATCATGCAGACACAACTGCAAGCAAAAATGGGTCAAGGAACTTCTTGACAAAAGCAAGAAGGACAGAAGAGGTTGGCTGTGGCTGACTCCCCACACCTCAGAAAACTGCAGCCTGCAGTGTGCTCTCGTCCTAGGCTCTGGGTACCACTGAACTATGATTCAACCACACATTCAAAGGAGGTGGTGTTCTCCAGCTAAAGTGGTTTCGAAAAATCCTGCTACAAGTTTGTGCATTAATGAAGACATAAGAACATTACAGGTGAGATACATAATCTGCCACTCCATTTCTCATTATGACTTTCATAAATTCCATAGCACCTTATTTCAAAGTTTTGGGCTGATTTTTAGTTAGAGAAAAAAGTCTGCAAACTTTAGTTTAAGAAAGTAACCCTGATATATGTTAATGTAATGTGAGAAATGTTAAGAATCGCCTGGTAAATTTAATAGTTTTGACATTTTGTAAATTGTGGGGATACTCTGTCCTCTTTTTTTTAGATTAAAAATTGAAATCAATCATGGAAGATAGGAAAACTTGTAATCTACTTTTTTCTCAACACAGCACAAGCCACAAGGGAGCATGTGATTTAATGATGAAAAGATGCTTCTGATAAGATAATAATTTGCTCAAGGAGAGATCTGAGCTGTGAATGCAGCTGTTCCAAAAAATCTAAACCCACAGGCAAGACATTACTTAGTTTTTGTACAAGCTATATCCATAACTACTTAGATAAACTGGTGATAGACCCCAGAAAAGTACATCAGATAGGGAAGTGAAGAATCAGGGCTACTTTGAGACTGAAAAGGAAAAAAAAGAGATGGTAAAGATTGCCAGAAACTATTGTTGCAAAGACTGAATCAAAAAGATTCCAGCAGTCAGAGTGTTCAACATAGTATCTTACCTCACCAATGACTTGCTGCAGAAAAATATCTTTTTATATCCTGATTCACTTCATGTACATGATTGTTTCATTCCCATACATGACAAGTTCCATGGCACTGACCTGGATTACCTGAATGTCCAAAATTAAGGGCATGCAGAAATGGTCTTACCCTCCAGTTCTTAATTCAAATGTCTGGTACTGCTTTTAAAACACAAGCTCATGAAGAGAAACTCACTCATATTTTGGTGTTGCTGCACTGCCTTCATATCTCTGAGTTGGCTAGCACTAGGAAAGTGGCACTAGAAATATAAGGTTAATATGGTTTATTAGCGACCTAAAAACCGGACAAAAAAATCTCCACATATTGTGATGTGCTCTGATCTGCATTGAGTGGTCAGCAGCAGGTTCAACATTATCATAATTAATATTATTGACTAATCTTGTAACACTAGATCTTTTTCAAGGGAAAACCACATGTAGTTAGGTGAAACTGAGGAAAGATATTACCTAGCAACTTTCCATTATTACAGTCAAGATACTGCAAATCCATTTGTGTGAGTAGACCCTAATGCCCACATTTATCCCCAGTGACGCCTGACTGCGTGTGTAGATAAGGGAACACCTGCATGGATCACTTAGCAGGATCAGTCTCGCAGCAGGGAGAAAAAGCCAGTAAGAATGCATGTCTCCAGGACACTGCATGCTTTCTCTGTTGAAACACGCAAAATAAAAAGCACGAAATGATCTTGGCTGCTCTGTAGCACACAAATGTTTGAGTAAGTCCTTTTACATTGGCCATGGTACCTTGCCATCAAGTTTCCAATGTGCAAGGCAGACAATCCTTGATGACACCAGCCAGCCCTTTTCTTCTCATCCAGCAAGGAGTAGAAAAGCCACAAGCAATACTCTGATGACTTTTTCTATTAAGGTGTACTCATGGGTTTGCAAATTTTGTATTACATGAAGGACATGTAGCTTTGCACTGAAAATTTTACACACTTATGTATTTCACAGGCCTCAACTTACCAAAAAAGCACCAGGAAAAGCCTCCCTTGCACAGAAAGTGTTTTAGAAGATTAGCAATCAGTCTCCTCAAACAGAGACATGAGAAAGGGAAATCTGGCAGATGTTGACTACATCTCTATGCAGTAGATGCAGAGAAGCAGCTGTTACAGCAGGGATTGCACAGATTTCTTGTGAAAGTCAGTAGCAGATGTCACCATCTGCTTCTGCCTTCTCTATGAAACAGAGGCAAAAGGAAGACTAAAAGTTGATTTTAAAAAAAAAGAAGGTAACAACAAAAACTATAAAATGAAAAAACACACAGACATATTTACAGCGAGTAGGGGAAAATCTTACCCACTTCTCCCTGGCAAACCTGAGACCCACATATACAATAAAAGCAAAGAACCTTCCCCATTCCATTTAAGATATGATTTCTTTTCATTTCAGTCTTACTACATGTACTTTGACAACATTCAGCCTGCAATCTTACACCTAGCCATTTCCACCCTGGCTGAAAGAGATCACAGAAATGAGCAGTTGTATCCTTTCCCTCCGGCTATACAGCAATGGTCTGATGACAATTGCTTTACCAGAGTTGGTATCAGACATAGAAAAATTCCCTACTGAATGATCTACACAATGATGTCATGTGTGGAGGCAAAGTATTACTTAGGGGGAAAAAACCCCAACAAAAACCACACGAAACTTTTGTTGCATTGTGTCAGCAAACATGCTGTACATGTTTGTACATCTTGGCAGATTAAGATCAGATGAGGCAAGCAATGAAGTGGTTAACCAAATCAGAAAGTTATCTCAGACATCCAAAAGCACACCTTGTAAACCTGAGACAACTTCTTACACAGAATTCAAGAGAGACAACAGTAAGGACTTGTCTGGGACAAAACAAATGACACTGCCAACAAGCAGTTTGCTTACCCACTCGGAAAAGGAGGTATTAGTGAGATCCACAGCCCAACAAAAGAACAGGAATCTTTCCAATGAAGTAAAAAAGGTTTGGATCAAGCCCCAGCTTTCCTAAAAACTAGACTTGCTAATTGCCTCACTCTTCCACTGTCAAAACCGTCATCTCACTGAACAAAAATATCTTTCCAATATCGCTACAGGGCAAACATTTCCACACTGGTAATACTGGGAGACATGTTCAACTACCACCAGCAACTTGATAGCCACCACCTCCTCCATTCGGTATCCCATAATGTTGTTTTGAACAGGAGGGAAAAAAACCAAACATCATCCTGGAAAAGCTTTTAAGGTTTTCTTCTTTTGTTTGTTAATTTTTGAATACAGAGACTGACTTGTAGCTACTGAAGAGCATATTGCTTTTCAGCTCATGTCAGACAATAAATAAGCTTCAGAAATGGAAGATCCCATTCACCTTGGCATGACCAAAAATCAGGAAACTCTTGGGCTATACCTGGATAAAATGGACAAAAGTAAGTAAAGAAATTAGCTTTAGCAAAGTATACTGCTAATACAGGTCTTTTCCCCAAAGGAAGCAAGTCATGCTTATCTTACATTACCAGACCATTACTGGAAGTACTATGCCAGACCCTCAGCTGGCATAAATCAACACGACCCTACTCACTTCAGTGCAGCTGTGTTGATTTATGTGAGCTGAAAAGTATGTACTGGTCAAAAAGTGACTATTTCATCTTACAAAACTGTAAAAGTGACTAAGTGAACTGAAAGGGAAATCAAATGAGAGGCAGTATGTATAATATAAAGAAAATAATAGAAAGGAAAATACTACAGAAAGGTTCAAAGTAGATGTATATTTTATTAAGATTAGTGTAACATAGCCACTAATTTTACTTCATATGAAATTTTAGATAATATTTTCTGCTATTACATATGCATATATCTCTTGAGTATAGACCCAAGTACTCGTGCAATTTAATAATGCTGTACTATTCCCAAATTAAGATATAAGGCTCAGGCAGTGGGTTCAGCCAACCTAGAATTCATCACTGGTGTTTTTGTAAAGTCACTCGGATTGTCAGAACATGAAACATCATACTTAAAAGGAAGCCCACACAGCGAACTTAAGCGCTCAGCTTTACACTATGGCGTCACATCTTAGAACTACTCCTGTTACTGTCTTTCTCTTAGAGACCAAGATAAAAGTAGAAAACCAAATGTTCCCAAATCCAGCACTTCTCTCAAGCCTTTTTAATTTTGAGAAATACGAAACCTTTCATATTAGACTTAAGAACTCTTTACCCTTATGAACTCTGTGCAGACTTCCCTATTATTATACACACTACATGAGATTAATTACTGGTGCTCCTTTCTGAGTTTTAGCTGGAAGGCTCAGAAGAAGAATTGGCATTCTAAAGAAGAGGTGTAGATTCCTAAACTCCTTTTATAGTGAAGCAGCTTTTGAGATTAGACAGTTCTTATTTTCACTAGGCTTGTGCATTGCTGCCCCAGCACTACAATATCAGAACATTATATAAAGAGGGATTGTGGCAGATGCACTTGATCCCCTTATCCAAACCAGCAACAGCTTGGTACAAACCCCAAAGGATATAAACACCTGAGCTGTACTGGGCCAAGAACTCCTCCAGGAAACCCACAAAGGGGCAGAGTAACCCAGGGTGCACTGTTGCTTGAAATATATGAATAGTCAGTGGTTTTTCCAAGACTCAGTTATTGAGGAACAAAGAAAGTTGAGGGTCCAAAGGGTCTCATGCATACCTTTCCCATCGCTTGTAATTCAACTACAAGACAACTACTTTATCCCATAAATGTGACAGACTAAATGAGCCTTCTTTGAGCTCTCCCTGCCAGGCAGCATGGCTGTGTGGCAGTGATCCCCCTCTGAGTTAGGACACCCCTCAAAGTTGCTCCTTGAGCCAGAGAGACTTTTGTACTAAAAACAGATCTTTGGATAAATGCAGTTTCAGTTCTCTTTAAATTGCAAGTGGACTGCTTTGTAGTGCCTCTCCCCTTGATCTGGGACTAATGTCAAGGTCTGATTCCTTATCTGAGATTGAGGTATCTCAGTGGAGATACCCCCTTATTCACAACAGAGGCTCAGTAAGTTGCTGATAGCATGATAAATTAATACTAATGAATAAATGAAAGAATTAATTTGTTTAGACATAAATCATTGTAAAGGTCTGAGACTAAGATTGGAACTAGCTGCACCTAAGCTGCATCAAGAGTTTAGAAACTTCATGACTCAATGGTTCTCCTTCACAGTTTAGCATTTTCAGTCTCTGTGCAAATCATTCCAGACTGATTCAAACTCAATTTTCCTTCGTATGGTTCATCCATGCAGTGATCAAACTTTGTTAAATCATGTTTTTATAAATTCATATTAAACCCATTTTTGCTAATCCCTTTGTGGGTGATTTTTTGAGCAACTCCAAAAGCTCATGTACAAAACAGATCATGAAGCAAACTCTTTATAATTGTTTGTTCAATTCAACGCCAGTGACCAGCTTGGCTGATAACTGCAGTTCACCATCCTTCAACATGAGTGCTCATACTTCAAATAAATACTTCTGTATTTGATCACAGCCCAAAATACAGGCTCAAAGGTATGAAAAAAGCATTCTGTTCACCCTTACCACTGCCTTCCAGTGTAGCATATTTCAAGGATCCCTTGCAACAAGAAATACTAGAGTTTGTCCTTTGCAATTTTTCTCACAAATACATTTTCTTTAACAAGCTTGCAAAAATTCTCAAAAATATGATTTAAAAGTCAGATATGCCAGGACTGATCAATTCTGCACCTCAGCAAGTGGCACTGCTGCAGCCTTCTGCTCTTCTCTGATTCCTGGACATTAGGTTTCGTGTGGACAAGATACAAATAATATCACCATCAATGGGATGCTGTATTTGATCCATTCAGTGAAACACGAAACCAACTGAAATAGTGGTATGTAGTATTAGAAGAAAGTATGTATTGGTTTATCCAGGTATTCTTAATCTTTAAAATCAGTATAAAAAGAGGCTAGATCATAAAGCATTTTAAAACTTCCATGGATACTACCATCTTTGCATAGGAGTTAGAATCCCAGTTAAATCCTTTTTTCCTCCTGAAGCGCAATCTCCAAAAATATTAGAAAAGTGATAAATGGCTATCAAGAAGCCATCTCAAACCCACTTTTATTTCATTTTCTTATCTGTATAGTTTTCCAGACCTTTTCCCACAAAACCACTATGCAAATGACACTGGTCTGTAGTTAGAGTTGCTTTCTTGCTAAGGCAAACAGAGCCAAGTGAAACCATTTCTAGGACAAGATTCCTATTCATAGCATAAAGGACCTAAAACTGCACCCAGGACACACACACAGAATGAAAAGTACATCCTGAGACTTCAGAGCACAGACTTGGATTCTTCATGGGGGCATTAAATGTGTTGAAAAGAGACACCAGATCGGAAACTCTACTGTAGAACTGTTAAAGCAGGAACAAAAATCAGAGGGGTCAAAATAGCAACAAGTACTGACATTTTCCTGCTTCAAAATGGTACGAGTCTATAGAAGAGCAGCAGAAATGGTAAATGTGTTTATAAAATTTCCATCTCATTTTGTAGCTTCTTAGAGTTATTAGAAATCTTGCCAAGCTAGTATTTTTATTGCGTATCCCCACACCTTTTAGAGTGGTCAGAAACTTTTGATTGCATAGGGATAACTCAGAGCAATTTGAACATTGGTTTGCAGCACACTATGAATACACCGCAGTAAACTCTTTAATAGAAAGCAAAGTATTAGGGCTTCTAAGTGAAACAATCTAGTAAATATGATTCTCCTTTAATTTTGAACTTGTGCTTCATTTGCTCCAGTGAAGTGATACACCAACTTATTCCACCAATTAGTGTAAATGCTTCCTACCCACTATATGATGAGCTTTCACAGCTGTGACTCCCAAAGACTGAAATTAATATTTAAATCTTTTTGACATGGACTCCTTTTTTCTCTTCTTTTTTTTTCCTTTTAAGCAGAGTTGAAATTATAGTCTGTTTTATGTAACTATCATGTAAGTATGATTAAAATTCTTATATTTTGTGCTAAGCTATAATTTATATAATTGCATTCCTGTAAAACTTGAATTTATTTTTCATTTAGAAACAGACCCTAATAAAAGACTTGTGCATTGAAAATCCAGTTTTCTGTGTTAATTCAAAGTTTAATTTTAGACTGTTTTCTACAGTCACAGTACTTAAAGGGCAGAGGAAAACTGTCATTGTAAAAGAGACTTCTAATCAACCACAGAGTCTTACTCAAACTAAATATCAGCATTAATTGTTCATAAAGTACTGCGAGCGGAAAAGGGATGATTAAGTGGAATTTAAGCTGCATTGCTATTAAGGATTAAACTGAAAGGCATTTTAAAGCCATGTGTTAAAAGCCATCTAGTAAAATGGTATGGGCCATAATTCAAAATTTTTTCAAAATACACCAGGCTATACTAATTAGTCTTATGAACTTAGAGCAGCTATTATTTCTGTCTCTCAATTTGATATTTATACACAAATTAAAATCTTGGGTATGCCACTCCTGAAATTGCATCTGTTGTGTAGCTGTCCAAATAAATGCTTAGAAAACCTGACTTTTTCAATGTGTTAACATTTTAGCCTTTACTTGTTATCAAGAGGGACACAAAATTAGATACACAAACTTCCCTTTGGTGTTCATGAACTACAAAATGGAATACAATGCTCGAAAGGGAAAGCTGCTGCTCCTGAGTTCTGAGGCTCTGAGACTGCCAGGAGGGCTGCATCAAATGCCATGAGTAGGCTGCAAGTCATGACACCTTCCCTACAGAATTCTGGCAAACCTGTGGATGCATTGTTCCATTTTTCCGATCAGATATACGCAAAGATGGAAACAGTTTCACATGGATTTTCTAACCTCTTCTGGGGCTTTCATGATTGAAGAGGATGCCGTTCACAGCGAAGAGATTGTAGGCTTCTCTGAAGTTCACCACAATCCAGTAGGCATACAGTTTTGCTGCCCCTGTAAATATAATTTTGAAGCGTTATTGTATAAATGCCTGGCTCATACACAGCTCACACACAAATCTCTGTCACATGCAGGGTGAAGTCCACATTTCAACAGGAGAGTGTTCTAACATTTGATTAGTTCCCTATATGTGCCAAATTTTATATAGAAAAATCAGTCCAATAAAAAGCAGCTGAATGGGAAAATACTCATATTCTGAACAGCCTCTGAATTAGCCAGGAAACACCAGTGCACTTTCTTACTTGTTTTCTTATGTACACTCAAGCACAGCATTTTTTCTTTTATAATAGAATTAACACGGTCAGAGCGTGTGAAATATGCCACTGTAGTGACCTCTGTTAATTAAAAAAAACCCCAAAACCAAAACAAAACCAAAATTACTTTGGAGGAATAGAAGTGAAGATCTGGTGCCTTAGCACTCAAATTGATTTGAAACTTTATCACCAAAGTTCTCCACGCCCATTGCTTTAATAAGTGTTTCAAATTTCGTATGAGTTCACGGAGGAAGAAGTGAGCTCTTGGGAGTCTTTCATTTAGGCAAGAAAAAATATGAAATCTTATCACTTCAGCAGTACCTCACAACCCTTTGTGAAGGAAGAGTCACCCTGCCCCCCCTCTTCTCCAAGAGCTCTTCACCTCTGAGCTGAATGAACAAGGTCTTGTGAAGTGAGATGCTAATTTCCAACCCCCAGGCAATGGCAGCAAATACTTTTTATATAGTAATTCATAAAGGTATGCCTCTTGACATGTCGAGTCACTTTAGCTCTATCATCATTCTAATCTCACACCCAAATGATTTCAGCCCTGAGACATGAGCAGGGAGAACAGACAGACAGACACTACACACACACATCATCAGTGCTCCTCACCGTAAGGCGATCTTGGGTAAAAAGGGGTGGTCTCCTTTTGCGGGATTTCTTGCACTTTTCCAAAAAGTTCACTGGTAGAGGCTTGGTAAAACTTCACAGAGTTGATAAGGCCACAAGTCTTAATAGCATCTAGGAGCCGTAAAGTGCCAACCCCATCAACGTCAGCAGTATATTCTGCTAGGTCGAAGGAAATCTTGGGGAGAGAAAGAAACAAAAACCCACCAATTTTACTAGGGAAACCAGAACATGCTGTGATCATGTACAGCCAAACAAAGCAATACATCACTTGCCACAGACCATCTAGACACTTCTGTACAGAGTAGATACTCAGTTTACAAAAGTACCCTCAAAGGATTTCTAAGAATAAATAAGTAGTTCCATAAATAGCCAAACCAAAAGGCTGGTGTTCCCTGGGATTATTTTCCCATGTGAAGTAAGGGGTAAGCCTCCCCATGGTGGGAACATTATCAGGCACTCTCTCATCTCCACAGCTGCCAGTTTCCACAGGTTCAATATCTTTGACGTACTTGAATTTGGTTATAATTGCCCAAAATATATTTTTAAAAAGTAATAGGACAGAGAGCATGACAGCATCAAGAAGTATAAACCCCGTCTCCCCTCCAAACTTTAAACAAAGTCCAAGGTTTTGCAATTTAAAGAGACATCAAAGTTCAGAAGAAGAGTAGAAATACCTGCTATCAAATGAGACTCCCAACATCACCTGAACAAGGTGTACCAGAGCTGAGGCTTTTGCACAGAACTCAGGGGGATCATGAAATGCGATGGCAAAGGGTGGAGGTACCCAAAAGAAACCTGACTTCTCCAGATGACATATTCTTCAAAGTATGATAATAAACTCCTATCCACTAATAGGTTAAGATTCCTTTTTCTTCCCCCACTCTAGTATTTGTAGCTATCTTTATGATGAGCTTGTCTTGTGGCCTATGCCACAAGCAGTGCTCAAGTCTACGCTTTCAGAGACTTTCAAAAATATATTAATTATTTTCTTTGCAGTTACAGAAAAAAAAAAAAAAAACACCTGAAAAAGTAAGCTGAAGTTAAGAGTTGTGTTGTGATCACCCCAATGCGCAGACAGGAGAAAGCATGCTCAGAAGGGCTCTTTTTTTGGTGGTACAGGCTGTTTTTTGGATGTTCCAGCAAAGTTCCTGGGCTTTGAAGAATTTTTTCCCACCAGTACCCATCCCAGAGGCACATTCCTCCTTCCTTTTACATCCTCTCTCAAACCCAGAGATTTTGCTTATGCCAGTTTTTGAAAAAATGTTCCCTGTTTATACTGCCAATATTATAAAAAGTGAAGGGGATTGAGCTTCTAGAGCAGTCTCCTTCATGGCCCTGACCCAGAGAATTATTCTACCTCTGGCTGATTCAGACTGATAGCCCTGTATTCATTTCTCCTATTAAGCCACTTCCCCTATTCAATAACCACTGGAGGTTTAAGGCTTATTTACACAGCAGATGGAAAAAAAATAATTGAATTTTCACTTATGGTTAATTTAATACAGGTATGAAATTATCTAAGTTACTGTGCTCCAAAATAAAAAGGTTCACACACAGTTTTGACCTGAAGTAGGCAAAGATATGAACAAAACCAAACCTTACTTATTTCTTTCTTTTTAACCAAAAGAGAAAAAAAAACACAAAAGGAAACCTGATACTTTGTCTTATTAACCTGGTATGACCCAGCTGAAATTGAGCACTGATCTACCAAGAAGGGCTGTGCATTTTTTGTTTTAATCCATTTGGCACGAAGATGACAGGCACTTAAGGTCTCAACTTCAGTGTCAGAGTAACTCTTAGGAAAGCATCTTAGCGAGTAGATGGTACAGTCAATAATGTACTGACGTACATAAATTGGTGTATTATTCACATATTCCATCTCTCCAATGAAAGGAAAACACATACTAACTGTAGCAGAGACAGGAATTGACCTATATTAATATCTTGTCTCCAATAAATAACCTGCTAAAAACATTACCCTGAAATGCAAATCACTGCTTACATATTCTACTACAAAGTAAATGGCACATGTAACTGAGGCAGTCTAAGAGATCCCAGATTATAAAACCTCTTAACCAGAGGGAGCAATGAGGCCACAGCAGCCGCAGCAGCAGCACTGGGAAATGCTCTCTCTGGCTGGTGTAGAGACCAGTTTCACAAGAGATGGTTTCCCCTATTGCCTGATGAATGACCTCAGCCTTCACCTTCAGAAAACACTCCCTGAGATGTGAGGTAATTGTGCCCCCACACTGACTGGGTCTGAGTGTCCCCAAGCAGAAACCACCAGTTTTGTGCCTGTTTTGTAATGCAGACTGCTGTTCATCAGGGTCAGGACTCAGACCACTAAATACATTTCATTTTGGAGTGCAGGTTAGACCAAGATGGCATTCAGGAAAATTTTAAAAATGGTTTTATCCACTAAAACATCCAACACCAAAAATTCTGGACTGTTAAGAGACCCTGTGGAACGAAGGGGCAGTAACATTGCAAATACAGATAAAAGCAACTCAAATTTTAATTTGATTCTAATTCAAAGTTAAAAATGCAAAAGGGTTTTATAAAATACTAGATCAATTAAGTAGTTACAAAAAAAGCAGGGCAGAGCAGGAAAAGGTGATAACTTATCCCTTACAACATAATTCCCCTCTGCTAATACACATTATTTTGTGCAAGACTAGCATAAAGACGGGAGCTAAAAAAGAAATTACAAATAAAAAAGCAGAGACTTCCTTAAGAGAGATGTGCAAGAGAGAACAACATGCACACATAACACAAAAGAAAGGAGTGAGTTATAGAAACCAAATATAGAATCAGATTCAATAGATGTTACTCTAAAAAAAAATCTTCACTCAGTTCAATGGGACTACCTGAAAGAGTAAAAACTTCATGGACAATATTGCAAATGTAGGTGTATAAAGGCTTAAACCAAGTCATAGTTTGTAAAAGATTAACCATTTATCCAGTGGGAAAAAAGAGCTTAGCTAATATCCACAGATGAGAGTTTTCAAACAGCCTAATTTATGACAATTATCTTAAGTGCCTGAGTTAGGAAGATTGTCTTCCTGTACACCAATAAAGACAGCGGTGAGTCAGAGCAGAAAACATAACAGAGAAGCTCTTGATCATGCTTTGGAGAAACTGTTTATACACATTTATCTTTTAACTCAGCTGCGTAAGACAGATGCTCCATTCTTTCCCCAAAAATCCAAAACTATCTGTTACTCTCAAGTATGTAAAGCAAGTTCTGCAACTACAACTTGTTTTGAAGGAAACATGGAGTTTTAGCAATGACTGGAAAAGAAGCTTCTTTACCTGGTAGAAACTTTAAATCTGAAAGTTTTCTCAAAGAGTATTGAAGTCATGGATCCAATATTTCTCTGCCCTCTTTGGACAGATTTTGTGCCAAAGGGAAATCATGACACACCAACAAAATAGAAATTGTCTTCTTGGAACATATGAATCTGAGTGACCTTTGCACTCACTTCCCATGTACAATGGGGACACCATGCTTTTACAGCTGTCATTGCTGATCTCTGGAGATACTATAAAAGTATATTTTTCAGATACATCTATTTATTCCATTAAGTGGGTAGTGGTAAGTGTGTCATTAAAAGAGGACAAAAAAAAAATAAGGAGACACTTGACCAAAGTACTTAAGTACTTCCAGGTTTTTGGGAGCTGAACACCCTACAGAATTTCCTCAAAGAATTCTAAAAAGCAAATGGACTACTTATGTAAATGGGAATCCTATGTACTGAGTATCTTCATTGCTGGATTCATCCCTAATACAGTATATTTCAAGTGCATTCTTAATAAAAAAAATCCATAGCAAGGCTTACCATAGGATGATAAAATTTTCACCAAAAAAGCATAGTTTCATTAGTTATAACACTTCTGGAAGCACAGGACACAAAATAAATACACTGTACTGCATTAATTATCTTCTTTAATGTGGCTACAACAGACTGAGTTTTGTGAACTGGTTTCTACTTTTAGGATTTGAACTCTTGTGTCCCCCTCCCATTTATTTCTCTTTATAAACACCAGATTCAGTCTCTACAAGAGATCTGAGTGTAATAGAGCAATGTTTTAAATATGATGTTTCCCAACTGATCATTCAAAACCAAGCTTAGCAAGGTCTTCAACAAGATTTAAAAGCTTACTGAAAATTATCTAAATGAAAACATATGGGTCTTACCCTCCACAAGACCACATTCCTGTCATGTCTATAAACACTATGTACAAGAGTATAGACTTAATAATACTTACTTCTGACCAATGTGTTGTTGTCAGCAATGGTGATATTCTGAAAGTTATCAATTTAGTGCACACAGAGTTTTGGATTTGGGAGACTCTTTATCTCTGCTTTGTCACTCAGAAGAATCCAACAGACAAGCTGTGATCATATTAACTATTAGTTTTCAATTGAAAAAAGGATATGCTTCAATGTTCTACATAAGGAATATAAACAATGATTTGAAATTTCATCTCTTCCTTACAGTCTTTTGAGTTTCAGAAGATGGGATTTCTGGAAGGTTGGTGTTGTAAGAGGGAAGCTTATGTGAAGCCCCAGGAGGAAACAGGATAATATAAATGTACATTTTTAGTCTTTCACTGTAAAAGGAGAGGTGATTAACCTAACTATAACATCAATTTAAGCATCTTTGCTCATTTGAAAAAACCTATGGTAGATTCTGTAGGTTTATCAAAGGAGAAGATATGTGTATCAGGTCATTGAGAAAGGTTTACACCTGAAAAGCAAACCACAAAGCAGAAAAACTGCTCAGAAATGTTTTAAGTCTCACAAGTTTCACAGTGGTTACTTTTCTGCATTCTTTAAAATCAATTCTGTTTGCTTTGAATATTCAGTGCGCCTTCCACTGCCAATAAAAACCACTGGGATCACTTACATCATCTCAGTAAACAAACTGCTCAATCCCTAGGAACAGGCATGTAAAGCATAAGATTCCAGTTGCTAAATCTAATACAGACTATGGGCCAAGAATTCCTCTAAAGTCCTAACACACCGGAAAAAAATCCTAGGGATTTTAGGAAACATAAAGAATCTGGGAGAGCTGAGCTGTGTTAAGAGGATGGGAAAGAAAATGTCAGGTAACTGTCTAAGAGAATATGACAATTCCTCTTTCCCCCCAACCTCTAACTCATAATGAATGCTTGTCCTCTCACCCAATATAAAAGCTAATTGAAAGATACAAAATCCCCCAAACAATTATAGATTTTGCTATACAGAAAAATAATCAATTCAATACCTCTGAACTGCATATTACTAAGCAATTCTCTTGGTATCTTAGAGCCCTATTCAATTTCTTAGTTAAACAGAAACAGACTAAAAAAGTACTGATTGAAATATGGATAAAATGAAAATGCCTTTTGTAGATTTATCTTCTTTCCTATTTATTTCTCTGTTCTCTCATTAGCAAGACAGAAAAAAATAAAGTGATCTGTGTTTGGACAACATGATTACAAGTGGAGAATTAGCAAAGAAAAGATTTTATAAGTGGAAGCAGAAGTCAACATTGTTTCCTAAAATTTGTATTACCTTAAGACATTCACAGTATTGTTGCAGCAAGAGAGCTTGGGTAACTTGGATTTTCAAGTTATTTGTGATGCAAAGGAATAAGCAGTGCAGCTGATAGAGGCAGTGCTTATTCTTCTACTTCTCTACCAGTGCTTACATTTTGGTCCTATGGTGGAGTTTCACTGTGGCTCTGTTCCACTATGTGCTGCAGGCTGTGTGACTGGAGAGACTTCTTGTAGCAGTTAAAAGGTTGGCTTTGACATCAGTGGGCCAGCATTTCACCCTCATCTCTAACTGTGAAGGCCCAAACCAAAGCACTAAAATAATCATTTTGCTGTTTGGGGGATTTGAAATGATCCTTGATGATCTCCAGGTTCTATAAAAACTTCCTTTGTGCAGCTGAAACACTCAGTGATCAGGATCAAAAGGCCCCCTAACATATTCCACAGTCTAGGTTCACACAGCAGTTTCTCATGGTTTGTCTTGAGTAAATCTTCCTTACAAGTCTCCTCCTGATTAATTTCAAGTTCTTGATGCAAATCTGCTGAAATAATCTTTAAAGAGAACTAGCTTGGCATTAGGAGCAAAAACTACTACTTGCTTTTTGTTGGGGGAAGAAGAGAAAAAATAAAATCAACACAAAGCAGAGAACAAGCATGGAGAAATACTCCCATGAGTAGGTGAAGTTTCATATTTATCTGACCCCCTATCAGTAGGGGTTGAAAGTTGGATTAATTGTTCAGTTTCTTAAGCAAGTGATTCCTCCCCGGCAAACTGCAGGTGCAGCTGTAAATTGAACTCTTGAGATCATCATGTTCACCTTTGCCTCTAAAGCAGCCTGCTGGCTTATGTGCGACCAGCTAAGAGCTGTAGAAAAACCACCAGCTTCCTATTATTTCCAAAACTTTGATGCCACAATCCTTAAATTGGAATATCCATTCTCCATTTTAATAAAACAGTCTCCTACATCTTGTACAGTTGTCTTGACCATTGGATTCAGAGGTGTGTTTGGAACAGATCTCCAATAGAGGTAATTTGCAAATTGTTTACTCTTCTGCTCATTAGCTAGCTGCTGTAGTGAATCAAGAGAATTTAAGAGACTGGATTAAAAGGGAGTTGCTAACCAGGGACAGGCCAAAAGGAAGCGGACACAAGTTGGAACATGATGTGAAATTACAACCAGATATTAGGAAAAAAAAAAACAAACAAAAAAAACTTCCCAACATGGGTGGTCTCACACTGAAACAGGTTGTGCAGAGAGGCTGTGGCATCTCCATCCATAGCATCTCCACCCTTGGAGACACTCAAAACTCAATCAGACATCACCCTGAGCCACCTGCTGTAAGCTGGTCCTGCTTTGTGAAAAGAGCTAGCCCAAATGACATTCAGTTTGACTGCTGCCAAACTCCATTATTGCACACTTTTAAGAAGAGAGGCAGATGGGATTACAGCAATGTGTTTCAATCTTCAAACACGTACCAGCATCCAAGGAGCAGAACGTGGACACCCAGCATTCAAGAATGAGGTCTGACCTTGTGAAAAATCAGTGATTTCTACTAGAAAAGTAGACAGTTGTTCACAGCAGCTTTTTGGAGACATGCAGTTCAGTTTGCTATTCATCATATCTCCTCCACAGAAGAGCTTCAGATAGAGGAATGCTCAGATCTGATAGTAAAAAAACACCAAAGCGGAGGAGGAAAAGGAGGAGGGATATCACAGTACATGAGATTCAGTATGGCCATAAACCTTTGTCACAAAAATGTAACCTCCCCATTAGTTTTGCTTATCTTCTTATCCATTTGTTATTAATTTGATGGAACAGGGGAGTTGTCAGGGTTATGTGATGCAAGGGATTTATCTTACAGAACAATCTCTGACCCACTGTTCTAAGTCTTCAGTTTCAAATTACAGAGATTAGAAAAGAAGCTTTTAAAAAAGAAACACTGATTCTTTATTCATTGTCAGCACGATTTTGTTCAGGGGTAGCTTCAACAACACACATATGTACCCAAACTTTTAAGCACATGCCACATGCAGCAAAGTCAGGATGGGTTTCAATATTTCAAGTATTGTAGCTTCAATAGCTAATGACATTGTAATACCCTAAAAGCTTTCTTACATACTGAAGTCCAGCTGTGCCAGAAGCTTTAAATGCTATTTAATAGAAAGACAAAAAGGGGCAACTTGCAGAGTCACTAGAGAACATTCAAAGGGAGATGTAAAAAGATAGCCAATTCATTTTGCTTTATATGTACCAGGGGAATAGAGAGCTATGAATAACATCCATGCAGGGAATGCAGTCACTTCCAAAGAACTAGCACCATTCTTACTCACTTTCACATATAAGGACATTAATTTAAAACACACAGGTTATTTTACATTCTAACTTCACAACTATACTAGAGTTTGGGGGTTTTTTTTACTTCTGAAGCTTTTTTAAAAACTTTCATCTTTGCTTCCTTGATGCTTTCAGAATACATTGAAAGATGTTTTCCACAGAAGTGATAAAAGCATCATCACAAGCAAAAAAAGAAAGAAAAAAACCAGAAACAAAACAACCCCCAGAATGAGCAACCAGGCATTCACCATCTATCTGCTTTATGATTTTGATAGACTTTCAAAGGATGGCTAGATAGACATTCAATAAAGAAATAATCTAGTATGGCAAAGCCTTGTTAACAATTGTCTCTCCTCTCTTTGCCTTCCTGGCCAACGAAGCCACAAAATGCACCTCCCAAATATTGACAGAACTTCTGCATTGCCTAGGAGCTAGAATTAACCCAAAACTGCAGATGACCTTGCCTGACTCTCTTCTACCTCCTACTAATGCATAAGGTTAAAAATTCCTACGTTTATGGGGCCTGTCAGAAGTTCTGCCTTTTCAACCAGAGAAAAGCTATGTTTCCAACATTTATTATCACTGAAGATTACTTCCCAGACTGCAGTTCTTTATTGCAAAAGGCACTGTTAAAGAAAGCTTAAAAGCAGTTCAAACATCAGCTTCTCAGATACCTCTAAAGTATCAAAAATACTTATTCATGATGAAATAAAATAATATTTCATAAATTGAGCTTTGATATATTTCATTATGGACTAGAGTCTTTTTTTGTTAAGGGTATTAAATCTGGAAAAAAATGTACTGAAGCTCTGCAAATCCTTTGTAGAATCATTTAAATTTATTTTGAAAACCTTGAGAAAACCTGCTATAAATTTATAAACTTCTTTTTAAGAAAAAATACATTTTGTTGGTTTTTTCCCCGTGTTCATCCATCATCTATATTATCAATTGTCTTCAAGTTCTACATTATCAGTTCTCCAAGTTACACTTTTCATTATTTTGGGTTGGCTTTCTGTAGTAACTGATGCAGCATAGTTCATGATAAAAACATGAGAAAAAACCACTGACTGCTGTTAAAGTCCTATCATTCATTTTGACCAAGCTGTGCAAATTTTGAATGAAGCATCTATAGAGATATGACATATAATTTATTAATTAAAAAAACCCATTTCCTATAATGATTAACAAAAGCTTTTACCTTTTACTCTATGGAAATATCTGTGATTTTTAATTTTGTAAAATTAAAGGAATTTTCTCCTCCTCTGAACAACAAGAACTGCCACCTCCTTCCTAACAGGTAACTAAAGTGTGAAGAAGCTCCCTGCTTCACAGGGATGCTCCAAGAAAAAAAAACTTAATTACATCAGTGTGCATGTATTACTCATTATTGAGACCATAAACCCAATTAGATAGACTGCCCATGATTATGGGTCCTGGCAGGAGCCAAGGTACAGCCAAGTCACTGCAAGAAAACAAGTTACCATTTCACTGTGGAGCTGAGGTAATGCTGTCTGGAAGCACTCTTAAACCATGCAAGAAAAGAAACTTATCTTAGCTCTCCTTTATTGTCAGCTACTCAAAAATCAAATCACTTCATTCATCACAGCCTAAGGGCAGAGAGGTACCTCAGCTCTGACCACACGTGCAGCTTGTGGTGCTTCAGTTGTGGAGGAGCTTTCAGAACAGGACTTCAGGGAGACAAATGAGAACACGAGTTTTTGAGGAAATGAATAAGCATATGCATACACACACACACAGAGAAAAAAGTGATGACTTCTTGTCTTGGGCACAACAGGGAATCACGCATTCAAAAAATGTGTAGATGTGGCACCTGGGGACACATTTTAGTGGTGAAGATGGCAGTGTTAGATTAGCGTTTGACTAGATCTTAGATGTCTTTGCCAGCCTTAACAATGCTGTGATTCCATCTAGGGAACAGCTTCTGCCTTGAAGTACCTGGGGAGGGGAGTTCAGAGTCCAACACCTGCACCTGTGTAGCAAAAGAGCTCTACATACTCCAGCCCAGAAGGCAAATGATGTCTGTCCCATTTGTGCAGTTTACTCTTAAAATAGTACAAGTACCACAGAAACACATTTTCTAGATAAACACTATCACTTCAGACCTATTCCTCATCTACTCACTTTCCTCAATAAGTCCATGTTCTCCCCTTATTTGCCATCACTTACAATGCTTCTTAGTGTTCCATCTCTACAGAACTAGTTCTGCTTTCTGGTTTGCCATAAATCAACTAAAAACAACACAACTCTTCTTTAGCTAGAATTCTTCCAGCATACCTCAGACTTCTATGCAATTAGTTCCCAAGCTTTTTTTTTTTCAATTTTACTGCATGTGCATTAAGAATTATTTTGGGATGGCTAATCGCACAGCACAAATTTGAATGGATAGGTATGTACTGACAAAAATCATGCTCCCACAGCTGCCACCTTCCCTGCTCCAGTATTTCATCAGGAATGACTGGGAAGAATGAATAAACATGCAACAGCATGTCAAGAAATAAGTCACCAGGATATCAGGTTTTTTTATTCAGTTTTCGTTTTTGAAGAGGGCAAATAATTGCCTTTTCTTCCAATGCATAAGGTCATCTGTGAAATTTCACTCTGAAATCTAACTCAAAGGACAACAATTCCAAAACCCATCAGCATTCTTTTCCTTTTACTTGTTCTTGGGAACAGCTACTTGAAGATACTTAAAAAGATTATTTAACTAAATAAAAGAGCCTGAGGTTTACACTAACCCTGAAAGAAAACCACTGAATCTTTCAGATTTATTAAAATTGCAACCAACAAACCAAAAAAAACCACCCACACCCCTTGAAATGCAAAAGTGGGTGAACCCTAGCAGAGGAGCACTAATGCCCTTACCTGTAGTGCATGTACAGGCAATACATATGATTAATTTTAAAATCTGGGTATTAATAGCATCCACAAATACAGTAGCTGATGATTGCTTTGTTGTGAATGATGTAATAAACGTGTAGAAACTGCTTTCAGTAAACTCAGTGTAGTAATTACATACCTCAAAGTGGACTGTGATGGTTCTTCACCCTGTCTAGGAAGCTACAGGAGTGGAATACCCTATTATTCCCACTTCTAGTATTCAGATTTTAATGTGGTTACACTTGGAACCACGAGCTTTATGTCTTCTCCAGTTGCATCCTTCCAGGGAGAACACTGCTGTTTTCTGTGTGACAGTGAGCACTCTGAACTCCAAGGTAATCCCCTACATAAAATGCTCTGCTTCATCAACTCATCTATCTTAAAAGGATGTGTGTGGCTGGCTAGCAAGAAACCTGTGGGATGAAATCTGAAAAGAAATGTGTCTCATCAGGTTTGTGGAGGTAAGGGGGGAAAGGACAAGGGACAGGGAACTTAAAGGGATGAGACCCTCTGGTTAAACTTTATTGAACGAGCAGGATGATACTCTCAGAGAATAAATCAGTCTGTTATTTTTTCTGCTAGTATTCCCTTTGCCCTACTTTATTCTCCCCTTTATTATGGACTACTAAAGCCTCTTCACTACAACTCTTAGAAAACAATGTATAGGCATAAATTTTAAAAGGCAGCTTTGGCACTCATGAGCTATGGTGATCATAAATCAAAGCAGAAGGTTGCAACTGATTTGTATCCTGTAACCCACAACCCTTACCTCAGCTCTGTTTTTCACCTATCTCTCAGATTCTGACACAGAGAAAAGGACTAGGAATAATAACTGCTCTTCACTTGAACATTAAGGTAAACCATTCATGAAAAACAAATATGGTAGTCAACTAATCACAAAAACTCAACAAGTTAGTGAGTTTTTCCTCTTGCTCCTAAGAACAAGACTATATTTCTTTACACGGTATTTTTATTGTCCCTGACTGTGCCCTAAAACAGCACTGCAGTTTTTGTCTCTAGCAGTGCCAGAAGTGACAAAAGAACATATGACCTCTACAATACAGTGCTTCTCTTCATCTGTACTGAAGTGTGGCACTTGAGGTGCCAGAAAAGGCCCTTTCAGAGCAGCTTTGAGTAAGACTTGACTAACGTATATAAAGCTCCGTCAGCTTTCAAAAGGAAATTGGCAGCCTCAGGATGAGGCGTGTTGGAAAAGCAATGTGGAAGACAAGACCAAGTTGCCAAAATGTACTGAACAAGTCATTGGACACGATCAGTGGGAACATCAAATTTGACAAATAAGGTGAAGTCTGTAAAATTGTGAACGACTGCATTTTAGTTTTAAAAGAATGCATAGCTCAGGCAGATGCCACGTCCCTATTGTATGCAAATATTTTATTTCAATTAGCACTTTTCAATCATGCTTTTTCTTTTCTGAATGACTCATGGATATCTCAGTCAAGAAATGGCAGGATCACAAGCACATGCCAACAGGGTGCATTTATCTCAAGAAGAGATAAATGTGGAAGGAGTCATGTAAATCTATCTCAGGATTTCTTTCAACCTGTCTTTCCTTCCAAACGCATTTTCTCTACATGCCTGCAAGCCTCTATAAAACAGCATACTCAGTTGCCACGTCCTTCCAAGCAAGCCAGTATTCACAAGTATTTAATTGAAACTAAAAAAAATAGTGTTTCCAGAGCTTGTCCATCAGGCAAGAAAAAAAATCAAGTTCAGTCTGTAAGTTTTATCACATAGTATTAAGCCAAAGAAGATGTCATGATACTAGCTTGCCCACAAAATGCACACACAAAAAGGGGAAACCTTTAGAGCTTCTACAGGCCACTGAGAGAGCCCTGCTGCACAGGTCATTATAGGCAATGATTATCCATGAGGGAAACGTGCTGAATAGCTGTGAAGTACGGCTGGATGAAAAAATACCGCAAGCTCAGATCCATGATTGCACACAACCCTGACATCAGCTAAAAACGCCACGCCTCGTGGCTGCAGTAGGAGTTTTAGGTAATTTTCAGTGTGCTGACCCCAAGCAGCTCTGGGGCTTTGAGCATCCTCATCTGGGACGCAAAAAATTCTGTCCAAGGAACCACAAAACATTGGGAGAAACCAACTGGTGCTGCCTGTTTGCCAGAGAAACGGAGGAAATTTCTAAAGTGTCATATGGGAGTTTGGAAACATTAGTTAATTTTTGATTCTGCATCACTAGTATACCAAGAAAGCTGGGCTGGGAAGGCTGAAAAATGTAAATAGTGAATGGTGATGAAATATTCTATAATTGGTAAAAAATTAAAAAGCTTTGGCATGTAAGCAAAATCTCAGCAAGTGTTTCACTTTCGACTTCTATAGATTTTAACACCTCTCATGCTGCAAGAGAACTCTCTCCACACAAATATTTAAGCTGCTATTAACTACAGTTGCATCTGAAAGTGTGTATTTTTCATACTGGTTAGGTTCTAGGCAGTAATCCCTTTCTCAGAAATTGAAAGATTTAAATGAAGTCATCGTTGCTAAGTGCACTAGTCAGCCATATATCATGTTCTCAGAAGTACAAAGAGTACTCAAGGGTGAAAGTTTTTTATGATAATGTATGATTTCTACACTAAATACAGAACTGCCATTATATAATTTTAGCATCTTGCCAACCTTTTTTTTTTTTAGCAGGAGTAGGAGGGAGAAATAAGGAGGTTGAATGGAACTGGAACGGTACTGTTTGTACCCTGGTGAATATTAGGGAAATGATAAATGATCCCTAGGCACACAGACTGATTTATGCAATAAAAAGTAAAATACCGTGGGGTGGAGTCTTCGTGTGAAAATCTCATCCTTGGACAGCTAAAAGGTATGAAATGCACCCAAGTGTCTCAAACCCCTCAGGGTTGCAATTAACTCATGATAACCACACCCTCAAGAACTGTCTCCTTTGCTCCTTTATTGGGTGGGAGGAAAAGGAAAGGGAAAGGTGTATTTGTGAGTATGAAAAACGAAAGGTTGATAGCTTACATTAGTGAACCCTTTAAAATCAAACTGTTAAGATTTCTTAATTTTTGCTAATTGACAGCATGAGTGAAGCAACACCACATTTCATGTCAGTATGATAAAGGAAAAAATATGCAAAGAAAAGCCAATAAGGTAAACACCTTTAAAAAAATTCCACATATATGCATAAATCAAAATTGTTAGTATCTTGCAGTTAATACAGTAATGGCATTAATAAACACAACAAACAAAATGTGATTAAACCTCATTTTGCAAAGGCTATTATTCAGAAAATTAGAATAAACCGTGCCATCCCTAAACCAGCAACACAGTTTGACAATCCCACCTGCATGCAACTACAAATTTCTTTTTCTGTTTTTAGTGCTAAAAGATATCATAGAAACGGAAGTCTTATACTCTCGGTATTATCTTGTAAAAGTCTGAACACATCCTAAAAAATTAAGGGTATAATGCTAGGAACTGTTTTATTGAGGGAAAAAAATTGAGACTCAAACAATCTTAGATTTCTTAGCTATACTGGCCATACAGGCACACCTCAGATTCCAGTAAACAGACTTGGTCAATACATATTCAACTCAAACTATTTGGAATCCACTTACATCTTTGATTTATGGAAGTGAGGAGGCATTTTTTTATGCTACAAGTTTGCCAAATTTATGGAGAAAATAGCTACTATGCTGGTAAAGTATAGCAATGTGTCAGCCCAGTAATATATTTCCAGGACATTTTTATCCTGCAGAAAGAGGAAATAAACAATGAATTTTCTTCCTGAGGTGAGAGAATGCAGAGATACTCGATTCCCTTTGCTGAACTGATACTATTGGCTCTCTGCACAACAAGAGCAAATACTGTGCAGGAACTTAACCTATGCAGGTATGAGATCAAATTAGATACTATGTCAAGATTACAGCAATCTGATCCTAGGAGTCTTGTATATGGCACCAAGACTTTAGTTCCGATCGACATTTAACAAACACTAACACTTGAAATTATAGGTTCTCACAAAATTCCAAATTCAAACTCTGTCCAATTAATGCATTTGTATGAAATTCAGTATCTGGAAAATTAGTATGCTCATAAAATTGTATGTAAAGACACACAGTAGAGCAAATGTACTCTGCATCTCAGAAGTCTGTTTCAAATATTTATTTTCTTCTTCCCTAGAAATAGTAAAACTGAAGCTGTTTAAGGAGCAGATGTGATGCAACAGTTGCTCTAAAATGCACATCTTAAACAGTACAAGGTTTAGGTCAGATTAATTCTTTGCCTCTTTAAAATCTGCAAATTCATCCTCAAAATCTCCCTCAGCTGAAAATTATTCTGCCTGCACTCGGAATTCTCACCTAACCTTAAAAATATAGGAAATTTTACAGTTTAAGATAGCAAAGGAGGGGATAACAAAGTTTTTAGCTGTCACATTATTTTTCTCACATTTCCCTTTGCTATTCATCAAATCCCTGAATGAAGTCTTTCACTGTAGCTGAACTATGACTTCACGATGTTTCTTCTATTGTTACAAGAGGGAATGACTGCCTTGACAAGGAGGGGCTAAGTTTTTAAATGAACTAGGTATTTCTAACACAATGAGTCTACAGTTCATCCATCATCTATTCACAGGCCTGTCTGAATGAGGAAAAAATGTGATGTGCTCTATGGTAAAGATGAACTAAAAATTTCACAGCTGGCAAGCCTGAGGTACTGTTTTCTCAGTAAAGACTAAGGCCACATACAGAGAAACTGACTGACAGCTCACCAATTCTTTTTTTTTCCTTCTCACTTTACTGCCTTGGTCTTGAACACTATAGAAACCTGTTAAGTACAGGAATTCAATTTTTATTATTTGATTTTTTCTTCAAAACCGTATCAAAATATCCACAGAATCACAGAACAAGCTCAGTTGGAAGGGACCCACTAGGATCATCGAGTCCAACTCCCTGCCCTGTACAGTACCATCCCCAAAAGTCACATCAATTCATACATTTAAAATTGGGGTTTGAAATTAACTTACAATATTCCAGTATAGTTTGAAAAAAGTATTAATCTGATCTTATTACAAAATCCCAGTTATGATGTATGAAAATGTCTTTAATCTTCCTTTCTTTGCAATCTGAGGTAACATTTCTATTTTTGGAATAAAAGACTGCAGATATTACCTTTAATAAACATCTCCAAATCTGTCAACATGTTGCCCAGACTGCAACTCCAATTTAAAAGCTATATTCATATGCAATATGCTATGGAACAATAGGTCAACAAGCTCAAATTCCTCTAAAATTTCTTATCTGCCTTATTCTTTATGTGTCTTTATCTGCAGGCTTTTACTGAAAATCAAATAAATGATGTAAAAATAAATAACCTCAGCTTAATCAGAGCTAATTCTGAACCTCAAGTGCATACACAGCTTGAGCAAAGTTGAGAAGTTCCCCATGGACACGGCGTTTCATCCTGGGGGAGCTGATGTTTGGGTCAGGGTCCAAGTTCATAAGAATTCACCTTTCTAAGGAGAACACCATCACCAAAAAATGTGGCATACAATGTCATGATATTACATGTGATCATAAAAGCTTAAAGCACATACAATTGGTGTTGCTTTATATTTTTAGACTGCTGCTGTAATCTGCCCTCCCAAACCCATAACCTTCCCACAAGTTAGAGAAATTAGTCAATCTGGATCCAAAGCCTGGAGTCATTAGATCACGTTTTGGCAGAACCTGACACTCAAAAAGCTGGTTGGGCTCACAACCAGCACTATGCATTGACAGGATACTGCCAGCTATGTTTCAGAAACTCAGTGGTGAGGGTAAGAATCCTGTACATAAGTGGGCTGTGAAAAATGCATACGGCTACATGAGCAGCAGGAGTGCTTTCTGGAATGTGTGTAACCTCACCATATCAATTCACACACTGAAAAAAAATCTTAATTGCACACCGATTAAGGAGCTCCTCCACACTCAGCTAAGGAGAACCATCAGATGTCTTGAATTGCAGTATGCATCCCAGAGAGGCTGGAAATAGGACTATAGCAAGGTCTTTATTAATAGGTATGAAACAGGCAAACTCCACATAACTTCACCCTTCCATGCCTTAAAAAACAGTCTTTCCTATTGCTTCATTCAAGTCCTGAGAATTAAGAAAATATAATGCTGTAATGTTTCACACTAGTCTGTCTTGGCAGCCTATTGCGTTCTGGCTGTAGAAGTGTCTGCTTTCAAACTCTAAGCCCTCGTGGCAATTATCCTGCTCTCAGACTAAACCTACAGAGCATATTTCAAAAGAAGTTACATCTAAACAGAGGGAATTCAGCAGTGATCAATGTTCCACAGGCCTCGGTGGCAATAAACTATTTACTGCCTTAACCTTTCAAGTTTGCACAAGCGGAGCGCCCGAGAGCCCTGTGATGAATTAGCTGAAGTGTTTGGTTGTGAGCGTAGCAGCCGCTGCTTCAAATCATCTGTCCAGCAACACCGCCCGCCCTGCAGCCCCGCAAACAACGGCCGCCCACCAGAGCCAGTGTCTGCTCATCTCTGGGGCTCCACTGCCCAGACACAGTTTGACTTTTACTATGTCCACCACCCCTAATGGAGTAATTTTGGAAAATAAAGCACGTCAAAAAGCTGGGCACGATCCTAATCATCTTTTTATTACACACCTGATTATTACCTTACAGAAGACATAACATAGAGAGGACATCAAAGCGCACTCAGCGCACTCGAGGCTGCAGTAGCTGATTTAGATCTGCTTCCCTGCTCTTGCTAGATTGCCAAAATAAATTGAAAGGGAAAAAAAAAAAATCACGCTTATTGCATTAGTGTCGTTGTCACCAAGGCTTTCCCACCACCCTGTTTGCTGAAATTCAGTAAGAGAAAGTAATCCATTACAGATGGCTGAAGACACCTAAGTCTTGGCAAAGTACTTTTGGAAAGGCTGTCTTTACAGAAGTTAAGAGTTAGTTCTTATAAATTTCAAATGGAATTACTTTGCCTGTAACTTAAATGCAAGACCAGCTCTTTTATTGTAGTTGTCTTGGTAATTCTGGGATTATTAGGATAGGCTTTTAAAACCAGTGAGATCTTTGTAGGTCTTCTGTTTTTACAGTTTCAGAAGAATTTGATTTCTAACACCATTACCTGGAAATAAACCAGGTGATCACCACACCTTGTCCTTCCAGGTAAAACGTCTCAAGATGTGTTTTTCTCTTTACGTAGACATGGGTATGTGAAACCTGTAGGCTAAGATACTTCATATACACACTACAGTTAATTCAGGTTTTCTAAATAATCTAAGGAAATAGAAACTCAGTTTTGTCTTTTGATTTTAAACACATATTTTGGAGATACAATTTTAATTTTTCATTTAATTTCTAAAGGAAACAGGATTGTTTGTTTTTTTTCTTGGGGTTATTTTCTTAAACACTACTTCAGTGTTTATAACTCAAATGCTTTAGTATGAAGTGTGCTCGTGTAAGGATCTGGTAGTTAAACTAGAAACACCAATAGCAGCTTAATTTCATACAGATCAAAACACAAAAAACCATAGCTGCTATTATTTAAGCCTGTGCATGAAAAACTGAAAGAAGCATCAGCTATTCTGACTGATACATGCATAAATCCAAGGAAAACATGATTACTGAAGAAGAAACAGATGTTTTTGTTGCTGTATTTACTTTTTTCATAAGCAGCAATTACACACAGATAGTAAATATTACTTAGAATTCTCCTTTTTCTGGTACAACCAAGTCCCTTATAACACAGGCCATATGACTTCACTCAGTGATTCTTATATCAAGCTGTACAAATAGCTAGTAGTTATTTATATCTCTTAGGCAAGCATCCAATCTTGATTTAAAGACTGCAAGTAATGGAGAATCTTTCACTTCCTTTGGTAAGCCGCCCTAATACTAATTGTCCTCACTTAAAAAAATTTGCACCTCTTCTCTAGTTTGAATTTGTTTAACTTTAGTTTTCAGCACTGGATCTCCAAATAACTGCCTGTGAGGTTAAGCACCCAGTAATACCAAACATCTTTTTCCTTCTGTGAGCAGGATCAAATAGCTGCTTCACATTTGCTTTAATGAGTTAACTCTAGTTGTCTCCTAATGCCATTTACCAGCAAGACTCTTTTCTAGGCCTAGAATCACTTTTGTCTTTGCTCTGGGTTGTTTCCTATTCTCAGAATATTCTGGAAAGCAGAGGACCTGAGGTGTTCTCATATTAGGTTATATATGCAATATTGACTCCTTATTGCTACTCAGTAGCATCCTGTCAGGGTATGAGCTTCACCGCTTTTCCGGCACAACAGTGCCCTGGGTATAGTCCAGCACTCTTTGCAACCTCTAAATTCTCCTGCAGCTCCTACTGTTCAGCATACAAACCTTTCCCCCTTCTATGATGTGACTAAATTGCTTCCAGAGACACAAATGCCCAGTCCTGCAGAGCAGGGAGCTTGGCTAACAGACCTGCTGAACCCTAACTTGCTCCTCACAGAGACACCTCGGGTACACCTTCCCAAAACCTTTTCCTAGACTGAAAACTGTATCTTACTCAGTCAACTTACCTTTCTCAACCCAAGTCACAAGAGGTATTATCCTGGTTTGATTAAACCTTCTTTTTTTTTTTTTTAATTTAAGAACTTAGAAACAGCAACTGATTCTATTTGCAAGCTGAAAAGCAAAGTTTATAGCAAGTTAGTAAGGAAAAAACCACTAGATTTGCGAGTGACCAATCTATCTGGAAGCCTGATAACCTGTTTGCAAAGAAAGATATAAGAAAAGGGTATCTCACATCCCAGAGTATGTGAGAATGAAGAAATACCAAGTGACTCAATATTATGTTATAATTCTGCCTTATTTCAAATAAGTTGTTTCTTTGATGACACCAGAAAATATTCAGACAGATGGCTAATGATTCTTCAGCACACATTTAAAAAAAAAAAAAAAAAGTTATAAGGCTTTCCAGTTGTGGATATGGGGAGTGGGAAGGTCTGGTTAATGAAACTACAAGTGTTGTTTCTCTAGGGTTTCCATGAGGGAAACTGGGTAACTTCAAGTAATGCATTCCTGTGTTTTATTTAATCAAATGATATGTAGGGAAACTTCACTGTTAGTTTAGATTTGTGACCTGAGCAAATCTTTCTGAAAGGCAGTTCCTACACTGTAATTGTGCATTAAAGACAGGTGTACACTGGTACCTGGAAAATCTCAGAGAACGGACACTGAGCTCAGGACCTCAGGATGTACCACACAGCAGCAGACTTACACAGAGGCAGATGGAAAGTCCAGTTTCCAGGTGGTCATGGCCCCTCTCATGGCACAGATCTTGAGCAGAAGCCAAAGGTACATCACTGTAAGCCACTGGAACTTTCCTTCTCGTGGTGCCACACAAAAGCTGTGAGACAGAACTAAGTCCTTGCTGTGCCTCTCAAAAAAGGCAAATTTTACAGAAATAAGACCCAGCAAAGACAGCTGCATCAGACCAACCTCTCTTTCTGGCTCTGCTGGCATCAAATAATCATCCAAGCAGAAGTGCTTTCAAACCTCTGGAGCTGATTTGCCAGATTAAGCTGCAACAATGAAGACAATTTACCTTCGTCAGCATCTTTATTGAATTAGTCACCTCACTTGGATTGATCCAAAATGAAAGCAGGGGGAAAAAATCTCCTAGATGAAGCAGACAAGATGACACTTCCTCCCAGACTTGTGTGATAAACTCACGCTTCTGTATAAATCTCCTGAGTCACATCACAATACCCCTCCATATAGGGTCAAAAGGAAAAAGTAGATGAATAGCCCTGAAGCTCCTGAACTTCATTAAGTTTGTCACAGTGCCATATAACACCAAAATGTTCACTAAATCTACCCAAAATCCTGTTTAAGCAAGTCAAGTCTTACCATGGTTCACGTCAAGTCTTCTGTGTCTATCCCAATTTCATTTGCAGAGAGGAACACGCTGGAAGTAGCTCTTTTTACACTGCAAGGCTGTCATTAGATAATTTAAAAGCAAATGAAAGGTTTTCCCAAGAACAGGGCACCTCTCTCTTGTACTGATGAGTTTTTCCTTTCATTTGCATTAGTTTCATTGCTTCCGTGTCTCTGACAACATCATAGGATATGCTTTTTGCTAAAATTCATTATAACAGCTTAGTGATATACCACTCCCCACAAAAGAGCAAAAGA
Organism: Eopsaltria australis; assembly: GCA_034509425.1. Taxonomy (NCBI): domain Eukaryota; kingdom Metazoa; phylum Chordata; class Aves; order Passeriformes; family Petroicidae; genus Eopsaltria; species Eopsaltria australis. The sequence continues at coordinate 2,338,746 of JAVTVJ010000270.1, read as the reverse complement.
AACCACAACCAGAGAAGTGTTTGAAAGCATCAAACACTTTGATTTGAAAATAAGATGCACTTATTTTCTCAGTTAATGAGAGGAAAGAGCCCTCCTAAACAGGGACAGCCATCTCGGTTTGTTGGGAAAAGGAAAATAAGGCATAAGAAACACTCCTTTGGCTCATTTTGAGACCAAACATTGTAGGAGTGAAATAATAAAAAAACTGTTTTCTCCTTTTTGGCTTTTTCTCTCTGGCATGAAGGGATCTGGAGAACACAAATGAATTAAATTTTGGAATGTCTGTAATGTGGCCAAAAAGCATTAAAGCAATTGTTTTATAGATATATACATACACAGAGGGCCTTAATTTTAATTTACAGAAAACAGCAGCTCACCACCTTTGGGGTACATGGTAGAATAGACCCTAGGGAGAATGTACAGAGACATACATATACACCTATTTGTATTTATATGTGAGCACACTAGCACTCCACAAACACATCCAATTTGTCATATTCTGACACCTGCATAAGTCAAAGAATTAACCTGTGTGAATTAAAAATTTAAAAATTATTTTAAAGCTTTTTCAATAGTATTGTTTATCAATTTTTCATAATCTTTTCCCAGGTTAAATAGGAAAACAAATGTGTTAACAGTTATTTTTTCAAATCATAATATGCATTGAAGAATACTGAATACCTACCAAACCATTTAAATTACATAATCTAATAGAAAACTTTAATAAATTTATTCACAGTGTTTTCTTTACATCCTTCTTTAAAAATACTATTTCAATTAATGGCAATTAGCCTCTAACTATTAGAGCATTTTCTTCTGGAAGCAATCTCTTTCCACAAATAAACCGAAGGGAGGGGGAGAATCAGAGTTAACATACAAGTTTCCACAAGTTATATCAACATCCAATATCTGCTTTGGGCTTTAAATACAGAGATATCTAAGAGTACATAATGACTGTGTTCCAAAATAGCAGCAGGCAAGTTCCATTATCTCACAGAAAATAAAAGCATCTCTACATAGATTCAAACACCTTTTTTTTGGCACCACAAGACAGGAAAAACACATTATGCAATGAGTAGGAGTTTAATTGCTCCAGTGCTTTGACTACATCTGTATAAATACAACTTGTATTGTCATATGTAGTGTGAACAATAATTTATAAAGAGTTTCCTAAGCTATATTAGGAAAGCACATTATACATTAATAGGCAAGCTGGGCTACAAATATCAAAGGGAAAAAGAGAGTAATTTGTCACTTTCCAACAGGTGCTAAACAACAGAATGATACCTGCTGTACTCAAACAGGCCCGTTTTCCTGAAGCAATACCTGTTTGCCCAAAGAGCCCACCCCAGCTCTCCCAAAGGGCAAAGCCTCCCATTGCAAAGATGAGAAGGCGATGTAGCAGTCCAGTATGGACACCTGCTGACCTGTTCTATCCTTGAAACACCATGTGAAGGTCATCCGAGCCTCAGCCAGATCCTGCATCCCACAGAAAAGCCAAAAGAAGAACATAAAGTACCTGAGGTTTGTATTTTATAGCACAAGTCCATGGAAGCGTCCTTTTACTCTCTCAGTATCTGCAGAGACCCTTGGTTTTTCAGCTGTGTATATAAGTATCACTTTTCCTTGCTTGATGTAAAGACACACTGTTTTGGTTGACATGTACCAAGATTTTAAATATACAGCCCTGGAGGTCATAAAATTTGGCAGCAGCTATTCTCACAGTGTTATGGCAAGCCCCAGTACTCACATGTCAGGTACACTGTTAACACCATTTCTCACAAAACAGTTCCAATGTCAACCTGAAAATCTGAAGAAAAAAGGGAGGCACAGAAATGGAATATCTGGCAAACTTCAGTAGAGAAGAAAAGTGCCTGCTGACTGAGACATTTACAGGCACATTTTCCTTTATTTCAAGATGAGAAAAAATAATTTCAGGGACATCTTTAAAAAGATTTTTTTTTTTCTGAACTGCCTGCTTCTCTGAAGCATTAAAGTGGAGATTGTTGCTCTGACTATCTGGCAGCGCTGATGCTCACAGAGAAAGGAGGCGAGGCGTGGATGCCACAGTACAAAATTCTTGCAGCAGGAGGCCTGATCCAAAGTTTGGGGAAGCCAAGAGGAGTCTTGCTCCCGACCTCACGGCTTGTTGGATCAGGCCCAGGGAGAGCACGAGCGAACAGCCTGTTCCACTGGCTCCAGGCACGGAGGGGAAGCTGAGCACACATAAAGTAGCACCGTGATATGGCTGCAGAAAGCCCAGGAATAATCACATAAGAAGTAACTTCAAGAAACGGTAAAGAAGGAGCTTTGTCTTGAGGTTCTGGGAAGATTCCTGACACTGAAGTAATTGCTGTATTTTAAGCAATAAACCACTGTGTAACTGTTACTGTATCTACAGCATATGCTACATTATTTTTTGTGCTTGGCTGTAATCTGCAACACATTCTACAACTGCATGGGGAAAAATAACTGCTTAACACTTATTTGAGGGCATGTGTGTACTCTAAAGCTTTAAAAAGCTGTGTTTTTTATGGTTTCTAGAGCACAGGAAGAAAGCACTGACAAAGGTTTCACATTTTTTCAGTTTTTCCATTAAAAAAAAAAATAGAGAAGCATTTTCATTGAGGGGCTCTGCGTGAGCCTGCAGCAGTGAGAACTACCACAGCGATCCAGATGGAAAATGCATCTCGGTCTCCATGCAGCTCTTACAGGTTTTGACTTGCTGAAGGTGGGTGGGCAGAACTTGGAGAATTTGGCACCTGCATGACCAGAGTCTGTAAAGTTAGCAATTTGGCTATACTGATGATGAGGAATGTTGAATAACATTGTGACCAAAATCCACTGCCCAGGTCAGGCACATACACGTGCAGCTTTTTCCTATATTCTGTACATTCTACGTGGTTTCTAAGGGGTCCAAATACCAGAGGAAATAAGTGCTTATCTGTCAAAGAGTCAGGAAAACAGAACAACAAAGGTGGAAGGGATTTAAAAAAATTCTTTTGCTGTCCTACCCCCAACTGAGAAGAGCTTGGTGCTTCCTCTTACTCCCAGCTGTTTCTAGTGCATTTGGCTTTAATCAGGTGCAGGGCAGGAACTCAACATCCTGTTGCCTTGCTCTGATTAGGAGGAGTCAAATTCTACAAATTGGCAGATTTCTTCTTTTAGTGTTCCTTATTTGATGAATCATTTGTTTTAAAGTATTTGGAAAGGGCCATTACAGAGGCAGTGGACCCAGCTTGTTGCTGCTTCCAAGTCTATTTATAACTGCAGCTCTAAGGAGTTTCAGCAGACTGCAGTTTCTTCTCCTTCAGCACACAGAACCATCCTGTGAAAGCAACAGCACAAAGGGGCAGTGATAAAAAGCCTCAGGCACCCATAAGTGGCAATATGCTAATAAAAACAAACAGAAATGTGATCAGAAGCTGTATCTTTGAGGTTAATGATATTCCCTTCAATGTCCACTCTAAATAACATCAGATTGAACATTTAAGAGATTTAAGATATTCCTCCGTCCTTGCATTTTTTTCCTTTCATATCAAGATTTTGCAGGCACAATTGAAATGATGGAGCAAAGCCTGCCTTCCCACACTCTTAGCAGTAGCAATTCTGTAACTCTATAAACATTTAATTATTGAGGATAGTCACTGAATCAGTTGATATAGGTAAAGATAGCACAAGAGTCATTTTTTTTAAAGAAGTATCTTTTTGTCCTAGGTAAGATAATGGCTTCCCTGAAAATACAGTAAAAATACATTTAGAAAAGGTGTACAGAAAATAAATAACATAACCATTAAAGGTATTTTCCCTCCTTCAGCACTGAAAATTAAAATGACAAAGGAACAAATGTTTTACTCCTACTCCTCTTCACTTTTCTTTTTTTTTCCTCCTGTTTTAATTTGAAAGAAGCCTGTCAAAGAAGGGATGGCACTCCACCCTGCCCATGCACAGGATTTCCTCTTCCTTCTTTCATTCTGCTTTACATTCTCACATTTTAAAAACATAGAAACATAAGATGCTGACTAAAATAGAAATGTATTTGATTGAAGAATAAACTTTCAATATTAACGTTATTGTTTATAAAGGGATCTTGCTCCTTAGGGAGCACCCATCTGAAAACTACAAATATCCAACTCTGACTTGGATACCAATCAGTTTGGGTTCACTACAAAGAAAGGAGTTGCTGGAAAGATCTAGTTTTTATGTTACTACAATTCTGTGGAGCATTGAGACTTTAAGTTTTTATCAGCTCCTCATTGCAAGCTGCTGCCCAATTTTATCATTAATCATGTGGTTCATGTCTATAATGATTCAGACTATTGTCCACCACACAGAAGTTGAGCTCTTGTGTTTGCTGACTAGATCTCAACCATGAAATGCAATTCTGTACAACAAAAAGGACACTAAAGGACTACATCCACCCTTCAACAAACCAACAATAGCCCCTAAGAAGGCATCTCCCAAGTAGAAGATATGCCTGGTGTAGCCAAGTGGTCAACACCTGACAATCTAGAAACCTTAAGAGGAAAAGTGAGATTAAGACCTCTTAGCTGCAGCCCTCTTCTGATAAAAAGCAGCTGCAATACAGAGACAACTATAACCAGCAGAAGAGAAGTTTTCCAGCTCCTGACCTGCACTCTCAGCTGGGTCCTTCATGTTTAAAAAGACTCACAGTATGCCGTGGGGCAATGAGGAAAGCAGTGTGCTGCAGTCTTTCAAAGAGAAGCTAAAATAATTTTCCGGATCATGTCTGTCCTCCACATTTCACATACAGGGACAAGTAAGATACAGGAATAAAGTCTTCCAGGGCTCCCATCCACCCTTAGTGATAATTCAGGGTTGAAGAAAACAGGCTTTAGGAGCTATGACAACACAAATTACCACACAGAAAACTAAAGATAACTGGTGGGATATATTTCCAACCCCTCCCCTCTTTTGTTTAGGGAATAACTATTAGAAGCAAGGTTGGTTGCCAGTGCTGCCAGTCTGCGATCAGGAAAGAAATGTAAGAAGCTACTTTATGAAAACAAAGTGCAGAAACACTGTATGAAAAGTTTAAAAACTTGACTTCAAGGAAATTGAGTAAGATAATTTCAAAATAAAATATCAAGTTTTATCTCCACCTGTATCTCAGTGAAAACCAAGCATCTACTTATTGCCATTTCATCATTTCAAAAAAATCCTATTTATTCGTCTCAAATATAGGGCTGGTAAGCAGCAGAATACCACATTAATTTTATTTAGTTTGGATCTGATCTCACTTGTTTATGGTATACTTTCATTATATAAAGTAGGTATTTAATTTTGGTATTTTTCTCTTTTTCCAAGACTAATATTTCCTCATTTCTACAACTTCAGCCAACTGATATAAAAAACAGACTATATTTAAAGCCTGGTCATAAGAATTATTCTTGTCCTGTTGTGCATATCAATAGTGAGCTTAATTGCAAATTATATTCCTGTTCACTTTTAAAATGTGCCAGATAACAGGACAATTTTGATGTTCAGGCTTGTTGTCTTGTTTCAGGTTTTTTTTTTTTTTCACTCTGAAGCTCTCAGTAAAATAGAAAAAACCACCAAAACCACAAGAGGAGGGGGGAGCTGCAGTGGTCTGGGCTTTTTCAGTTGCAGTAGCACCTCTAGAACAGGAGGAAGGCAGTAATGTCCTTAGCATTTCCAAGAAGACTGAAACAGAAGAAATTTGAGAAGCCTTTGCTACTCTATGTTCTTTTTAAGAAGGCAGCACAAATTGCAATTAACGTGTATTATCAGCCTTATTACATTAATTTTAATTTTTAGAGGCTTCTTTCCTGTCATGAAAGGTATATTTAGAGGTTAGGTGGCCTTTTTTGTTTTGTTTTAACAAATGCATGATTTAACCATCAGAGCATGTATGTATTTCTTCAGATAAAAATGTCCACAAGGCTTTATATGATTAAATGAATCATTAAAGTACTTTCTGACACATATCAAAGGGAATATTTTCTTCAGAGCCAGCACAATACATTTGGTAAATAAACACATTATTTCATAAAGGTACCTTATTTTTATAAATCTCTTTTGCTGACAGAATGAGCAGTCTCTGTAAGCCAAGACAGCCAGCTGGCTACATTTTTATATCCCAGACCATTAAGCTAATAATTCACAAGGACCCTGGAAGCATTTAAAGTGAAAAGTACTGATTTTCATCAGTATAAGTCAAATTCGAGTCCTGTGCATGAGTGCAACATCCTATACACTCTACAGCAAGGTTCCTATTCTTGAAACAGCAGCAGCACTACTCCCTGCTCTCCTCATCTAAATGGGAAAAGCTTTATTGTGTTCTGATCCACTGAAGTGATCTCTCCAGGTTGTAGAACAAGACTCTAAAAACTGAAATTTATGTTGCAACACTGGCAACTCTAGCTCAAATAATTTGGACTTGTATTATGAAGGACATGTATTCTAAAAACAGGCATTTTCTTATCTTTAAATTTGTGGGGAGTTCCTCTGAAACCTTCACATGCTTACAGCCAGGTCCAGATGGTAATGTTACATTGTTGAATGAATCAATATTACTTTAATACATACACACAGCATAAGATCCAAATACAGTATCATTCCACACTCTAGTTTTCTTCACACTGAACAAACTGCCTACAATAGTTAAAGCCCTAAGTCAAATTTAATAGTCTTTACTCATGCAAGCTACCAGCTGGTCTGAGTTGGCTCTTCCATTTAACAACCAGAAAGCAAAAAAATCAATATTTTCTACACTAAATCTAAAAAATAAAATTATTGCAATACAACTTCAGAAATCATAGTGATTTGTTTGACCAAAACATTCCAAACATTTTCCCCTTAAACATAAGATGGAAGACATGAATCCTTCTTAAAGAAATTCTGAAGAACATTTTCCTTAAGGAACTCCTATCACACTCCCAAGAATTGGGGGGAAAAGAAATCTTCCCCCCACCTTTTTTCCTTATTCTCCTTTTGCATTAGAGCAAAGGATGACAGAAGTGTTAGGGTTATTAGCACACACACACTCATTAGTCAAAGAGGATCTAATAAGATATCTGTCTCACCATCTTGGGGGTGAAGATGGGACAGAAGGGCACAAGGACTTCCTTTGCTGCCAGCATCTTAGTTGATTTCAGAACAAACGCTCAAACCTGTTAAAGGAACAACCCTGCTTCAACAGCAAACTGCACTGCCTGCAATCAAGTCAGGATCTCACCCACAACTTCATCACCCACCAACCACCTGAACAGAAAGGTGTCCTCCAAACCCCATGTGCAGAAGGCAGCTGTTCCAAAAGGTGCATCACTGTCATTCAAGAAGGCTGACATATATTTTGTCACATATAGGTTGATCAAAAAACAACTCCAGTGAACTCACGGCACTGAGGCCATAGCAAGTCACACTTCAAAATTGCATCCTTTTCCAGCAAGGCTCAGACAAACCTGCACAAAATTCATGGAGGCACATATTTTCCCATTCTCATGGTTCATTTTTCTAAACATAGTCCTGGAAGGCTGGCACCAGGACCCAGGTGTGCTGTGGATATCCACTGCAGATTTGGGAAAGTCATTAAAAGCAACAGGTTAAGAGCTTTGCACTCAATTATAACATTTCAGTTGATTCCAATGGGTATAAGGCTTTGCCCTCAATCCCATTGGTTTCTCACTATTCCCTGAAGAATAAGAAGAATTAATTTTCTTTCAACTTCTCTTTGTACTGCATATTGAAACCATTTCGTATTTAATTCTCTCCTTTTTTCATCTCACCCATCTCGCTCTCAGTGCCTTTATCCCTGTAACAAACATCCTGAATTCCTGGCTGCTGGAGTGGCTCCCACCTTGGTGCATTCTCACAGGTAAGTGGAGGACTGAAATCCTATGAGATGAGGAAGTTTTACCGTGCAGGTTTCCCACTTCTGGAGAAAGCAGCTTAAGCACCAGGCTTTATACAGAATAAAGTGGGATGCTATTTCAGCTAGGTTTCTGAATAAAAGTGGTTATGAATATATAGTCATCAAAAGAAACTTGGGTAAGAGGCAATTAAGCACCTTCTCTGATTCACCCTCTAGGGCAGAATCCCTCTCTCCAGTAACTAACAAGGCACCTGTGGAGACATCCTCCCTGGGCAAAAGTCAGGGGAAGGTGAAGTATTTACCAATTTGTGTTACCACCCTCTAATGTTTCACAGGTGTGAATAGTCCAGGTGATGGTATCACTCATGACAGGCCTACATGTGTATCTCAACAAATTTGGGCCAGGAAGAATCCTCATCTCACCTTAGAAGGCTCTGGGAGTCCCAGACAACTTCAAAAAACCCGGCCTGAGCACAGACACTGAGGTCTCAGTTCAGGAGAGACCCTGTAAAAGGCTTTTAAAAGAAAATATTTATGAATTGACTACAGATATGTTCCATAGGACACGAAAATGAATGAAAACCGAAAAAACTCCCCCCATACCAAACTGACAAACCAAACCACCCAGAAGCAGCCTGATAAATTTATGGAAAATGTAGTTAACAAGTTTTCATTTAACTTTCATTCATCTCTGATTAGTGAAATACTGTATCTGTCATGAAAGAGAAACTGCCTACAACGTAACTTCTAGCCAATTAATTTAATAATGCTGTAAATCCAGTGCCTGTGAAATTAATCTCTTCCACATTGACTGATCTGCGATACTGTCAGAAAAATCAAGCACAATAGTTTACAGAAAGAATAATTTTCTGTTAAACTTAAATCCAATAAAAGGACATAAATGAAGAAAAAGTAAATCCATGCAAATAAACGTGTACTGGAAGATGCATTGAATTATCAAGAGAAATGTTATAGTAGTATCTGACTATATGTTGGTGTTTACATACAGGAAAGGCATAGACATAAAACTTTGTATGTAGTTGAATGTATTTGGGCAATTCTTGGTCACGATAGATCAAAGGAAAATAAATACAGTATTTTATTTTTATGAAGAATTTAGAAGTCCGTAGGGAAAAGTTCTGTACAAACGTAGCAACTGTCCTTGGATAGCTGTGCAAATAAGCCCTGTTCAGTAACTCCCTGGAATTCAGTTCCCCACAGGCCACCAAAAGGCACACCACACTCAACTGGACTTTCATTTATGCTTTATAATGGGAAAATATTACATGTTTCCCAATTTAATCAGCAAAGAATTTTTTTTTTTCTTCATTTCCAAAGACAGCTCATGGAGCTGCACCGAACAGGGAGTCGACTAAACAATGCAACTTAGTAGCATGGGACAAAAGGTCATTTGGAAGGGATGTGCCTTTAAGGACTTACAAAGGCTTCATCCTCAGTCCTGTATTAAAAGAGGAAGCGTATCTCGGTAAAGGAAGGATGCCCACTTTAAATAAGGAAATGAGTTTGCAGGATGTACACATGCTGCTTTCTATTAATGATAAGCAAAGTCTACAGAAAAAGCAATAGATTTCTCCAGCTTTGGCAGGAGTCATCTTCTTGTGGATTACCTGCAAAGAACTTTAAAATAAACAGACTGCAAATAAATGTCCTCAGCCTCTTTTTTAAAACTGATTTATGTATGTATAATGGGGATTAACACACACTGATTACTATACTCTATGGCAAGAGATATAATTACAGACTGATGATTTTACATGTAGGCCAGAGATGACAGCAGTGGTTTGGGGCAGCAAGAATTAGTGGTTGCAATAATTTTTCTTCTTCAAGCTAAACTTAACATCTAAAGAGACTAGCCAGGCTTAAGGTCTTCTAAGGATTTGCTAATTTCACTCTTCAAGTTTAATAAACCATCAAAAAGTGATTATTATTTTCCATTAAAAATCTGTCATTTGTTTAAACATGTAATAAAAACCAGATTCTGCTTTGCAGCAAGGACTGACTATCTGACCACAAATTTTAAATAAAAAGAGAAGGTATAGAATGTTTTGTTATACTCTCATTTCACTGTGAGCACATATTACTTGACCACTGAAGCTTGAGAGAATGCATATCATGCATTTAGTTCCAGAAAAACTTCTTTAAGACTGAAAAAGTCCAAAAGTAACAATGTACAGAAATCATTAATATCAATGTAATTGGTTTACAGTATGCATACACACACCTGCACGCACATTCTTTAAATGAATACATAAATTTCTTTAAATGCACATTCAGATTCAGTAGAAGGGTGAGGTCACTGCCCTTGAAAAAAAAAAACACCAAAAACCAGTTAATGCAAAAAATTAAGTTTCCTATCACCCTTCAACAATGACAGGATTCGGTGTTCCCATCCATTATTATCACATCATAAAACATTTTGGATTTCAAAGGGCAACTTTTTCCCTGTCCCCTCCAGAGTCCTTAGGATGACCACAAATTCTAGCTGGCATAGCCATGCCAAAGAGGGCATCCTTCCAAACTTGGAGCAGGCACAGCACAGTGCTGGCTTGCAGCTGGCTGAGAGAAGCAGGCAGGCTTGTTCCCTGTGCAGCTTGCACCATCACACCCAGCTGGGCCCCGCTCTGGGTGCTGCTCTCTCTTTCTGTGAGCCACTTGGCACATCCAGGCTAAGAGCTCCTTAACAAATGCTGTGCACTGCTTCCAAGACAAACATCGATGGACACTTCAATGGAAATTCACCACTGTGTAACTGGCAAGAACCAGGCTTACACTCCTTACACCACAAAAATCAGCCTCTCCTTTCTTTCATTGCCCTTTTTCACACTTGTAAGACAAATTTCCCATCCAGTCTTCAAGACATCGATAAGCTGCACAGGGAAACTGTCGTGGCATGGAGTTATGAACAACTTCATACAAGTGGCCGTAATCCTTATTTATCCTCTTCCACCACGTTGCAGAAACAAGTGTAATAAAATCAGGAGCATAGGCTCAGACTCACACTGAATACTAAAACTCAGGAATACCACAAGCTTTTTCACTCAGGTGCCAGAGCCTGACAGTGCTGACAGAGCCTGACACCTTTTTTAGATCACACACAACATTCCCATGTTATCTGAAGTGATTCTGGTTATAAATAAATGGTTTGAATAAGACTTCAAAATATCTAGCTCTAAAAAGAAAAAGTCTCATTACACAAAAATCATTTATTCCACCAGCCTTGAAGGTGTCAACATTTCCATTATACACTCATGTGTTTAATCTTTATTATTCAGCTGTAAAAATCTGCTGTTAGCCTGAAACTTGGCATAAAAACATTTTTTTAAAAATTCAGCAAAAGTCAGACTGTGTATTATATTACATAAGTGTTTGGTTTTTTAAAAAAGAAATAATTACCAGGATAAAGCTCTTCTGGGTGCTTGTGTAATTCCAAAACAAACAATTTTCCTTGAAAGTGTCTCCAGGTATTTATGGGAGAGAAGGAAAGAGGGAAATTAAAACTGACCAAGCAATTTCATTTATAAATATAACTTTCTGTATATATTTTGTTCAATCAAGTATTTATAAGGATTTCCAGCAAGCAGACTTTACACACATGTATGGCAACCAAATGAATATGGATAGACCACAACAGGTCCCAAGAGTTGTTACTGTCTATTGGGTCAATAATATGCAAATTGAGAAGGATTTACAAGCTGGACCATAATGGCTCCTCAGGACCCATTACTTTCTGATGGGTAAATAATACATGTTTTCTAAACCATTGCCATGCCAAAATACGTATTTGCCCTTCAGGCTGTAAAAGTTCCAAATAAACCAATAGGATTTGTCAGATAAATAATACATTTAAAGAAGCAAAATACATGTTTAACTAAACAAGTAATGCACTTAAACGCTGCCTGAAAGATTAATACAGATGTCCATAAATTTTGCATCTATTTAGATGTTTATTGGCAACCAATGAGCAAGAAAAACCAAAAAAGTTACTAACTATGAGGGGGTTTTTCACCCTCCTGAACATGTCTGCAGATAATTCTTTTAAATATTTGTCAGAAATTAAACCAGACAAGCAAAGTGAAAGCTACTGAAATGTGTGCATACAAGAAGCAGCTACAGATATTACAACCTTTTAGGGTTCTAAAAGCTGTCACACCTCTCAAAGTTGTCTGCATTTAACAGGACGCCATGTTATTAAGCCATTTTCCTGACCGTGTCTCAGGATGCTGCTGTCTGGATTGTCTGATCTCCTCACACTCTCCTCTCAGCTTTGGATGAAGCATGTGAGCAAAGCTGGGAGGAAAGTACTGATCAAAAGTGGGAGAATTAACCTGATGATGTTGAGAAATGCAGACCCAGTGTTTGGGAAGGAGAGATAATGCACAGGGATGGTGCAGAGAGTACCAGTGAGGAAGGAACAACAAAAACCCCCAGAAAGGAAGAAGCTGACGGCAAAGACAAAAGACAAAGAAGGAAAGATGAAAAGGACGTGAAAGGATCACAGGCAAGAGGGAAAAAACAAAACAAAACAAAACAAAAAAAACCCACCAAATCAGAACAAGATGTCCTGTAGAATTTGAGATTCTGCAGAGAAACCTTTGTCTCTATCAGAAGCCTGGTAAATTGTGAGACGTAGTTGAACAATAAACAAAGATAGTGAGTTCAAGTGTAATACCAAAAGCAAGATTGAGAAGTACTCAAATGGTTCACCTTTAATTTGGACATGCATTTTCTGGGGACATTTTAAACACAGAGGCAGCCCTGCTTATTTTATGATACGATTTCATTAGCATCTGGTGCCAGGAATGCAAGAATATACAACACTCCTTTATCTCACATAGCGACAACACAGACCAGTCACAATATTACTGGCGAATTTTAATTAAAATTAACCAAAATGCAGAACAATGGGTTTGTGACTAGCCAGATGAATAAATAAACAACTGCATTTAATAGGAAATGAAAGAGCAGAAATGACCAGAAAGAGTCAAAAGACAGACTGTAGCAAGGAAAGGGGCTGTGAAGGGAGCACAGGTGATGGAGCCTCAGAACCCCTGCTTTCAGGAGAGCTCTAACTTTAACCAGCAGCAGGCAGCTCAAAGAAAGGCTGCAGTGGTTGGTGAGGAATTTGGTGTTATTTTTGTCCTGCAGCCCAGGTAAACCTTTAAGCTGGGTGAGGAGGGGATAGATATTGAAGCAAGCCAAGTACTCGAACAAGACCTACATTTAGTCACAGCAGCAAAAACGTTCTTCTGTTTCCTTTTAGCTGTTTGGAGAGCACTTCCTAAAGGGAAGGTGGTGAAGCTTGTAGTGCTACCCTTTTCAAAAAGTAACCTGCTGAATAAAGAATTTCTTGCATATCTGCAGGAGTAACAAAGAGAATGAGATTCTCCAAAGGACACTTTGCAACCCTTTGTGTCTTAAGTTAACAATAATTATTGAAACAATAGGACTGGACAAATCATCGCTTGTTCGCTGCTCCAGATACAAAGGAAATTGTGTATTCAACCTCTACTTCCTTCAGCAGCACTCACACCTCACCTCTGACATTCAACAGAATATGAAAAAGAATTTTGTCTCTATTTTAATTCAATTTTTTAGCAGTTTCTTTATATTGCAGGGTAATATTTTAGCAGCTAACATAGTTCATATTTTATAATAAATTACATCTGGTGATGCATTGGGGAATATACCACTTTATTAATGTATTTTCCCTGCAAAAAGAAAGATGAGATTGTTGTGTTTTGACAAGCTTTTTAAAAAGAAATTAATGGTCATGCTCTGGGGTATAAAAAAGCTTCAGTTTAACCTCCACCTCTCACAACTTGTCAATAATAAAAATCAGCAGGGCAAAATTAAATAATAAATTTTCCTTTCTGAAAAACATATTAATCTTTTCTGGACAGCTCTCAAGTTAACAAGGCGTTAATAAAACTCTAGGTGTGGTGTATTGATGCAATATCCAAGCACTTGTGTCCAAAGGAATATATCACCACTCACAGCCATCTTTATACAGCATGCAGAATCATGGACAAGAAACCTTCTTGAAGACTTTTACTGTGCTTTAAATACTCTTGAGAACAGCCTCCTGCATGGTGTATATAGCTCACAAATACTGTTAAAAGATGCACGATTTAGCATTAGTTTCAAAATTAGATCAATTAATCTATCAGGAAAAAAGATTTAATGTCAGATTTAAACCTTTCCAATTATAAGCTCGCACATCATAAAAGAGGGGATGGTAACATGGGACTAAAAAATGGCAGGCTGTAATTTTATTTTTAATATATACCCATTAACAAGCATAAACAAGTTACATCTAGATCTTACAATCAGCAAACAACTAAATTTCCTATTTAGGATCTGCTGGGCAGGGAGGTAGAAGAGATGACTTCTTGGATCCAAAGGTCACTTAGCTACACCTCAGGGTTCCCCAAGTGGCATCACTGTACTTTCTTGTAGTGGCCATGACCCAAGGTGTACCAACCTGCTATAATCCCACTTAGGCTGTCACCTGGCACTCCAAATACTCAAAACTCCTGATCATTGGGAGTTGTCCCTGTCCTTTGAGGTATAGCTATTTAAAAGTACATTCACCTTCCCGAAACAATCTCTATTCCTCTGAAAATTCTGATGGAATTGTGTCAGTCTGAAACTCTGCAGAAAGTCCCTGCTGTTTCCTCACATTATTAAAAAATAACAATTAACTTAAAAACTGAGTCTGGCTACTGAGGTGAGTCCTGGTCTATAATCCTATTTCCTTGCCCCTCTTGCTTCCAGTTTTCTGTCTGGAACTCACCATAGGGAGCAAAGACTGTTGTGACTCACCCGAAGATGTCCTGTCTTACTGACCTTTCATCTGGACTCCTCATTTGGTGACCAACTGGGATATTTTCCTTTATGGTTCTATTTCAAAGTTCAGTTTTATTTACATTATACATATATCTAGTCTAAACTAAACTTTTATAAAATCATTAGCTAGAGTTAGTTATATGTGCATCAAGCTCATGAAACACATGGACCACCAAATCAAGCATAAATTTGAGAGTGTAATGGAGAAAGGAAATCCCCACATTCAAACCCCTGCATCTGCCTTGAACATCAAACCATCTGTATTAGAATGTAAAAAAAAAATTATTATTTTTGTTCCTGCTTTTCCTAACCTCTGAATACTTTGCTCCTCTAAAATTATGATATTTTTATCTCCTGCTTTTGAAGTCTGATACCCACCTGTAAAATGTGTTTGAGTACCTGAAATAAAGAGCAGTAAAGTAATTCAAAGAAAGCAACCTCCCTTTGGCATGAGGGCTGCTAACAACTCGTCCTGGGTAACTAATTCCCCTGCTCCATAAAACTGCTAAGAATTAAATTGAACACCTCCATCAATTTAAAAGCATACTAAATTAATGCATGTTGGTGATAACTACGTGAAGCCCCTTAAATCAGCCAGGGATAGCAAAGATTACTACAGCACAGCTGCTTTCAAGTCCTGCCTATAGCACCTCCTTGCAGGGGCTGTCCAATCACATCCACTGCAGCAGTTATGCCACACCACGGTCTGAAAGGGGGACATAGTGAGGGATAGTCCACAAAAACTCTAAGAAGCTACACTGGACAAAATGATGTGCATTGAAGCACTATTTCAGGAAGTGTCTAGGTAGCAAATGCCAGCAGATAGAATATCTTTCAGGTAAGAGGTACCTCAAAAACCAGAGATGTCTGGGTCCTTTTTTGAGTATTGGTTGTATAGCATCACATCCTAGGTAAAACCCTTGCAAAGTATTTCTGTTGTAGCTGTGTAAATCCATCCTGTTCATATTTAGTCACTGATAGCCTCAATCACTGTTTCAAGCTGGTGTAAGTATATTTGCACATTCTTCACCCTCTTGTAGAATACAAAGTTTAGAAAGAGTCGTATCAAATAGTTCAGATGAGTTCCTTGGATTAATATGAAATAAGCATTTTAGGTGTTTCTTTGGAAGTCTTCTGGAACCAAGACATTAGAAGAACGTTATTTATTAAACTTAGATCAAATAATCAGTACTAAAATTAAAGTTCTCCACTCTTCCACATTTCTTATTAATTTACTATGCTCAAGGAAAGGAATGAAAATACTGTCTCGTAACAGAATTCATTTGTACAAGTTCAAAGACTGATACATAACTCATTAACAGGATTTCTCACACTTCTGTCAAAGTAAACCAAAGTAAATTGTTTTAAGCTTCATTTGTATCCCATGCAAATGCTGAAATTCTGAACAAGTTGAACATTTAACACTCCCTCCCCTCTTCTTCTATCCCCAGGAAAGCCCTTCTGATGACAAATTTTCCTCACAAAGAAAAGCAGCTCTGGAAAGTCATCATAAAACTGTTCCAGGAGGTACCATGAACCACAGCCGGAGACTTAGCTTTGCCATCAATGTGACCAAACAGAAGGTGTTCAGAAGACTGCAGCATCACGAGATTCAAAACACTCACATGTGCAGGGATAATCTTCTCTTGGGCTGCCTGTGGCCTGCAAGGTGAAGCATTATGCTGTAGCATGACAAAAGTCAGCAGTCAATCAGCAAACTTCACCCAGCAGAGAGGCATAAAAGCCTGACAAGCTTCAGAGGGACACTGGAGCCAAACCTGGCCTCATCGCCACCCTGGCGGGATTTGTCCTGGCAGAATGGCATTCCACTCTGCCACTTGCCTTCTGCAATTATTAAACTCCTGAGGACTCGGGCAGCCTGGAAGTTTTACAGAGCATTTACAAGCTCGAGGCCAGTGTGCAAGGTAAGGGGGAGGAACGGGGAGTGGAGCAGCAGGGGCCAGGGCAACACACCAGCCCTTACGCTGGTGAAGACCCCCAGTGCTGTGGGCACCCGCTGAGAATGAAGAAGGTTTCCAGCAAGTAACGTGACCTTTGCTTTGAAACCATCCTTCTGTATTAACCTCTGGCTAATACAGGAGGTGATTAATAAATACCCAATGCCCACTTCCATCCCACACACCTCCCTCTAGCACAACTAAAGAAACCCTTTGCTATTCCTCTGGTTTTTAATCCACCCAAGACCCCCTTAACTACTGGGTGGTCTGTTAATCTACCCTGCCACCCCAGAGGTTTCCAGATACTTGGGTTTAGGTTTGCTGTGCCGATCCCCCACATTCCCCACACTGGACCTCTGTTTTCTGGTGCCTCCACGCCCAGGAGCAGCTTGTGGGAAGCTCAGCATTTTTACCATTGCACTTGAATTCTGAGGAGTAGGCATGGTTTTAAGTCTCTCTCCACCACTCTCCCCAAATCCAGTGCATTTCCAGAGGGTTAGGTTCACCCCCATGAAGGCTAGATATTTAACTTGTGCTTACAAGAAAGCAAACATTGACAGAAATTTGTTTCCCCACTCCAAATCTGCTCTGAACATGCCCCCCAAAAATTGTTCAAACTCAGTCTACCTTTGAATCTATTTCTGTTTCCTACATAACCACATTAAAGAACAGACTGGGAATAAATAGAAATGTAAGCACACACATTCACAGCCTATATCTATGTTAAGGATATACCACTGACAGAAACACTGATTGATCTGGTCTGCTATATTAGCACTTGAAACAGATATGCTGATGCTGTCCAGAAAGGGGAGATGACAAGGGCCAGGGGTTTACCAGCAAGCAAATATCCCTGTACCAGTGCTCTGAAGTCCATTCTGTGGATTTTGCATATATTAAATGCATGCACATACACACATGCTTAGCTGTAATGGGGAAAACAGCTTCTTTTTATTAAAAAAAAAAAAAAAAAAAGGCAGAACCTTGAAGTTGTGCTTGGATTCTTTTCCCTTGAAGCTTATAGGAAACAAACCCCAAACGTGAACAAACCCCATAGTACAATGCTGTTCTTGTCATGAGTTCTGAATCAGCACCACAGCACATAGTGTATGTATTGAAAAACAGCTGCTGGGTGACAGACTGCTAGCTGGGAAGTTCGAGTTGAGTGAAGTGGTTAACCCACATCCCTTCCCCACTGATAAAGTGCTTTGATAAGCAGGCTGTACTGGTGAAAGCCAGCAAAAGAGCCAGGACTGAGAGTTTCAGGAATGAATGTAAGACTTGTTTTGTGGAAGCAACCTAAATCTCTTGCACAGCCCTCTCCACTTGTGTTTTACCAACCCATCCCCAGTTACTTTTAGCACATGCTCCTTCTGATAGCAGCAGAACCAATCCTTTGATAAGTCAAAGCAATATCCTGTACATATGGGAAATAAAACCAGAAAACTGCTAAAAAGTCTCCCTTAGTTAAACATTTTATGAAAGTATTTTCTGCAATTCAACATGTTAGTAGTGGTGTAGCATTAAAAAAAGGTCTGTATTTGAAAAAGCATGACTGGACCAACTACAAGCAAGAAACATGTGGGCATAATTTTTTCTTCTTTTTTTATTAAGAAAAAGTAATTCAAAGTAAAAAAATATTTCTTGGGATTAATTTCCGATCTTCAGCTAAGCACTTTCAGAAATAAAATCATTAAGTGCAGATGTCATGCAGACATACAAAAAGCCTATTCCCCTTTTCACAAATCTTACATTTTATAACCATGTTCATAAGCAGTACTTAGTACTAAAAAAAACCCCACCAATTAAAGATATCTTTCTCTTAGCATGTCATCTAATTTGTCTAAACAGTTCTTACAGGCATATAAATTAGTATAAGGTGTCTATCCTTTTGATACAATAACATAAAATTCCAGTTTACTTAGAAGTAGGCAGATATACATTAATAAATCATTACCTACACAATAAGGCTGAAAGATTGCTGTACCAGAGATATACAATGGCACACTGAATATTTTTCTTCTACAATGCCCTGGTCTTTGTGTCTCTGTAGCTCTGGCACTCAAGCCCTTTGAAAACTGAAGAAATAAATTGCCTAAGCAGTGTTGCTTGACCCAAAGGAACCACACTATCACTTGAACATACAGATATTCATCTTTCTTTGCATGGACATGCATGTTAACCTACATGTGGAAGAAGACATATTCCTAGGTTAAAAAGCTAAAGTTTCTCCAGATGTATGCCCTTACAAAATCACTTCAATTAACATCAGATTTTCTGCTGCTAATGCTGAATATTGTACAGAGATAATAGTAACACAAAATCATCAGGAAATATTTCAGAAAATTTTAATAGTACTGTGGATGCACATTTTTAAGAAAATTTAAGTGGTTTTGCTTAGCCTTTTGTCATACCACTGTCTGATCAAATTGATCAGAAATAATTTTTCTGCCTGCATTTAATCAAACAAGTAATTTATAAATATCTACATTTGGATAACGGGGTCCAAAGATTAATAGACAGTGTATACAAAAACACAGGCAGTATTCTAAAAAAACAGTTAGGAATTACTTAAAGTAAAAATACTACTGGACACCCTCTTCACAAGTAGTAGCTAGCCAGAAGTTCTTGTAAGTATAAAGCATGTTAATTTTTAAGAAAAGCTAGGTGGAAGTGCAAGTGAAGAGCAGAATAGTAATAGTGCTCCCTATAGTTTAACTAAAAGCATGTGGTGCTAACATTTAGTAATTTTACAGTGTTTGTTTTATTGTGCTCTTACCAAGAAAAGGGAGTGCTGAACCATTTCACATCCTAAGCTTTCTTAATTACCTTCATTAAAAACTTGGTACAGCAAAACCAAAAAGTAGTTGAGGGGTATTTTTTCCTTTTTGCACCAGAACAGAAGAACAGAAATCTGAAGAGAATGGATTGTATACAGTCCTAATTTGAAATCACTCTATTTAGGAAAATAAATCCCCACTGAACTGATTATTGTTATTAAAGCCAGACAACTAATTGAATCGATTTTATATTGCACAGAGTAACAGAGATCTTACTGTACAGCCAGCAGTATGTATACTGAAGGTTCTGAATATTCCCATCATTTATGAAAGGTGATGCCTGTGTCTCCAGTCCTACACTGTACTCTGGCTTCTTGTCAAGTGCCACCTGTTGCTTGTTTTAAGTTAGATTTTTAATTCTAGGTCAGGGGCAAATGCATTTTGCAAGCCAGGAATGAGGCCTTACAAGATGTACTGTAAAACAAGTAATGAGGGGCCTCACCAGCTGCTTATAGGACTGATCATATTAGCAGGCAGGATGCTGTGCTGTTCTTGAGACTGCTGAAGTGGGCAGATCAGATGGTAGTGACCACCAAAATTCTGCTACTGAGAGAAGAAAATTCTTGCTGTCATGCAGCACCTGTATCACTGAGGTAGCGTGGAAAAGACTGAGCAGGAGAACGACACTAAGGTCCTACTCCAGAGCGATGTTCACTTGTGGAAACACAAAGGAAGGACAGAGATACCCATTACTGTCAAAACCAAATCTTTGGTTAGAAACTCTGTTCTCTGGCTGCTGTGAACTGGTTATGCCTGTAGCCTTCTGAAGTACTCATATCAAATGAACTTTGATCATGAAAATTTCAGCTTTTAACATAAAATCCCATAGTTATTGCAGGGCCAAAACAGAAGACAGACCGTTTCCCTTTTTTCTTACAAATAAAAACATGTCAAATATCTAGAAAAGACCTAAAAAACCCAAAGTAGATCTCTTTTTTAGTAATTACAGTTCAAAGACCAAGACACTGGACTGGACTTAGATTTACTGATTAGACACAGCACACTATAATTCAAGGGGATATTCTGGTATCTAGATCACAGAGAGTAGTCCAGGCACCCTAAGGGATGCACAGAAAGCATGGATGTGAATCTTCAGGATTTAAATTCTGTGAGAAACACAGCCCTGGGGACACATTAACACTGGAACAAAGCAGAGGTCCCTCACAGATTTAAAAGGTAGTCCTGTAACCTAGGAGTAACAGGGTGACCAGCAATGCACTCGACCAGATTTATGTCTTGCTCCTATTGGACAGCTTCCTTATGAGATTTGTTTTCTTGGACAACCAGTCATTTTGCTATCACACCTATTCAGCTCCTTCCACAGAGTTAGGAGTTGTGTATGCTGCAAGAAAAAAAGTTACCCCACACAGGCATACTCTTCCTTAAATGTATTAAAAAAAATAATAAAAATTTGAATAACTCAGAACTAGAGAACCACAGAAAACTCTAACTGCTGTGCCACCAGTGATTTTAAAAAACAACCAAACAGAAGACCCACAACAACAGAAAACTCAACCCACACAACTGCAGTATCTGTCCTCTTCTCAACATAACTTCCAATACAAAATAAAATTGCACGGGGAGGGGTTAAGCAGAAATTGAATCTTCAAATATTTTCCCATCTTGCTATCTAATACATTTTTGAGGGATAAACCAGTGAAGTAAGTAAAAATTCAGCTCTCAAGAAGGCTACATATTTCTGTAAAAATGTATTTTGACAGCTATCTCAGCCTATATTGTGTTACAAAACAACAACAAAGCAGATATGCAGACATGCAACAAAGCAGATTTTCCATCATGCTAGTGGAACACACACCTTTCCACTCCTAGTTCTGAAGTCTAAAGCTTACATTGATGACAATATTATGCTTGGGTGTGAAACCTGCCCTCTACACATCATCTTGCAAGACAAGCCTCCCTACACTCAAACCCAGCTTTCTGCTCCAACAAAGACAAGCTATTCCTGCTTATTTTGGCAGGAATAGGTTTTACTACCACAATAACTACAGAAGAAATAAGTAGTAAACCAAGTCCAAAAATGACAGAATAAGGATTTTAGTCCATTTTTTTCACAGCACCTTTATAACACAAAACTATGTTGCAGTCTAGCACATATTTGATGGAATTAGAAACAAATGAAGACTAGTGTGCAGAGATTGTGTAAAAGCTCTAAGGACATACCTAGAGACACTTTTAACAAACAATGTGCCAGGTCTATGACATAACTGTTGGGTTGTCTAATGGGACTTCTGGAATTAAGACTTAGAGAAAAAATATCATATGCTCCTAATGAACACATGTAATTAGCTGAGTTATGTGGGAAATGCAGCATGAAAGATACAGCTACATACAATTCAAATTTCAGTAAAATTAGATAACTGTTATTATCCCTTTGAAAAATTATCTTCCCTAGTTGTCTCTTCTTGATATTATGTAAAGGAAGCACACAATGCAAAAGGTGCAATAGAAAGTTCATTCAGCCCACAATGCAGATACAAAATTAACTAAATATTCATTCCAGCTTCTACTGAACTGCAGACATAGCCTACACTGACAAGATATTTTATTACACTTAATTTCTTCACACTATATTTCTGGTTTAGACTTATTTTTATTTTAATTTTATGCACTGAACTTCATAGAAGTCCTTTTTGGACAAATTAGGAAAAAAAAATTAGGACATCAGCAGAACCAAGATCTCCTCCCTTCAAATATGTTTGACTCTTGTACCCTCTGTAGAGTAACTCCACTGCCCACATTCTTTCTATTTCTTAACCCAAACAATTAATGATTAAGCTCTTTGTTACACTCTTAATTCTTCATGTAGAACTAAGAGTCTGTGCATATTCATGTATAAAATTTCCACTACATCAATGATAGAATAATAGAAGTTAGAAAAGAGCTGTAATATTTTGAAAGCAGGATCAACTTCTATCAGGTCAACCACAGCCCTGTTCTGAGTATCTCCAAGGACAGAGTATTTGTGCAATAAAAGGCAAATCTTTTTTCATGTCTTTACAAGACTTGGAGAAAGATGCAAAGTAAGCTGCAAAGAAAAGAAGGAAATATTTACCTACAAAAAGCAAAAATAACACTTCTTTCAGTGATGCCAGATCACTTTCCAAGATAATGAATACTGACTTTGCAGTCTCTCAAACAGCAACACTTTTGGTCTTCTGAAAACATGAGCCTGTCAGAAATTTCTCTGAAACTCCACAACTGAGTCTACTAAACATATTGAACTCAATCTGAGCTGAAGATGCTATCAAAGAAAATGTTTTAAGACATTTTTCACAGAATAAATGCATGCCAAGAAGCATGGGAAAAAATCTTAAACTTGCTAACTTACTTTTATTACTCAGGAGGAAAATAAACTTGAAGATTAATAATGCTGTTACAGCGTATCAAAATTACCCACTTCATTATTCAAGTCTAGATTCTAGATTCTTCAGGGTATTCACACACTTAACTTTCATGGAAATATGATTATATTTACCAAATCTGACCACAGGAAAAGAAATTTCCTCCTGAAACAGTTTCAGCTGCTAAAACTCAGGAACTAATTTGAAATCACAACTTCTCTTATCATACCAGCAGTGTGCTCTCATTCACATGAAGACACAGGTTTGCCACATATACTCTACTGTCAGGTTTTGTCTTCAGCTGTTTATTGTCAGACATTAACCATTTTTAAGCCACTATTTTCCTATTTGTATTCAACCAAATGCTGTGGAGGGGTTTTGTTTCATTTTTTTCAAGTCTATCTGAAGATACAGCTCAGGGCTTTTTACAAAATTGAAGGTAGGAAAACTTCTCCCCAATGTTTTAAAAATTCTAAACTACAGCCATTCCAGAAAAGCTGCATTGCCTACAGAATTTCAAGTAGCAGCAACAAGATATGACTGTGTGGGTTACAGGCCAGGAATGTGGATTTGCTGATCTTATGAAAAATCTATCCTTGCTGTTTTAAAACTTTCCAAATGCTAGCACTTGCTTATAATTAACAAACTTGAGTATTGCATTGGCCAATAAAAATAGTTTCCAAAATCTCATGAAACCAAGCCCAAACTCAGGCAGATCTAAGTAAAAGGTGACAGTATCTGCAAACCAATGTGCCTGTTGAAGCCTGCAGAGTGACTAGATTAAAGGAGGAATACCTGGTCTTAGTCTACCTAAACCATAATAACATCTGTGTACCTCTTTTCACGTGGGAGATGACTGCGATCCCACTCTTCATAATTCCAACCGTTTGAACCATTGTTCCTGAAACATGCAAACCTCCAAGAGATGGGGACTCTTTCTTAGTATTAATGGAAGTTTTATTAGCAGAGGTGATGTCTCTCAGCATCCCACCAGGTCATCACACCTTGGCACGATTATGAGGAATCAAACAGATGAGCTGGATAAAACCAGAGCACCATGCACAGCATCACCACCTCTCTGCACAGATGTTTTCCTCTTCCCGTCATCCCTACTGCTGACTGGCTGACTACACAGGGGTGGTCTTTGGAGCACAGCATGCCTGCACACAATTTCCATTCTCCCCACATCAGAATGCAGGTGCTTTCATCCTGCACTCCATTAAAATTTACGTTCTTCCTTCAGCTTCCCAGTAGCTGGTTGTCACTGTTCTCAAGGAATTCCAGTATCGCCAGCATCTCTCTTGCTCCCTCTTTCCTCAGATCACCAAGGGACAATGTAGGACTCAGCAACTGAAGCCAAAATGTGGAGAACCTGATTGCCCTGGACTGGTACTCAGGAACACAGTCAGAACTCAGATGCTCCATGAGACAGGCTTAGGGCTGCTAGGAAAGGAATTAGGTACTTTTTTCCCAACTTTTTTGATAAATGTCACTACAATACAAAGGTTCCTTTGGCTTTTCCATTTTATCATCCATACAGCAGCTGATTTAAACTTCTCCCCAAAATTATTGTTATATAGAAAACAGCAGCATGAAGAAGAATGAAACAACTTTGCGAAACTTCAAAATTATTGAAAAGTGCGGAATATCCTTGCTTACATTTTACTACACTTTACCTTCTTCAGTAATTAAAATCCTCCAATTTATACTATATGCCTGTAAAAAGCAGAATCCTGTAATTACAAAAAAGAAGTAATTATCTCAAGTAAGATAACATCATTTCCTGTTGGAAAAATACATACAAATAAATAAGTCACAGCCCTGAAATTATCATTTTTGGTCATGAAAAGAAAATATTTGCAGGATGCAACAGCATTAGGCTGCCAGTTTATATTGACCCCAATCCCTGAGCAGTTTAAAGCTAACTTTACCTCACTGCAGGGAGATGCTTTTCCAGCAAAAAACAACATGGATTGTCAGTAATGCATCCAAGGCATGGAAAGTTTTTCTCCTCCTTTTCTAAGGGAAACCCCAGTCAGAATCCTTTTTAAGGTGAGAAAAAAAACCCAAACAAAAATAAAAAATAAATCAGCCTTATGCCAGTCTTTTAATTCTAATATGTGTTTCAGTTACTGGCAAAGAATATGCAGAGAATATGAATTGCTTGGCTTTGTTACATTTGGGAAAATTCCAACAATTAATAAAAAATAAATAAGATTCAGAAACAGTTTGAATGTGTAACAAAACTGATACCCAAGTCACGCCCCAGATTACTGCTCTTATGCAATTGACATTGGCCAGAATCCATATAAAAACATACATCTCTTGGCTTCCTGCTCTGAAATTTACACTATTCCATTTCAAATCTGTGCTTTTATTCTTAAAGCCAGAGTAAGATTATCATACCACAGTGAGAATACTTCTGCAGAAACTCAATATAGTATATTTGCAAACTTATCCTCCCTTTTCACCCAAAAAAAAAGGTATTATTAAATTATAAATCTACTGTAGGACTATTAAAATGGTTATAAAATACAAATTGAAAAGGTAGGGAGAAAAACACCAATAGATTATACTTTTTTTAGTGGAATATATGCAAAAAGCATATATTGTCTGGCAGCAATGTTTACAATGCAGCTTTTAAAATCACACTTGCTTTTCAAATTATGGAGTCTCTTATTATAAATGTAAACTAAATGTAAAATGTTGAGCGGTAAATAGAAGATTCAGCCTGCATGTTTGCTACCTTGTTTTCTTTGGGTGAGAGTTTATTACTATATAAACCAACCAAAACACAGAATTTATGCTGATATTAATGCATGGGGGTTTTGCACTGCCTCACAGTCTGTTGTTTTTTCACAGCCAAGGAAGGGTTTTGAAAGCTATCAGCCCTACTATTTAAAATATAAGCCAGCAACATGAGAAGGAAAAGTGCTAACAACATACTCAATCTATCATAAAAATTCATCTATTGCATTTCAGTTTGCATGACTTCTCAATCCCTTTACAGAATATGACATTCCTTTGCTGTGAATGGTAGTGGGTATAGTTAGTAGCTATTAATTCAGAGTAATCTATGTATCTGACTACTGTTTTCAAACTTACTGTGTGTTATATGCATTTCCACAGAAGAAAGCAAAACAACTTCTGAGCATGCTGCACATTAAAGGCAATATCCAACAACATTTTTAGTCATCCCAAAAAATCATTCTAATAGGAAGCATGATTTTTATTGGAAAGTAAAACATTTCCTCATAAGGGTTTCCTTGGAGAAATAAACAGATTTTTTTTAAACTTCCTTGGGAAATATAAACATACTTAGGGCCCAGAGTTTTAAATATGTGAACACCCAATGCCAGGCATGAAAGACAGAAGAGTCACTTCCAGCACTTACCTTCCTGCTCCTCCAGCATGGAGAAGACCAGGGAAGGAGAACAACACTTGTAGA
Organism: Eopsaltria australis; assembly: GCA_034509425.1. Classification (NCBI taxonomy): domain Eukaryota; kingdom Metazoa; phylum Chordata; class Aves; order Passeriformes; family Petroicidae; genus Eopsaltria; species Eopsaltria australis. The sequence continues at coordinate 2,312,416 of JAVTVJ010000270.1, read as the reverse complement.
AACAGGTAACTTAGGATATTTATGGTGATATTCATATTTGTGATTATACCCAGCTGATAAAAAACGTAGCAGTCATACACTAAAATGTTTACAAAGCCACATACCAAAAAAAAGGTCAAATACAACAAGGAGATCAAAGGTAGGAGGTCAGCAGTTGATGGAGAATTAGCCTCTTGGCAGAAGGACAGCTGTATTTTCTTTTTAATGTAATAAACAAGCAAATAACCTCTAACTTCTCTCTGGCCTCAATGTACTTTTTAGAAAGGGAAAGGAATATGAAGGGGGAAAAATATTGAACTCTTACTCTTACTGAGTGTATTTTCAGGGGCTGTCAAATTTAAATATGAGAAGGGCCCGTAACAGCTAAATTTGTTTGCTTCGCTCACATCTCTGTAACTTATACTTTATTGTTTAGAAATCACAGCATTGGTTTCCAAACAGATGGTATAACAAACTAGATAACCCTTAGCACAAGTTAAGAGTGAAGAAAAATAAAGGTAATAGCAGATTTCTAGTATTAATGATTCATAGCATAGTAATGCACTGAAAAAGAAAATTTCTCTAATAAAAACATTTTCAACACATTGGTACCTATAGCTCCAGAACCTCTTCAGACAAACAGAGGAAAAAACAGTGCAAAATTCAAAGTACTGATAGATTAGTGTAATTTCACAGAAATTAGTTTGATTTGGTCACTTAGATTATGCTGAAGTAGCTGAAACCAAAAACTGATCCTATGCACAAGAACAACATACAGGCTAACCAAAACCAGCAAACTTTGCTCTGTCAAGCCATTCACAATCTTTGCTACCAAACCCAAGTGATGAGGAAGGCCTCAGCTAGACTCATTTTGCTCATAAAATACCTTATTGAAGTTATTAAAACAGGTATTACATTTTACTTTCTATCTAATCCTTCAATGCTTACTCCATTACTAATAATTTCTGCATTTTCAAGTTGGGATGCTAAAAACCTATCTAATTTGAGTAAGGAGAAATGGAAGAAAATTTTTTAGATGATGTGCCACAAAATAGTACCGGTCTGACTTAAACTAATAACAAATACAGTCAAGCTATTTAGAGATTTCAGACAAAATGTATTTTAAGTTTCAGAATGTATGGATACACGAATAGAACATGTGGATAGATGAATAGTTAGAAGTGTGCCAATATGTACCTCCACATCACCAAAACATTGAGTTCATTACACAGTTCATGAGCACAACTTGTACAGTTTAGAATGAAATCAGGTAGAACAAATACTTATCTTCTAGGACAACTGACACGACGTATTGTTATTACTATTATTGGTGGTGGTGATTACAACAACTACAACAACAATAATAACAATATATAATATGTACATTACAGAAATGTAATCCCAAATATCACATCGTATAATGTGGAGTAAAAACAGATCAATAAAACATGCCGTTTTCCATTTTCTCTGCATACCATGAACAACTTAAAAATTCAGTAATTACCTGAACAACAACTTCTTGCCCTTCCCAATCTGCTTTCTTTAAAGGTCAACAGTTTCTGTCGCCTCAGTCTACGCAAGCCTCCCCAGACAGACACATACTGGTTAACAGAAAGTCCAAGTTGCACGTGTTACCAAAGGACATCCAATTCAGAGCCTGTAGCTGCAAAACTAAAAATCTGTCCCAGTCAGAATTTGGAAGATTACCAAAGGGCTAACAGGAAAATTCAGTCGACACATGATGCCAAAAAGGATGTGGGGAGTGCCACAGATCTCCATTCTGGCACGTTGGCAAAAAAAAATTTCACAGCACTTAGAGTGTAATAACCTATAACCTAGTACATAATGTTGTCTTTATGCATGCCTCACTCACAGGAACTTTTGCAGGTATTAAGCATAAGAAGTCCATTTCTAAGCCTCTCAGTGTACAACAATTACCCTATTGTCACTCGGCTCACTGTGCATTGTAAGCCTGATTTTGTGTAGCAATCTTGCTGCATGCTGTCATGTCTGGGTATGACGACTGTGGCATTTTCACTGTGCAAAATCCTGCTTCAGGGATGACAGGTTCAGCCCCTCCTTCCTCTGTCCTAAGGTCCCCCTCCCTGGGTAGCAGAACATTTTAATCCAGGCACCCTCACAGCGGAGTGATGACATCGTGACCTTTACTTACATTGCTGCCTGAGATGCAGGACCTGGCCAGTGGTTTAAGGTGTTGAAAGGTATCACTGGTTCACTTCAGTACAGGTGTTTCTGAACTGATCCATCACATTTACAGGGCCAGACTCGGTGAAAAGCCAGTCACTTAAAATATTACACTAAAATGTGCTTCTAGTCATCATTTCTAAAACGTTTTCCTCAAATTCTTTTGGGAATAATTTGAAAGATATGTTTTATGCTCAGAAGCAGTAAGCCACCAGGTGGTTTTAACTTTTCCTGATTGAGTTGTTTTCTAGTCAGACATTGTCTCTCCATTGGTTTAAGCTCCACAGTTTAATGACAAGACAAACCAGCCAAGAAAAAAAAAAAAAACCCAACGCAAATAGGACAAAAAAAATATTTCTAAGAAAAATATAGAGAAATAGATAACATTTCAGGGGGTTAATATGAAACAAAATTTCTTTTAAAGCTATTATCAAAGTATATTTTTTCAATCCAAAAGCAACAGAAAATCGTAGCTTCAAGCAGGAAATCAACTTGCCATAAAAACATGTTGCAAAAACCAAGAATTTTTATCAGGAAGTTCATGTTCTTGATTCACATTTGGTCAAAATCCTGCTGTAGAAGTGGCAGTAGCTTAGTTAGAGGACTATTGTTACTATACTAATACAGAAGGAAAATGATAAACTTATGTAAATTTGAAACTATTAGTAAGAAGCTGCTTTACATAAAGATTTTTCCTAAATTAGTACATTTACTAAATGTCAGTCTGAGGTTCAGGATTCAGGTCAGCTTCCAATCTTTTCCTACAAAAAATTTCATGAATAATGGTGATAAAGAATGAATCAAGCACGGAAAATAATTCCAATATTTATTTTATCCTAAACCACTATGGATTGTGAATCATAGTAGTAAGACGTTTCCTATTTCTGTTAGCAATTGATTTCTTAAAAAAAAATGAAATTCCAGTGTGAAATTCCAAGGTCATGAAAGGATACCTCTCTGTTTGACTTTTGCTTGCCTGAACAAAATAAGCCAGGGGATTTGCCATGCAGACTGCTGTACTTCATCACACAACACTGCAATTTGTTTTTTTACAAATAAGGAAAAAACAGTAGGCAATAAGATGTGACAATTGTTTTTCCAGACAAGTGACAAGTGTTGGTGAAAAAGTTCATCTATTAAGAGTCATTGCATATTTCCCATTAGTAGCAGGATGTTCATTCCTTTCAGTAAGGCAGTCTATTTGCTGTTAAGTTCCAAAGATATGTCTTCTCTTGGAAATGGGTCTATTTCTTAGAGAAACTGAGATAAATCAACAAGTACAAAGGAAGCATAATCCACAGCCAAATGTAGTCAAAACCAAGTACAAGCTTCTGCTACATCATTTTTCACAGGTCACTGTATGCACCAATTGCCTCCTTCCATGCCACACCAATTCATGTAAGTCATCATCAAACAAGAGGAGCACACAACAGTTAAGAAATGCATCTTTAATTCAAGCACTGGCTTATTACAAGTAATTCATCTGCCTACCTCATTGTAAGGAAGACTTACTAAAGAACATACAAAAGGTGAAGGTAATCAAGAGAGAGGACTGTTGGATGTAGTTATTTGGGCTGTTCGTTCTGACATGCATTTGGAGTGCTCCCCTATTTTGTGGATTTTAATAACATTAAATGCTAACAAAACAGTATTAAAAGCACATGAGTGTTCAGCAGAGGAATGGTGAAACAAATTCCATGTTTTAAACATTAAGTTAGATATAAAGCCTAAGTGAAGTACTTTTCAGGCATTATAATATCATTAGCATCATTAAATTGAAAAGCTGTAACTCCTGTTAACAGATTACAGAATTTACTTTGAATGAGTCACAATGCAATACAGATTTGAAAAACTCTGTGGTTGGTTTCTGAATGTTAATCTTTGGCAACACCTTTAAATTTATGTTGAAAGAACAATATCAACATAATACACCACAGTAAGGTCCAGATATTTGAAAATAATATGAACCTAAAAATTGAAATTTCATAACTAAACTAGTTGTCTGTATTTAGTATGAATTCTTAGACAAACAGGATTTATCAAAAGGTTCACAGAGTAACCATCCTAAAAGTATCAGAAAGCCTGTACATGACACATTCTAGGCTGCAACTGTGGAAAACAAGTTACAAAACACATACCTACGAAAACAGCAAAAATGGATTATAAAGGGATTAGAGAATTTCACAGAAGCCAAAATTGTTACTGGCAATTCAAATGAAGTGAGTCTGGAAATCACATTTTGTTCATGAAATCACCAATTAACTTGCTATCAAATTCTTCCTAATTCAGTGACCTGACTGCCTGGGAGCTCTTTCCAATTCCTTGCTAACTCAATAATGTATTAATTTATTTCAAGATGCAGATACAGTAGTTAACTGAGAACTCTGGATTAATCCACAGTATCAACATCACACAGTATTTGGTTGTGACATTGACAGATCCAGAAGAGACCAGGTTTCCTGTTTCTCTATTCCCATCTGCTTCCTGTATCACAAATCAAAGTTTCTGGTTTGCCTTACCTACTCAAGGCTTCTACTTAAGTCTCAGAAAACTGAGACCTTCTTTCTCTTCATAACTGAGAATCTGAAGAAGCTAACTTCATCCAGAAATCCTCTACAGTCTTAGAGGAGCTCAATATCCACCTGAATCTTCAGTCTGCCCCTTGCTGCCCACTCTGTTCCAACATTTGAGCACTACTTTTCCCTTGAAATCTACTTCTCACATTTATAACATCATGACATAGCCTAACATAACCTGAACACAAAGGGTCCTGAGTAGATCATTAACATCTCACTAACATCACTGAACTAAAACTTCATATTTTTTTTCATTTTAACACAAAACTACCCCAAATTTCAGAATACTAATATCCTTTGGTTTAGGCCATTTTGACCAAAGTTGTGAATGTTCCTTCCCTGGAAGTATTCAAGGCCAGGCTAGATGGGGCCCTGAGCAACCTGGCAGAGTGACAAGTGTTCCTGACCATGGCAAGGAGGCTTTAACTAGATGATCTTTAAAGTCCTTTACAGTCTAAACCTTTCTACTATCCTATGTGTTTTCTCTGCTCGAAAACCTCAGGTTATTTAAAAAATGGGGACAATGGTTAATGCAGTACTAAAACAAGGAACACAAGAGTCCAGCCCTAGTATGGGCCTACAGATTTTTATTCCCGTGAAATGGGGGTTCAGCAGAAGTTCCTGGACTATTTCTGACAGATGTGCTGTTACCCCATGGCAGCCAGGCAGGGGCTGCAGTCCCTGTAATGTACGCTGGGCACCTGGGAAGCCTCAACATACATCAACTGGCAGCCTCACGAAAGCAGGATTTTTGGCTGTACTGGAGTCCAGTGGAGGTGCAGCTGACTCAATACTCCAGGAAAACTAAGTAAAATGGTCCATCACCTTTGGCATTCCTGACTTACAGGAGACTTTACCTGTGACATGCCTTTTCAATCACGGTATGCAACAACAAATGTACCAACAGCAGCAGCCTAAAGAACCATATAACATAAAACTAGCAACAGCATTTCCTTAGTCATCTATGGCCATCATTTCTTTCCTACTTACACTGTTATAAACATGACATCATAGCTTGTTTCCTGCTGGGGTACTCTTGCATAGAGATGAAAAATGTGTACTCTGCCAGTACCAGAATCAAAACCAACTGCTCAGCTCCAGAAAACGGACAACAAAACTCCAAATACTTAGCAAACAAGTACTGAAGTTGCATAATTTAAAATCCCTTCCCTCTCAGAGTACTCCCTGCTCTGCAGTTTTAGAGGCACAGTTTTAATAAATACTGCTGAAGAAGATGGCATTTCAATATTTTATTTATGGCTGCATATTCCATACCAAGAGTAAAAGGGGGAAAAAAAGCATGCACACTTAAATATAATGGGCAATTTGCTGTGAAAAACAAAAACTTACAAAAGGAAAACTTTTTAAACTCCTGTTGTACAATTTGTTTTAGAGACATGTTAACAATGCAGGAAAAAAGCCCTTGATGTCATTTATACAGCTAACTCTTGCAGGCATGTTCCAAGTCCAATAAAGAAGGTTAATGCTACAATGGCAGTGAGAAACATGCAAGTCAAAACACAATCTGGGAGGAACAAAGCACCCCATACAACCCAAATTTCAGCAGCACTAAATAATATCCCACCTGTCAGTATGTCAAACAGCTTGGCGTGTTTCCATTACAAGACAAAAGTCACTTTTGTTTGTGTGTCAAATGTGCTCTGAGCAAAAATGAAAAAAAAAAAAAGAGAAAAGCTTTTGGAGAGTAGAGACAGTTCAGAGAGGTTAAAAAAACCCAACTGATAAATAACAATCATGCTTACCACCTTTATGCTTATGTTCAAAAATAGCATTTTGGTCAGCCAGATGTTACAAATATAGTTACAAACACACATAACGAACAAATTTAGACATCACTGATGCATGGAAGATAACACAGAGTGGAACATGCCCTGCAACTTAAAAAAATCAGCTTCAATTTACAAATGGGATCCAAACAAAAATGCTTGTTAGTGCCTTGTTTTCCATTTCTCCAGGATTCTTTTTGTATGCTGATTTATAATTTTCCTATAATCAAGAAACAAGGGAAGGGCAGAAAGTAGATGGACAACATGATTTATTGTTGCATTTTTATTGCCTAATAAAATTTCACATAATAAACTGATTCTTAATTTTTGCTTTAGCTAAATAATCTGTTCTATTCATTTTAAATGTGAACATGAAACTTGGATAGTGACAGAACAGATCACTTTTTTCTCAATACAAGATGTACCTCACTAAGGAAGCTTCAAAACCCTTTGTTTATTATAGTCTCTGAGAAGTGAAAATAATTGCTTTTTTCCAGAGCATAGACTGTCAGACTATTTGGTTCAGGGGATAAGAAAAATCAGAGTAAATGTAAATGGAAAGATAGATGGCAATACTTCACAATTCTGTCCCTGGATGCCAAAGAACTTTACAGATGTGAATTATAAGCCTCACCATGGAAGACAAGTGATATGTAATGATGACAGTCATTCCTAATATGAAAACAGAAGCAGCCCCTGTTCCAAATTCATTGCATTAGTTTACAATAAGGAAAAAAATAACCACAGTAGAATACAAAAGTAATTTTGTGATTGCAAGAAAGAATTTTAAGTTACCCAAATTTTACTAAACTTTGTTTATCCTTGATTAACTAAGAATTCTGGGGTTGTTCTATCTCCTTTATCTCAGCCATAGGTTTCCCCAGGAGACTCAGGGAGTTTTCATCTTCAGTTGAGCCTGGAATCTGCCCCATCCAAGCAGATTCTGCAAGACCCAGAGAAGCCCTTGCTCAGTTACAGAGGTGCTGCTGCATGTAAGGCTGTAAAAATGTGCAGCGTAAGGTTTGCAGAGCAGCCTAAGTAACCAGAGGAACATCTCTTGCCTTTGAAGTAGTTACCTTAACCTGGTTTATTAATTCTGTAAACTTTTCATGGAAACATAACCTGGAATCTTACCTAGCAAGATGGTTGGCACTAAGCAGCTTAATAAACACACTAACAGGCATGATCAAATCAATAATCTTTCCAGACACCTACCTTAATTGTTAGATTGAATCTTCTCTCACAAAGATTACTCTAGCAATTTTAGTTAATATTTTCTACTGCTGTTTGAATCACTTTTGGCTGGTTTTCAATAGTGGGATCAAGATTGAGAGTGTGAGATTCACAGAAAAATATCATGCTTTTGATTGTGAAAATCAAAACATACAAAAATATCTAATAAAATTAATTGCGGGGTACTAACTTCAGTCAACAGAAAACTGAGAGCTAAACAAACCCAAGACAGCATTTAATATTGCCTCAAATTCTCTGAGATAAAAATGCATGAAAAAAGACAGAATCCTGGATCCTCTAAATAAGAAAATAGCCATTCACAGAAAAACATCAACTGAAACAAAATATAAAATAATCTTCATACCTTGTAAAGTAACTGGGCACAGCTTTGGCAAATTCTTAAAGCAGCTATATCTGGACACTGGAGACTGTAAAATACAACTCATAATCTACTATGCAACATCATGCAAGAAGCATGGGTTCAATAACAGTGCTCACCTTTTATTTGGATGTTTTTCCTACAATATATACAGAACATTGGGGATCATAGAAACACTTATGGAAATAACTCAGCAACAAATACCTGGCATGACTTTATTTCCCATGAAAAGGAGGCATGGGGAAGTCAAGAGGACAGTTACACAGGCAGCCACCAAATGGCTATTCAGGATGCTTTTGCCTGTTTTAAAAGGGGTAAAAGAATGCTTTATATGAATTAATTAAGAAGTCAGGCTCAAAAGCAAAGCCAAAGCTCTTTGATCCTGTCATTGCACTATAGGAGAAAAACTTGTAGCTGTTTAATTCTTTGTATTGCTATTATTAGTTAAGATTAGTAGGCAACTCATTCATATCACTGAACTAGACGAAAAGTGTTAGAAATGAAAAAGATCATCAATTACCTCATAAGGGAAGTCAAAGCATTTATGTTAGTCCAAAAGAAAACTGCAAAGATTTAGAACATATGACAGACTGATAAAAAAAATGTACTCCACATCCACAAGGGCAGCCTTTGTGAAATTAATCTCACATCATGAAGGTTGCAACCAGAAGGTGAGTTCTGTTGTTCTGCAACTGAGACCTCAAATCAGAAGAAACTTCTGTGGTAATACACAGTTAAATTGGATTAAAAATACTTGTTTTTAATACGCTGTCAAATGTTTATTTGCATACTTTCTCTTATGTAAACACATGCTCATTTATTAGAAGGATCCTAATGCAAACAAATTGTGTCAACACAGGAGAGCACACTTCTCCCAAAACAAACAAACAAACAAACAAAAAAAAAAAAAAACCCAAAAAACCCACCAAAAACAAAACAAAACAAAAACAAAACCCCAAAAACCAATAACACACTGAGACTGGTTGAGTCAGAAAGCAGACCAGTATAGTGCAAAAATACTTTCAAACTGCCATTTTGAAGCATGTAATCTTTCTGTATCTATACAGAGCCACATATTCACTGCATGCAAAAAAGAGTGAGAAAGTGAAATCCCTGGCCCTACAAAGGCCGTTGCAAAGGAGCATGGTGGTAGGGAAGGGAGGGAAATCAGAGGGAAAAGGGGAGAGCTCATAAAATGTAAGGTTTAAGGAATGACACTGGAGCACATCCAAGATAAATCTCCATCCTATTTCATATTTTTTGGGAGAAGCAGCAGGTTCTTCACACCACATGGAGTAAAGATCGCAAAATGCCAAGAACAACAGGCATAATTCTTTCAAGATCATTCCATCAGGATTCTGCAAATGAAAACAGATTGAAATATCTGGAAAAAAAAAATTGCTGAAGAGAACAAAATTTTCACTTTGCTTCTCTCTCACCACCAAGTTGAATCTACTTTCTCTCATCTCACAAAGAACTTCTACAAGACAAGGAGAAAAGCTGGCAAGTGAACACCAAACTACCTCATCTAGGTGAAAAACCGAACTGTTCACTGGCTGTCTTTTTAATATTTTATATGAACCTTTCCAAGATTTTATTGGTTCTCTTTATGTACTTTTACTATCAGAGGCTCACTGATCTTGGAATATAAGCTAACAGTTGTGGTTTTACACCACAATGTTTATATTAGGCTGTCAGTGCACAAAGAAAATGAATACAGCTCCCACCTGCAGTTCCTGCTGTTAACTTATGCACATGGCACACGCGTGCAGGATTCATGAAAAAAACCTCTGCTGCATCCCTGGGAGGCCTCTCTCCAAACATCTCTGGCTACATTCAGTCTCTGTGGTATCCCAGTGGTGCAGAACCAGTGCTGGCTTTAGGCACAGGCAGCAGCGGTCTAAAGTTGCTGATTGTTGGGGAGCAGCACAAAATCCCCCCATGAGCGTATCCATGCCCATACATTGTGTTATCAGGTGGCTGGAGAGCCAAGTGGGCTGCTGCAGCCCTGAAGGGAGAGGTCTGGATGAGGCAGCAGCCTATTCTGGCTCCAGCAGGAGGTAGAGCCATCTCCCACTCCTATCTGTGGTGAATAAATTTGTTTCTGCTACATCATGCAGATATTTAGCACCATCTATGGTAGAACAATTTACTTTTAAGTCCTTCAAGAAGCAATCAAAGGGCTCTCCAAAAAAATCAGGAATGTGTATATTACAACAGGTACAGATGAGACTCTTCCTACCTGGTTTCAGAACATCATTTTCTTTATTTACAGGAAGAGTTATATACTACTAGATCCCCCTGAGTTTTATGCCTTTTCTTAAAATTCCAACTTATGGCAGAGATGCCAAAAATTCATTAGAAGAACATTGCTAAGAGTCTTCAAAGTTCTATTCAGTTATAATTATGATTTCTCCCACAACTCCCAGTCTTGTATGCTTTTGACTTTCAAAGTTTGTATTCGATTTTCAAGTCAGATTCTTGATGTTCAACTGCATGAGACTGTCCATACTATAACAATAAAAGCTAACTTATATAAAGGATCAGAAAATGCAAGCAGATAACCAGTCCATGACAAGTTTTAATGCAACTTTCCTATTAAGTTCTCTTGCTTTCTTTCTTGTAACTGAATTAAGAAAAAGGAAACATTTTTCAGCTACAGACATATTAAAACACTGAAGACGTCAAGAAATCTACTTTCATTAAAAAAAGAATTTCATGACTTAGCGGCTGTAACTGTCAAAACAAGTATATGTCTGTTTTCATTTTTTTCTCTGTCTAGAGAGGTTAATGCTCCCTATGTCAGGATTCTGTAGCTTACACTATATTTGTAGGATTAAATCTGTAACTGGAAAGCACAGACAATAATCTCAGCAAGCTAATGGAAGTCAGCTGACAGGTATGATAGGGCAATGCAGTCAAATGAAAACTCAACTTTTTAAAAAGTCACTTTACTTGTAATACAAATCGCTGTTTGATTAAGTTTAATTAGGACCAGAGCTGCCATTACAGGTAATTTTTTCGTGTCAATAAAAGCTCTCAAAATTTTTCTGTAAAGGACACACCTTCTCCACTGGTCTCAGCTTTTTTTTGAGAAACTTGACAGGTGTTTTTTGCATAGAAGAGGTAAGAAAAAACATACTTGAAGAGATTAAAATTTAATTCTTAGCATTTTTTGGCAACAAATGAAACATATTCATCATGTACCTGTGAACAGAACAGTCAATTTAAAAGATGGTGCAATAATGTATGGAAAAATATGTGCTCCAGTAAGCAGACAAATGAGTTATACTGTGTGCAGAGCATCTGTTAAGAGTTTAGCAGATCATTCCAAAACATTATTTCTCCCTAACATTACAGTGAGAAGAATATCACTTCAATCTGACAAAAATAGGGGGGTTATCTATGACAGTCTGCAGGAGAACATTACTGAAGCACTTCAGAACAAAAAGGTCATTTGTCATTCTTACCCAATTTTAGTGCATGACATCAAAGGATAAATGCAAGAGAACTGGGAGACACATTATTGCTTTTAAAACCCCCTATTCTTTGAATCCTATGACAAAAAAAAGAAGGAATTACATAATTAAAAAAAAAATCAGAAAAAATATCATGTCTACCCATCAAGACTGCAGAGAAGCTTTCTAAGAAAGAACACAACATGGTCTTAAATACCAAAAGACAAAGTACAACAATGGCTAAAACCACATGAATTTGAGTAGCTGGATTGGTAATACCAGAAAGGCTGCTTCAAGGTGTGCATAACAGGCTGAATTCTAGCGGCCCAAACAGGAGTACTTATAAAACAGAACTGGGGCACTTTCCTGATGTGAACAATGGCTTAGAAAAACACTGGTCATTATATTTGCTGTTTTAAATGTGGCTACAAGAAAATGTGGTAGGAGGAAAGACTCCTGCACCACAAGCGGTGCCACCCAAGTATGACAGGAACAAGCTGTGTATGCTAGCAGGCAGTGTGCATCTGAATGTACGTATGAAAAATATCTCTAAAACATGGAAGCATTTTGTGTTGCATTTAACTGATGACCCATGTTCTCAGGCAGAAAGCTTTTTTCTGCAGTGGGCAGAATGCCTCCTGAAAATGTACTGTGGTGCTGTTCAAAACACCCCAAAATAGACAACTGTCTATTTTGCAACTGTTCTGCAGATGTGGCACTGCTACCTTTTAATCATCCTTGAGGCAACAGCCACAGTGTGAAATCCACCATGTCCCACACATTTTACTACCATCGAAATATGTGCTTCAACATTCTTTTTCCATCTCAGTGAGATGTGAACTTGAGTGACAGGCTAGGACCATATAGGAGCTATGAAAATATTGGTTTTCTCCTCATTGTGCCTTTTCCTTTTCCCCTCCCCTACACACCTCCATCCTCCTCAACAACTGGCATGGAAGAGGAAGAAAATCATTGCTAACATAAGTTTCTGCTTAAGGGAAAAGTAAAGACAGTCAAGGGAATGTGATATTCACTCATCCATGCAGTGAAGAGATAACATCATGTGGAGCACTGTATTTACCTAATCAGATGAGCATTCATTGTGCCTGTATGGCTGAGGCAGGGTGACATTTGCTTCCAAGCACCATCAAGGAACACACATTGTCATATGGCAAATTTACTCTTTGCCAGATGTTAAAATGGGAATCTATTTACAATATCTTTAAACATGTATAACTTTCACTTTGCACATTAAAGGCAGCTTTAATGCAGCATTCCATCCGGTGTATTAATAGTAAAATCATACTTGTCTAAACACAACAGTTTTGGCTGATGCCTCAGTATCATTTTGTCCTGTTAAGAAGCTTACATGTGCTTGTTCATCTGCCATGATCCAAAATACCTGCCAGAAACTTTTCTTGTTCTCTTGGCCATATTTTTTCATGAATGAACTCGCCAGTACATTTCAAGGTGATGTTTTGTTTTTAAATCACAAGCATAAAATAGTTTTAAATTTCCCACATCTCCCTTTATATACACAGAGGTTCTCTTTACTCCCTCTTCTCATATATATAATTTGGCAAGAGAGGGAGGGGAGTGTTTGTTTGGGTTTTTTGGGGTTTTTTTGGGGTTGGTTGGTTGGTTTTTACTTTTCCCATGCATCTGTTGTGGTTTTACTCAAAGTGCCAAACATTCAAGTAAATTGTGGAGCAGATCATTAATACTGTTACAAACTTACTGCTTATTTGTAAAGAAAAAAAAAAGTAACCTGAAATAAACTGAGTAATATCAGAAGACCTAAAAAAAGCATTTTTCTAATGAAAGGAAGGTGTATGTGCTCATCTACTCCCATAGAACCATTTTATTCATACTAACTTGCTCCTTTAACAGTAAGTAATGTTTTGTTTTGATTTTTGCAGCTGAGTGAACTGTATTAATGGCTTCTGCCAAAATAGAAAGCTCAGGGGAGGAACTGAAGTCCTAATTTATATAATCAAAATTAATTGGTAGTTTATATCTTTAGGGATTATAACCAGTCCTTATATTTCATTAAAGACAAAGGACAATACAAAATTTTTAATTAAGCTTTCACATTTAGTGGTGAAAACCATAAGTTTTAATGCTTTGTATTTTAGATAGCCACATAATATGTCTGTGTTACAGTTGAAAGAGGGATCGGTGGGATGGGAAAAGCTCCTAATTACATCTTCATGAAATGAAGCCAAGTGACAAAGCAGTTGCTGCTGCTTATTATATATAGCTGCTTGGCTACATTGAATTAATTCTTTAGCACTTGGATTTTCACACCCTGGTTTATAGGCCTCTGATGATCCACAAGCTCAAAGCTAATGGTCTACAGGACCAGATCTCATTTAAGTGTGTTTTTAATTAAAAACTCAGCAGAAATGCACACAGTCCTCTGTGAAAAAGGCAAAGAGCAAACAGTGCCCATGGTACAAATACCATGGGAACCACTGTCTCAGCATGATGTCAAAGGGTTCCATGAAAAAATAAATACCAGTACAAATTTCACCTGGTAGACTGGCATCAGGAACTCAGTCACTTAAACTTCAAGGAAGGGTTGGGCTTTACAGCAGATATCTAGGAACTGCTTTTCCAAAGCACCTTAATAATAGTAACAGACCATTGTCTAATAATGGCTGGATACTGTCAGTGCTTCTTCAGGTCCAGTGGGAGATGGGATCAGTAACAAGCCAGGTACATGGGAAAAGTTGTACTGCTCATTATTGGCCTCCACAGAAACACCTCACAAGACTAAGGATGCCCACTTGGAGAAAGCCCCTGTACTCAAGTAGCTTTGCAGCAAGCACACTAACATTCAACCAGAGAAAAATGAATCAACATCCAGCAAGCTCCAGCTCCCAGTTAATCATAAAATTTTGAAAGTAATCAGATTATATCCAAGGGATTTAGGGCATTAATTTTAAAAGAGCCTCCAGTTTGCCCACACAGATATAAAAGAGAAAAATGCTTGCTCATCCTTTTACTAAATCCATCTCAGATGCCTTAACACCTTTTCTGCTGTGTTCACAAACCTTTACCTTGGGGTCATAGCCAGGGAAAACCCTTAAACTCCTCCTCATCCATGGAGATCCATAACAACAACTCCTTCTTTTAGAAGTCTACAAAAAGACGGAATTATCACAGGAACAGACAATGAAGATGAGGTGCACTTTCATTTGAGTAGCTAGAGCAAGGGTAAATTGAGTAAATCAGGAGCTGTGACTTTTTTCAGGAGTTTTTAAACTTTATTTTTTTGCCACTTAAAAATAAACTAACCTATTCCAAAACCCACAAAAGCACAAGAAGCCTCCTACAGTACTGTAACTCTACAGTCCTGCAATTCAGCTCCCAATTGCTCAATTAAAATCTGTCCTTAAATTTAAAAACAGTTTGAGTTTTCTTCCTTAAGGTTCCAAGCAATGAGCTACCAAGTGTCAAACTGTTCTACTGATCTTTTGAGCAATAAGAGTCTTCTTACTAGACACAACAATACAAAGCCTACCACCAGACTTTCCAGTTAGTTACGGTCTTCCCAAAGAATTAATCCAAATATGTCAATTCATCAGTGGAAGCTTGATGTCACAGTAGCTGTTGTGTAGGTTAAAGGAATAGAAACCCAACTCCCTTAATCCTGCTTGGTCAACCCACTTGTGGGATCTATGCATCTATTTTTGTATAGATTTTATGAATCCAATCATGGCATTAGGCAGGTACCTATTCCAAACCCCAGGCTGCAGTCACACTGCTCTCTACACTCCCATCCTAAAAGAATAACAACATCAGCAGCAACAGTAGGCAGCATCTTCTCAGGAAAATCCTCTAAGTCCCAAGATGGGCTGAGAGATATATCTTTGCTCTCATGGCTTTAGAACTTCCAACAGGAGGACAAAGAGAGTTTTGGTAGCAGTGGCACACAAGAAACCAAGTTGGGTCTTGCTAAAGACGAGTTTGTTCTTTGCTAGATCAGTAGTGAGTGCAGAGGTAGAGAAGTGCTGGCACACCTTCTGCCTCAGCTATGTCTTCCCATACCTAGCTGGAATGAGATGGTAAACATCTCCAGGAACTTCAGGAACACTCCTTGCATCTCAAGATGGCACAGACTGCACTCATGAGAATGAAAAAAACAGCTTATTTTAAATTTGAATTTTGGAGCATGAGGTGACTGCTCATAAATGTGCTCACACAATACCTCCAATATTTTTTATCTGCAAGTGCATATCTTTAGGAAATGACAGCTTTTCCAACTCTAGGAACAATTGTCAAGGTTTGTTTTCCCTCATTTAATTAATCAGGGTACCAAGATCCCTCATTATTCATGAAACAGGATTTTTTCTCCCCTTTCTTTTCTGATGATACAATCACCTCCAAAATATTTTAAGGTATAAGAAAACATCTTAACATTTAGGTAAGACCAGCATAATACATCACTTTCATAAGCCAAGAACTGCCTACATGTTGTTCTAGGGAGCACTTTATTTGGAATTTTGTTAATAGCTCACCATCTGTACTATACCATCCCATTCCTATTGACAAATAACAAAGAAAGGAACACTCAAAGATTCTCCAAGAATCTTAAGAGAAAATGTTATGAGAAACAAAATTTTAAAAAACCCAAAAACAGAGGCTTTGTTCCTCAAAGCCTGAACCAGCTTTTGTAGATGTATAGCAATTGCTTGCGTATTGCAAACGAAAGAGCCAATGAAAATAATTTTCAGTCTATTTCTATACATCATAAATCAGTGAAAAAAATGCTAACAGAAAGACAGGACTTTATACAATGAATTTTAAATATTTTAACAAGTGAGCATTGCAATACCCTGAGTATCAGAATTTCAGCTTGGTCTCACTTCCCAACAGACAATGGCAAGGGAAGAGTTAAAACTCAGGACTACTACTTTTAGCCTACTATTTCAGCCACTAGAACACGTTCTCTACTAATCTCCTTTTTGTTCCTAAATACTTTTTTCAGTAGTGTTGATTGCTCCAAGGCTCCTATCTGCAGAGCTCTAATGAAACTACAAGAAGTATTTAAACTTAAGGTTGAGTTATCAAGTATTTTCAGGATATAGAAAGCAGGAAACAGCAACACATTATGTAATACAGCCATTATATACTGCCATAATAAATATTTAGAAATTCCAAGACTCTCTAAAGAAGTCTTTCGTGCACAGTATCAGCATTCATCCCTTCAGGGTGTAACATGCAGACTGCGTCTCCACAGGGAGTTTTATCTTATTTCATTTTTGTACTGCATTCCACCTCTATGTCGCCAACCAAATTGTTTCCTGTTTTATTGTACAGAAGACCAAGAAAAAGTTTAGTAGTCAGTATCTGCTTTTAGTGCATACTGATCAAATTACCTAGGACATTTAATATATCTGTTGTTATTTAATTATAGGAAGTCAACAGGGTCATAAAAGGTCCAAAATATTTTATTTTTAGACCTAAATTTTATGCCTAATATTTAAAAACATTTTAACATCTATTAGAGTTGCTTCATTTTCACAGTAAAAACTTCAAATTTATGTTTTTATGGTTATCAAATGCTTTGCTCACTTAAGAAAGGGCAGTGTCACCTAATTCTGAAGGTATTTTTTAAATTTCATTTTTCAAAAAAAGCACTGTAGCTTTGGCTACAATACAACAATACAGTATTAACACTCACACCATCTTCCCTTCAGAAAAGGCACTGTTTCTCTAACTGCATACCATGAAGAGCAAGTTAGGATTTTTAAAATATTCTTTTAAAATAAAGTTATATCAAAATAATAATTTTGTTTTTTAAATTTTCTCTATTCTCACATAAAATCTGAAACAGAATTGTATTAAGACCCCTCCTAAGTTTAATTGTGAAGTTGAGTTACAGAGGCTTCCTACATCCTTGCACTGTTCACTAGATCAAGTAGCATCTTAACATATTAACTCATAAGGTTTGCCTTATCAACGTTATACAAAAGCAATGAAGCCTTAATGGCAGTAACTTGTGGGTTTGATATGTACAATTCACAAATAGCCAATAAGCAAAACGTGAACCAGTAACTCAACAAAGTATTAGTTAGCACGTTACCCAAAAGTAAAATGGAAATGACAGTTCTCAGTGCCAAGAGGACTTAAACAAGCTCATGCTTATTCTGCATAAGAGATGGTTACAGCAAAAGTGTTATTTTTATGTCTGTGCTTCTGAAAAGAGTCACTATCATCTTGACTGCTTGAATTAGCAATTACTACTGGTACATTAAACAAAACCTTGTCACCGCCTAATGAAACAACAAGTGTTTCGCTTTCTCTTCAGGAGAAAAATACCAGCTCTCCTACTGACACTGCTGCAAAAAGAGGAGGGAGAAACCATCCTTTCTCCTCCTGTGAATGAATGATCAAGATCTTCTGGCCGTGATCAGGAACTCACCAAACAGAGCACTGATCTAACCCAGTACAGCAAGTACTGCACGAACCTGTGACACAAACCCAGATGTGCAGTATTGTCCCAGGGAAAAAAACCTTAATGTCAAAGAAATAAAAACAAAACTAGGGTTGTTTTTAAAAAACAAACAAACAAAAAAAAAACAATCCCCATGAGCTTGGGGTACAGCCACATCATGACTGGAACATGCTATTAATAGTGCCTGACACAGAAAAACAGTTATCACATTGCAAAGTCTGAATTATTCCCACAGAATTCAACACTTGAAAAAGTCTAAATCATTTGTTTTTCCAGAACAGTTTTATAAACATAACCTAGTCATTAGAACATGCAAGTATACTTTCTAAAGTGACCCATGCAATACCTATTAAGACTAAATGGCTGTAGCACACACATTCTGGCAGGGAAGCATGTATACTTCTGAGACCAGCCCACTTTGAACCTCTTCACTGTAGCTTATGCTTTGAAGTAGGAAACCATAAATGGAAGTTGTTGATTTCTTCACTTCACATACAAGATGAAAGTCCTCACAAAATGCAGGTCAGATGCCACAACAACAGAACTTACATGAAAGGCAGCAAAAGTGACACAGAGGACCTACAGCTCTTGCCACATGGAGCAACAGATTTGTGCTAGCAGCACAGCCCAAAGGGGCACGGCAACACACCATCCTACCTTGGGGGTGCAGTTAAATGCTGATGCTTTTCACTACAAAATAAAGCCATTCTTAAAGAGAAATGTGGATACTCAGCTCTGCACAAATTTATTTTCAGTGTGCTAGCTCAGGGAACAGCAGCTTCTTCGCTACAGATATGCTGGAACATGCCTAAAAAGTGTGGGTCTCTACAGAAAGGGAAGATTTGAAAAAAGTTAGGCTTTTAGATTAGAAGAGAGGAGGTGGTTTTGGTTTTAAATATTATGCACAAAGACGCTCCTGGCTGGGTGTGAAGGAGTAGAAAAGTAGCTTGTACCCACTGTCAGCTGCCCAGTAAAGACCTTATGTCATCACAAGTAAAGCAGGATGCGGGTTAGTAGGTGGTGAAACTGCCTGAGGGCAAGTCAACAAATTACACCCAACTTTGTTTTCAGCTTTGAGAAACATACTGTGACTTTTTTCCTTAAATTAGAAGTTCTATAATTTATAGGAAAATAATGAAGAACCCTGTGCCAGGGGGAAAGCAACTCCAAATCCAGTTCAGTAGACTGTCCCATTTACAAATTTTACAATCAAGTTAATGACAAAACTTTAGAATCAAGTTAAAAACAAAGAAAAAATGAAGAATACTAACTTTACTTATTAGCTTCTTATTAAAAAAACACCCAAACAACAACAACAAACCCCAAACAAAACAAACAACGAACACAAAACCCAATGAGAAAAATAATATTCCTGTATTACTGCGCAGTAGGTTGTAGCTTCTGTTTTGGTCTGTCTTAAATAGAAAACCAAAATCATAGCAGCATTACAGCAAGCAGCTGAAGCAATAGTTTGCTTGGGTACCAACACCAGTTGCACAGCACACAAGTTTCTGCATTCTTGGGATCTTTCTCTTCTGAGCAATACCTGAGAAACGTACGGGAAAGAATAATTCCACAATCTTCTGTGACAATAACCATGCATGCTAAAAAGAAAAAAATCCTGTGGCACTTAAAATGTTCAAACAAATCTGGAGTATTTGAAGGTTATCCTGCTTATTGCAGAGGGGTTGGACTGGATGACACTTAAAGGTTTGTTCCAACCCAAACCACACTGATTCCATAATTTTATTTAATACACAACCATCAGCATCTCCAAGGCTTTCTTTCCCTCCTTATATCTACATATATACAAATATAACTGGACATTCCTGGCCAGGGGACTATATAAGCCTACAGCTAATTTATACTTAGGTTTGACAGAGATGTACACCTTTTCTCATTTGAAAAATCGAATTTTATTCAAGAATTTGGTTCTTAATGTTGCTTGGAGAATTTTTATGTTCCAGGAACAAACAGAATAGCCTAGGATCCACCTCTTTCTAAGTACTGTACCTCCGCACTGATGATGCCTCCTGGGATGAAGCCCAGATATGTCTTTAGTAAACAAGACAAATACTTTCAGAGTTGACTTGGCACAAAAAGGAATATCTAGCTCAGGGTGAAGACGCTCTTCACATAACTATGAAAATTATGCCAGTTCCAGCCTTTGCATACTCTCTGCTTGCATATTTATAGCAAGCTGAGGTCACAAATCGCTGTTAGAGTACGCACCTGTAACACACTGCACAATTTTCTGATGCAAATTCAGTTTTTTTAAGCAATCTGACCAAAGACAAACACACTGGAAAAGTATTTTCTGTTCTCCATCATCTTTTAACTATAGTGTTCCTGCCAACTGCTTTATCTGAAAGCTCATTTTGACTAGAAAGATAAACCTGCAGAACGGTGCTGTTTACATTTGCCCTTTTTATTTGATAGCGTTTTGGTTGAGAGTTAATGTTGTTTTGGTTTGGGTTTTGGAGGGTTTTTTACCCTGGATGGTGTTTTGGGGTTTTTTTGGATGTGGGCTAGTATTTCTACCTGCATTATCTCATTGGTCCCTGCAACTATATTCAGAAGGATTCAAAATTACAAATACAGAAATCTAAGCTGTGGAGGACTCTACATACAAATACATGCAGCAGTTAAAAGTACTGCTCTGGATTCAAGAAGAATGAAACAAAACATTAACCCCAAGGAGCCTCCATTTGCATTTAAAACCACCTTGTTGGCAACAGAATTATTTAGTGATCAGGCATATCACAGTAAAGGTATACCAGGATCCTGATGGAGCATTTGTGCATGAAACCACCACTCAGAAAGCATTATCCCTACACTGAGTCTTGCTTTCATGCTTGCAGAGCATTTATTACTTTTTACTTTTAAAAACAGTGATGTTCAGATACCCACTCTTAGTCCTAAACATGAGATAATGAACACTTTCCTAACTTGCTCTGAGAGGAGGGAATATGTAGAACATCAGTTTCTCTGTCAAAGTAGAAACACAAAATGGTTTGGGATGGAAAAGACCTTGTAGGTCACCTAGTTCCAAGCCCCCCACTATAGGCAGGGATAATGATGATTCCAAATTTCATCCTACTGTTTTCATACTGTTTAACATACAAATAGGTGACTTCTCTCCCATGTGTATCCTCTATCCCCCTTCCCACTAAGGAATTCAGTTGACCTGCAAATTAAGGTCCACAAAACT
This sequence comes from Eopsaltria australis, assembly GCA_034509425.1. Taxonomy (NCBI): domain Eukaryota; kingdom Metazoa; phylum Chordata; class Aves; order Passeriformes; family Petroicidae; genus Eopsaltria; species Eopsaltria australis. The sequence goes on along the minus strand of JAVTVJ010000270.1, from coordinate 2,291,125 downwards.
ACCCAGAAGCAAGAGTGAGCTGCTGCAGATCACTGAGCTCTCAGTATCTGTATATTTTGTATTTTTACATCTTATTATTGTTGTAGATAGTTCTATCCACTAGCCCCCTTGGGATAAGGTTTGGCCTATTTTACAAGAGCAACTTGAAGATTAGGAGGTGGGAACAGATGTTTTTAGTCAAAGCCCTTTAAATCAGTTCCAAAGTGTAATATTTTCACATGCTCCCCATGCTTACCACCCATCAAAAAATAAAAAGAACAAAAATCAAAAAGTGACAGAAAAGGAGAAAAAAAGGATTAAACAAATTAATTTATTTGGCCTGGTTTTTGTACTTCATGTACTTCAACTTGGTAAGTTTTAGTAAGCAATAAAACACCCAATCTACTGCACTTGTACTATTATCATTACATTTAGCACGACGTGACAAATACTTAAAATCTTTAGCATTACCAACATACAGAAAATACTTTTGATAATATTCCAAGTAATTAATCTGTGCCACACAGTGCAACCAAGTCTTATAATGATGCAGTTCAACATGGATGAAATGAGGTATCTAATAATAACAACTTAATAAACAGTTAAAAGGGCACTCTTTTTTGTTATCCTCTCTCTTAATAATTTGACACATCTTTTGTATAACAGTTTCTCACACCGTGCTATAATGAAACAAACCAGGGAAAAGAAAAAAATAAAAGTTAGTAGATAAAATACATCTGATTAGTAGTAGAAAGCAAGAGTGCAGATCATGTAGCCTCCAGATTTCATTGCCTGTCAGGCAAGCAATTTTTCATTTAAACACAGTATTTTGAAAATAATTACTATATGTTTCCAAGTGAAGAGAAATACAATAATTGGAATTCTGTGAGAGAACTAACATTTTATGAAGATCCTTTAAATTATAGTCATTTACAAAAACAACTATTTCCATACTGCCCTCTTATTTTCAATCACAGTTTCTAAAGCAAATGTATTTAAAACTAGCTCTAGTTATGTGAGAGGATGGTCAAATACAGTAATACATGTACTAATAACAATTTCAGTAAAGGGAAGAAAATGTGAATAGGCCACCATGGACTGACTGAAGAAAAAAAACCTACACAATTGTTTCTCCTAATTTATAGCCCATGCTTACAAAAAACATCTATGCTCAAGTTATTAAAATGAATCCATCCTCATTTATAGCAATCATTTTTAACTAAAATTTTGTAACATACTGACAAAAATTTTATCTTAGATGTGCAAACTTAATTTAGCAAGTATATAATTTCTGATTTTATGCAAATCTAATCAGGTTGTACAGATTGCTTCATGTAGGCTGAAAGCTAAAGAAAGCAAAAAATTAGCACTAACTCATGAGGATCAAGAACCTACATGAAACACCACCACCACCACCAGTTCAATTAAAGCCCAGAAGAAGCACATCAGAAAGCTCAGTCTGAAGGAAGATGTCTAACCAAGTATTGGTGGAAGTGAATCAAATATATATTTCCACCTAACTGCTTCATTTAAACTATGGTCTGACATTACAGCAAGACAGGCCTGTCCAAAAGAGATGTTACAACCACAGCAGAGCCCACTTGGGGCTTGCAAGATGCGTGGAGAAGTCTCATCTGTGCTGGGGGCCTTGCCACAGACTCAAGACAACAGGTAGAGATTAACACGGAAACAAACCCAAGGGCACCTCAGTAAAGGCGTCCAGTGACAGTCAAGTTTACTCACACCCATGTGCACTTTGGGATGTTCTTTTCAGACTCGTAGGCGTATGAACGAAAGGTACTTCAAAAAGATTAAAAATTACTTGTGATGTTTTTATTCATAACATTTAATGACACTATGGAAAAAGTTCCTCTTCAAATATTAAAGGCAAAAGGTTCATCATTCCACACTCCACAAAACCAAAAATGCCAGCTTATATAAAAAAATATAAATCTAACCATAAATTAAAAGTTAAACTACATTTAATTAAGTTTCAACTGCTTCCTTGCCTTGAAATGCAATTACATTTTCAATATATTGTCCTTGCAACCTTTAAATCTTCAAATTATTTATTCTCCATGGCATTAGAAAGCCCCATTTCACTTTGTTAATACTGCACTTTGTGAACACGTTAACATCTAACAGCAAATTTACATATTTAACATATTATTAATAAAGATTCCCCTCCTATAAAAATATTAGCACTTGCTTACAAAAGAAAAGTCAAGTTTAATCTATACTTGCTGACAGAGAGGATAATATATTGCAGGCATTTCTGTATTATCAATGGGTCTCACTTTATTAAACTTTCTTTTGCTTCCCCTCCCCCCTACTCTTTTGTTTTAAAGCAAACTACTCATGGATTAAAAATATTTCAGCTTTAGTAAGGAAACCACGGCATCAATGGAAAAACTGCCCTGCGAATGAGGACTGGTTTTCATACTAGATACTGTTACAGGGATTTTTCAAGCATTAAATTGCAACAATATTTCTGTTCCTAGATTGTTAAATCTACACAGATACTCTCAGGAATAACTTCTATTGATCAGTTACATGTCAGTATTGGGGAATTTTGACTTCAATATGATTTTATGCTAATTGTTAGATTTTTAATTATTTATTTTAAACTGAAGCACGGGTGAGAAAATTCAAATAATTTGCTTTGATTTATTCAGTAAAAATAAAGAATACCCTACACTAATATTTATACAGAAATTCTAGTGCAGTACCGTAACCACAAATGTGAGGCAATGAATTACAAGTAATAAAGTACTTACACAGTTAAATTTAAACACAGTTAACAGTATGTGATTCTCCAAAAACCACCCAAAGTTTGTCTTCAGCGGACTTGTATGACATCCTAATTAGCATTCAGCATTTACAGTCCAAATTTCTAATACACATACCTTACCATTATAAGTTATTAAAAAATATAATGCAGAAATATTTATAGTAGCACTTTGAAATGCAGCCGTTCACTGGAATTAGCAGCATTCAGTAATGGTACATCTAAATGTGACAAAATGAAAATACACAACACCTAGAAATACTGACAGCTGAACAAAATAAAAGTATTAGACAGAGTACAATAACAAAAACCTGCAAGCCTGAAATGCTCCTAAGCGCTATAAAGAAACTCTGCCAATGGCATGAGTCGCCTTCAGACCACACCTCATGACAAGTCAATCAGTCCCATTTTATTTTTGTTAAAAGTATTGCAATCAGCTTCAGGAACATCCAGTACAAGGAAAAGAAAAACCCAAACAAAACAAACTTGGAGTGTTTTACATAATTCCTTGCATAGTACTTTTGAAAATAATTCTCACTATCCGCTATTTACATACTGTATTGTTTCAATTAAGTTGTAGCTTCTGAAATCTGCAGGAAGAATTATATACCTTTTTATTTCAGATAAACTTGCAAAGACTGCTACTAATTCAAGTTTAGATTTGGAAGAGATAACAGTACAGATCAGTATCATAAAAAACTAGCATCTTAAATTATCCTTTACTCAATGCAAATTTTATTCTATTTTTTTTTTTTCAGTGGAACTGGGATTTTAGATAATGTAGATTTAGTGAACTGAATATTTTACTAGCTCCAGAGACTTCGGTATGCTGAATGTATGCAATGTTTTCAGGAGCATTTTTTAGAGCCCTGCAATTAAATTTTACTGCCCAGCTAACTAAATACATAGGTTGCATATGCCTTGTAATTAAAATACATCATTTCTGGTGGATGTTCTTTGCCACAGTGGAGTTTGAGAAACAAGTCAAAGGAAAAATATTACACCAATATAAAATTAGAAAAGCTCCACAGAACTCACAGCTTGTTACACAAACACACACAGAGCTTAAAAAAAATTCAGGAATATTAAGCATATTAAAATCTTTAAAGCAGTGCTTAAAGCTTCTAGCATCCTTTAATTTGTTTTTACATCCGTGTTTGATGCTGTAGTCTTTGTTCTGATGCTATGCCAGTGAAATTGCATCACCATGAAGCAACATTATGCAAGAATGTCTGGCTAAAATTAAAATGCTATTTCTCAGCATCACATACTTACAGGAAAAATGCAGTTCAGACATTCACAATTCAATTATGCTAGCCAATATATTTGGTAAATACTTAATGAAAAATAAGGTAATGGAAAGTTAGTATGCATAGTTGTATAGGAAGATAAACCACCAGACTTCTCCTATTGCTTTAGCTAGTCTTTTGGAGTCCTAGTCTATCACTAAAGATGCTCAATTCAGCTCCACTTCAAAAAGTAAGAACGATAAAAACTAATTGAAATTGGGGAGTTCTTAATGTAAGGGCAGACAGTACTGGAGTTTTTTTAATTAAGCTTTTTCCAAATAATCGGCTATGACATAAAATACACCTAACCTCTATAAAACAAGTTACACGTTAGAGCACAAACACAGATCAAGATGTTCTCTCTCTCTCCAGACCTGAATGTTTGGCACTAGCAGGGGTAAGTTCCTATATTGCAGTTCCTCAGCGTCTAAAGAAAACTAAGAAATTTCCTGAGTAGTTGTTTTCTGCCTAATAAAATGTAATACAGCATCATCACAGTAAGATTAAACTGCAGCAACAGTATTTAAACCATTCTGATTCCTAATTCAGGTAGATTATCAATAAATACCAGATGTACACTGTTTACAAAGCAAACAATCATCTCATTCACAGGAGACACTCAGTTAAGCTACAATATTCTGTACAGATTCTCTCAAGATTTTTGCTATAAAAATAAAAATGAACGCAACATAAGAGATCCTAAACATCCCAAAATGACAACTTTCACTTTTTCCTAATCACAAAATTTATTGATAATAATGAATTAGCAAAATAAAAAAGTCTCACTATCGTTCTGGAACTTGTAAACAAATAACGTTTCCTCTTCTTCCAATTTCTAAAATGCTCAAGGAAAAATAGAAACTTGTGTCCATGGACTATTGTAACAGTGGAACTAATCTCTGTTCTGTCACTCCTGGCCACACAGCCATTGTAAATCATAGGGGTTCTGTGAGTTTGACTGTGCGTGTCTCACTGCAACAGTTCTTGCACAGAAATGTTTTTTGTGATTTAAGTTTTCTCAATGCTGTTTTACACACTAAGAAAATAAATGAAACCATTTTTTATCACAGAAAATTCTTTATTTCTCTTGTTTTGCGTGTCTGTAAAACACCGAGAAGCTTTAAGACACACAGTCTATTTCTTCCACAGGTGAAGGAAGTCGAGAGGATAATACATACAGTTTTAAAGTTGCATAAACCACAAAGCCAAACTTACACAGAACAAAGAACAAATCTAGCGTTACTCAGCAAGAAGACTGGAAACATGCACACACACATACATCCCGACAGTTCTAATGAAACTAAAGGGAAAAAAAGAAATACTGCTTTGTTATGCAAATACACCATTTCAAAACTGGGAAAATTAAATGATGTCATTCAAGCTAATATCCTTGCCTCAGTGGAAAAGTGGCAAGAGACAACAACAGCCCTCCCTCCCCAGTAACCCCCTTGCAAACATTTCAATGAGGTTTGGCTTCAGTAGCAGTCTGTAGCATTTAGCCTGAAAAAGAATTACCGAGAGAGATTTGGAACTGCTTATTTTAAAAAGTTTGCATTTGTTCTGCCAACCTAATTCATCTAGACAATCAGTGCAATGCATGTATTATTGCGTAGTCACAGATTTTTCATAGCTTCCATTTCTAGTGTTTGGAACGGCAACTTAGTAAATGGTTTGTAAAAATATAAAAACACGGCCATGTTATTTCTTCCAAGAATTTAGTATGTCTCCATGGAAGTGTGTTCAGAGACACAAGGAAAAAAATTTAAATTATATAACAAATTTCACACTTAGCAGAAAAAAAATGTATTAAAATAGCTTCATATTGTTACGCATCCAAAAAAATCACATGCATTTCCTTCACTTAATAGCTTGGCTGGTGTTCATATAGCATATACTGCATATAATTGTTAACCCTAGATTTTTCTTAAAATTGCCACTTTAAGACATTAAATGATAATAAAATACTTAAATGAATTAAAAAAACAAAACACACACAGACGCACTCATTCTTCTGTGTGAGCAGTAGTTTAAGCACAATGAAAAAGCTCCAAAAGTCAGAGCTATTATATGAACACTTTCCACAGGTTATAATGAACGATACCGAAAATCACCTACACTCTTGCAGACCTGTGATACCCTCCAACCTCAGAAAACTGCAGCAGCTAGCACAATTTGCAACACTTCAAAGTGAGTCAAATATAATTTTCTTTAAACCTGTAAAAAATAAATTACACAGTGTTTCTTAATAGCTTGATGAAGAGGGTGGATGTGCCACTAAAATATCAAATCTGGGGAAAAGAAACATAATTATACGAGAAACAAGTTCTTATCAAAACAGAAACCCACCAGATATGCCCAAGTTGCTGCAATAGTTTTTCAGGCAGCTGGGTTAAAAAGCACATTTACAGAAAGTAAATCCTTAACGAGGTCTATCATAAATATAAACAGTAAAGCTAATGCTCAGCCAGGATGGTTGCACTCAGAGCTGTAAGAGAAATAAAATATATTACAAGTTTAAAATAGCACCTCATGTTGACTTTTCTAGCCTTGACATAATTTCTAGACCCGTCACGCTATACTACAAATAATAATTTCTCAACTTCTTTTCTATCTTTCTATTATGGTATCTTAAAATTTGAGGGCTTGAGCAATAATTGACATCAAAGCCTCCAATTCCACCTTTTATTTTGGGATCGCCCTACTCCAAAATTTTAGATGCAGATGAGCATACAACAAAATATGCTAATGCCTATGATGACTGCAGCTATTTTGCAGCCATTAATTTTGTACTTAATAAATACTAAGCCAAACCCTGGGCTAGTTTTATTAATCAAACACTTCTAGCGACAGATCTGCAGCTTGACCCATTTTAATAGCAGATCTAATTTTGGGGACCAGAGTAGAACAGACTGCAGCTCTTTTCCTAAGAATGCTGACATTTAAGTAAACCTTACCAAAGAATGCTTGTCTGATTGAGGACTGACATTTCCTTTCTCTAACTTAACTAAAAAATAGGCTTTCTGGCCAACTCCTACAGTACCCCAAGGCAGCTGTATATCACTTTCAGTTGCAACTTGTGAATACTTTCTTTTTCTTTCTGTCTCTTTATTTTGACATGCATATTATGTTAGCTGATTTCAATCATGTTGCATGAGTGGATGACATACCTTAAAAGATTAAGTTTTGCCACCTGGGTCTACTCCAGCAATTCAGTACTTTATAGCATCTCATACCCTTCTTCATCCTCTATGTGCCTGCACTATCAATAGTAGCTTTCTTCCCTATTTTATGCCTAACGACAAGTCTTTCAAGGCTGGAGTTGATACAAGTCAGCTTGAAGTGTCATTCCCCCCCATTCCCATTCCAGGATGGAGCTGCTCCATTGTGTACAACGCTCTGCTGCCATCTATTTGACACAAGAAATACAACGCCGTGAATGCCACAGCTGGTTTTGCCTTCGCTTGCTTTCCCCCACCTTTCTCTTCCCCTGCAGCAGCTGTTAGAAGAAAACTCTCAGGAAAGTTTTTGATCACTCGTCCCTGCTCATGCCCAGAAGCAGAAACCACTTCAGCAATTACTTATGCACTTAAAAAAGCAGCTACAATAACAGCAGAGGTTTGATTATTGCAAACAAAAGCAGAATTATATGATATACCACTCTCATCTGAAAAGGGAATCCAAGTCAACAAATTTCCTTTTATAGGCCAGCTCTAAATAAAGTATGCTTTAAAGCAATTATTTTAAAATTTGCAATTTAACTATGCAGCAGCAGAGCTCATTGAGGGTTTGATTTCAGCAGGTATCCAGACTTTACTGGGGCCATGGCACTGAACCAACATGGATTCACCAGCTGTCCCCCTTCAATACACCAGACTTAAAATTCAGAAGTCAGTTAGGAAGTCAAATCACAGAGCCTCAAAGTAGAAACCACACACAAAGCACGAGATGAAGGAGGTGGTACTTTATCCGTCATCAGGGTCAAAAAGATAAACACCACTTCATTCATCACAGCATTCAGCTCGCTTTGTATGTGACTGCACAACACAAGAACAGCAGCTGAAAGAAGTCCCCAGCTTGCATTTGTAAAATATCATGCAAGAGACACCCGCTGAAGCTGCAAAAAAACTCCAAAGGAATCTATAATCTTCAGCTACGGATCCATGACAGTGTACATTCTGCTCTTCAATTACTAAACCATATGGAAAAGTCCTGTCTCAGGGCTCAGTCTGGTCCTGTTCACATCCCTGATTAAGTAGTAGTACCTTTTTTTTACATGGTTTCTAGCCCAATATGCTTAAGTAACATATTTGTAGGAATGTGCTTTAGTGTTTACCCTGGAAATGATTTGTAAGATATCAAATGCAAAATGAAAGACTAAAAAAGTGCAAACTTAGCAAGCCTTTCACACAAATTATAAATAATGTCACTGTGATCCAAAAAGCATATGAACTCTTATGTATTTTTCTACAGAGCAAGAGTAGGGAGAAAAGGAAGGGCTTTGTCACTGTAGAAAGGGTGCAGGTAAGGAGAAAATGAGAGGTGTGGAATAGGAGGGCACTAGGAGAAGCAATACCAGTCTGCAGCAGAAGTCATGAGAGTTCTTCTGTAGTATTAAAATATACCCATAAACATAATGCCTTAATTTTCCAATTGGTATTAACATAAATAGTACTTGGTTTGGGGAGCAATTTGTTAATTGTTAATAAGCTTGTATTTGCTAATAAATACTAGTACCACTGAGTGCATTACTCCATTATTCTTTTTATGTATTCATAACATTTGCAGCCATAATACATATAGTTAACTATTTAAGTTAATCTGTTTAATGAAATTAATAGTTGCACTAAGTTCTTTACTAACATTTGGTTTTAAATCTATTTAGTCTGACAATACAAGCTGCAATTACCAGGTTGTATAAAGTTGCCATAAGTATTTAGTGGACCAAGTGAAGAGACATATATAATTCCAATTGCTAACTATTACTGGAATTACATTTCCTTCCAGGCCACACACAATCTGTTTGAACAGGTACTGCACATATTATTCTAAAAATATTGCCCAAAATATTTCAAGTGTAAAGCTACCTAAAACCTGACTACTCAAAAGGAATTAGATTACTTAAAGAGTTTTAAGGTGCGCACAGCAAAACAAGACACATAAGCATTGGAAAGAATCACTTGAGAGGCTCACTCTGCCCTCTGGCGCACTCCATCCCACTAGGACACAGCAACCTGCACAAAACCCAGGAAAGCATCCAAACAACTGCAACAGTCTGAAGTTATAGCAGTTAAAAGGGTGTGCTGAACTAAATTAAGACAGTCCAGCACCCTACAAGACAACACCCTGGATAATACCAGCATGAGCAAAAGCACTAAAACACTTTGCAGGATAGAAGGTAGCCCAGTCAGTTTTTATTCCTTTGTATGCACAGCAAGAGGCTGTCCTGTCTGCAAAACAAATACAGTATTTGCAAGCAGCGAGGTTGTGTTCCCAAGGCTGGAGTTACGAGCTGCCACCACCAGTAAACAGATGACAGGAGACTGACAGGTACCTGGGCACGCCACAGAACGTGGTACCACAGCCCCACACGGGGGTCCCACCCTAATCAGAGGTACCCTAGGGCAGAAGGCTCCATATTTATTAGCCTGATAGCACAAATCAGGTTTGGAAAGTCAACTTTTGGCTAACAAATTGACCAGTCATATGCACTAAATTAGAAGCAATTTGATATCATATTGAGACAATAAAATATTCTATAAAGCATAGCTATAAAATTCTCTAATGACATAAAATTAAGGTCTGTTAGGCATGTTTTTTCCTGTGAATAAGTTGTACTACATCTCTACAGAGTATTGCTAATATTCTTTAAAATTAACTAGACTAGATCTTGTTACACTGAACAGACAAAATTTTGGTTCTATAAAACATACAAAAAATCCATTCATTTTCTTAGAAGCTGTGAGTTTCTGTGACATTCATAAGAAGCTTAAAACCCATGCAATAATATAACAGCATACTGAACGATAAGAACCAAAAGGTATAGTACATAAACCATAAACTATGCAAGCTGTAATAAACAATTATAAGCCTTATTACTAATGCAATACTGGCAAAGCTTTCCAATTAATTCCTTGAATTATTTAACAGTTGTATATAATACAATATTGTATTCAATAAAAATAAAAAGAAAAAGTTTAAAAGTCCAAATGTCCAATAACAATAAACACCATTTTTTGCCATGAGAAAGCATTGCAGGTTTAGAACCAAACTGTGTATGTACAGTTAACGCATAAAAACAGAAGTGGTATCATTAAGATTTACTTAATGATATTTATGCATGATAAAAAAAATCCAGCCAACAAATTAGAGAGGAGAATTCCTGTTTAACACATGGACCACACTACTGCCTTAGGTTTTAACTTCTTATTTTTTTACATCAGGACTGCTCTAAAACTCCATAAATTGTCATCTAGTGTTCTGTTACTGTCATTTAGACGAAACAATTTCTCTCGGGGCTGGAGTTTCAAGGACATACTGTTTTTTTCCAAAAGCCCAAAATGTAAACACCCATGGACAGCAGCGAAGAGAAGAAGGGAACAAGCTGGGGATGGGACTTCAAGACCCGAAACTGTAATTGGACAATGGGTTTCTGATATGCAGATGAACCAAAGGTATATCTGTCCCAAAAACACGTGCTAGGTGTCCATTTTGGGTGTAGTCTCTGAGAGACTCTTGCATGGCCCAAAGTGTACCTTGTTTTAATAAATACTTCTTTTATTCTCTTAACTCTGTCCAGCCTCTGTTTCAGGTCAGCCTTTTGTAAGGCATCAGAATACATCTCCAGTCCAAAAGAATTATTTTCAGAATTAATCCATCAAATAGACAATGACAGCTATCAGAAGAAACTATTTTGAGACAGTGTTACTGAGATACCTAAAGCTAAGGAAAACCAAATTGAAGAGTTTCCAACATAAGGAGCTTTAATAGAGAGCTCTTCTGTAAGGAGGGCACATTCCCAAAGCTATCACTGATAAAACCTGCAGGAGAAAGTGAGCAATATATATTTTTAACTATTAGGTTCACTTGTGCACTAAATAGGAGGATGTCAGCTTCCATGCCATGTCCCTAACACTGCCTTCTTCACTATAAAGTTGCACAGCAACATCTCCCCCCAGCAATTATCACAACCATAATTACAACTGCAGGAAGAAGCATCCCATAAAAGACTGTGATAGGAAACGAAAGAAACCTGCTTCCCATATGGTTTATATTCCTCAGCCTGTGAGGAGTCTGGGGATGTAAACAGGCTTAACAATGTGACATAATAGTAGATAAGGCGTTCTTCAGATAATCGAAGAAAGCTCATACTCATATATCCTGGTCCTCATGGGTGATTTTCACCATCCTGATATCTGTTACGGGGACAACACGGCAGGTGCAAGCCAGAAGATTTCTGGAGGGCACTGATAACCTGACGTGGGTGACTGAACAGCTCACAAGGGTAATGCCATGAACAGACAATTCTTACAGTCCAGCAAGAACTGGTCAGAGCAGTCTTAGCTCACAAAAGGCTGAAGGACTGGAGCATCTGTCATACGAGAGAAGCTGAAAGAGCTGGGGTTGTTTAGCCTGAAGAAGGCTGAGAGGGTGATCTCCCTGATGTGTCACCTGATGAGTGTGATGGGAATGGATGACTGAGACAGACTCTTCTCTGTGGTATACAGTGACAGGAGGTGAGGCAATGGTCAGAAAATGAAATACAGGAAACATGCCATTTAAAAATATGAAAAAAATTGTAGTGGTGTGTGCTGGTTTTTACTGCAAGAGTGAAGGAACTGCACAGGTGAGAAAACAGGTTGCTCAAGGAGGTTATGGGGTCTTCATCCTACTTAAAATTTGACTGGACAAATTTCTTTGTAACCTGCTTCAGATGACTCCACTCTGAGTAATGGGGTTGGATCAGACAGTCTCCAGAGGTCCCCTCCAACCTTCAACCATTCCATGACTCTGTTGAAATTATATGATGTAAACTTTCGCTTGTGTACCTCAAGTTCCCCCTCTCAGCAGACATCCCCCTTTCCCACCAACCAGCCTGCAAGCTACAACTTCAGGATGCAGTAAGAGATGTGGGTGAGCACAGGCTTTCGCATAAGTTGGGATTTACCTCCCTGGGCTCTGAAGACATACACGCTACAGCTAAATTGGACCAAACTATTTAATACATGTCTACTAGAACAGCAATAGCCATAAAAAGAGTCCACATTTAACTGCTCAGATACATTGAAAAGGTGTCAAATGCTAAAAGCAAGACATCTTTTACTGACGTTACACTGCCTTTTGGATTCAGAAATTTGTCAAAAAAGATTTGCCAGCTTAACCAGTTCAACACAACTCAAAGCAAACAAACAAAATTTTACAGTGCAGTCAAATACTGATGTGGTCATCTGTCCTTCACGAAAAAATAGTTACAACTTTATATCTATGTGTGTGCTTCCTCTGAAAGACTGTGCAAGAAGAGTCATTTACCTCATTTTAGGCAACCTACATTGGGATAGTTGATTTTGATGCAACAGAGGGATATGAACATAGAGTTATGGACAACAGAATTTGGATTAAGCCATCTGCATGCTACTGTACACAATTACACAGATAATTATTTAGGATCAACATATTGTGAACTCCCATAAAACCAAATTAAATGAAAAACAAAACATGGGTCAGTTCACCAGATCCCAAAGAAATAAAATTCAAAGTAGAAGGACATATAAAGACTGGACAGAGAAAATGAGGCTGAACTGTTTATTTAGTAACCATGAAGTGAATGTGCTACTGTCTTCTGAACATCCCATGGTAAAACCACGGTGCAGAGAGCTAATCCCTGTTTCTCACCAAAACAGACAGGAATGCACACTGGATAATTTGTTCCTACTGATGACATCATTCTGTTAAGTTTACTGTTTTTAATAAGGAACAAGTTTCAGTCTTCTCTCACTTTCTCCCATGTACAAGAGCAGATCAGCCTCTCAGTGACCTACTTTATGAGTCACAGTCCTCACTATTTATGATTCAGAAAAAACGTCTTCTCTGACAGTGTTTCCCAGACTACTGTGGGTTCATTCCAAGAACCAATTTCATCTTCATTGGTTTCCTACAGGAAACCAGACCAACTTCCTATGATTTTATTTTCCTTCATTTCAGCATTGCTCACATAAACTAACTGGAAGTGAGAGTGATAGAAAACTTTATTCTGCATAAACACAAGCCAATACAAACACCACCAAAAAAATCCTGAAGACGTCACCGGTTCAAAGTGACCAGAATGTGAAGCAAACTAAGATTAGAAGTTCTTTTCCCTCCTTCCCCAAACATGATGCACACAAGCCACCCCAGTAAGTTTATATAACCACAGTTTAATGCTAACAGCTGTTTAGATCCTTGGTGAAGACATTCACCTGAACAGATGACCAAGTTCTACTCCCTCTTACAAACACTCAGAATTGTTTTAAAATGGTAAACACTGGTGGACTGTTTTTAAGTCCTACCAATAACACACTCAAGTCCCCCAGTCCCCTCAGCCAACAGACTCAGGTTGCCTAGCTTCTCAACTGCAGCAACAGAAGTACTACTGGAGATGCTAAGAAGCAAGCACACCTTGAAGAAGTTCATCTAGACTTCCCATAGGCTAACATTGCTTAAGTATCAGCCTGCTGCATTCAGACCAGCTTCTAATAGAGCCATTTTCATTGTGCTCCCGGACACATTTAGATTTCCAAAAGCCAAGACTCAGTGCCAGATCTGCCTTGGCTCAGAATCACAGAGTAGTATGAGCTGGAAGGGACCTAGAAGGATCATCAAGTCCAACTCTTAAGTGAACGGCCCATATGGGAATCAAACTCACAACCCTGGCATGAATTAGCCCCATGCTCTAACCAACTGAGCTAATCATGCAGTGAGGCATTTGAGGAATAATCCTTCCCATATCCCATGGCAGAATTATCCAAGAATCCATAGCAGCAGCACCAGCACCAGTATGAACCCTTCATGCCCTCCCAGTGCTGTGGCCAAGCTGTTGCAGCTGCAGCAGGCACTCGGAGATAGATTATGTTAGCATGGTGCTAACATTCTAGTCCCAAATTAAGTGGGACAGGTAACTTCCACAGAGATTGCTTTACAGTGAACCAGTTCAAAAAAAGGGATGCTGGGACACCTAGCTGTGAACTGCAAATACCCAGCATAGTTTGCTGGCTCAGATTTCACTCTGCAAAGCAGGAATTCAGTTATCTTCTGGACCATCTTCTGCCCTTGGAGTCATACAGTCCTGTTGTTATACTGCTGTCCATGAGGTAACAAACCAGACCCATGTTAACACAGATAATTCAATCATGCAAGCAAATTAGAAGCAAAATTAATCTCATTTCATATCTGTATTCTGCTGTGTGTATTGTCAGTTATTGCAGTCTTTCAATGTGATTTGCTCTTGCTGCATTTCAAAGCTTACAGAGCGACAGGAGCAACACACTGCCTTTTTGTGGGAACACTTACTTAGAAAACTAAAGCCAAACTGATTTTCATGAGGCTTAAATGAAGGCTCACTTCTTACCTCAGAGAGGCCAGGGAATATTATCACTTTAGAATGCCTACACATTGCACACAATAAGGACAGGACAATTTATTTTAATGACAATTTTCTACCTGGACATCAGCTTCAGTCTGTAATCATGAAGTATGAATGAGGATTTTGCACGTAAATAGTGGTCACTTGTTAGTAAACTGAGCCTTTACAGCAATGTAGCTTAATAAATGTAAACCACAAAGTTATTGCCTCTACTATTCATTTTCTATCCTATTGATGCAGTAGTACTTGCCAGAGTCATATTACTAGTTTTTAATGACCCTTTTTTATTCCAGTTTCTCTAACTTGATTTTTCGTAACTAAAACCCCAAAAGTGTTGTAATACTGCAGGTAGTAACAGAGCTGTTTTCTCTGTTTGTAGGTCAATATTTCAAAGAGTATCACCTGCATGAAAACCGGTATAGGCGAAGTCTTTCTAGAAGTGATGCATTCTGATAAATGTATTGATTTTAAATGAACCAAATAATGCTGTTTTAAGTACTGCTTGGCCTAAGAACACTGCATAATTTCTCAGCTAGGACTAAACTGCAGCAAAGTCGACAGCAGAAGTTGTCTCACATGGCAGAAAAACCCGATTTTTAAACACATGGATTTTGTTGACAATGAGAATTCAACCTCTCTTATTCTGACATCTTAATATATATTCAGCAGCAAACTCATGCAGTAATTTAGTACCACAGTAAACACTGCTATCTTGGCTGAAGGCAGTGATTACCCGATGAAGTTAACAGTTGTTAAAATGACTGTGAATGCTGCAGTCTAAAATAATCAAGGTAGTATACCACTACCACCACCTCCACACATTCACAATTCTCAGTGCAAGAGGTTGCTCACCTTGACATGGCTCTGAGCTCCCAGGTTGTAAATCTCAGAGGGTTTGACTTCATTAATGATCTTCACCAGGCAGGTGCTGTCTGTGAGATCCCCATAGTGCAGCTTCATGTCTTCAGAGTTTAAGAACACAGAGTTAATACACTTTAATCTCTGAACAATATTGTACTCTTGATCCATATCCTATTTCAGGTTAAGGTCTGAATAAACATTTATTGGAAAAATTCAAGAGATCACCAGCAAAACTTGGTTTTTCTTGGATTTTTCCCCCTGCTTTAAGCAAAAAATACATTCCCCCATAGGAGTAATGAATACCATTTCAGATTCTTTTTACAATAGTCTTATTTATCTAGCAACATTTATATCATTTTTTAATAGCTTAGCTTCATTTTCCCAGGTTGTATAAATAAGTTCAATATCAGATACAGAATTCCAGTCACAAAAATAGGGCATTTTTTAGTTTGGGCTTCCAATCTTTTACTCAAAAATATTTTAATAACTTCTTAAGCACACATCAATGGCTTTCTTCTCCTTCCCAAAATGTTGCACGTTTTAGTTTCTCACTTGGAGTAATTTCACAATACAACAAAAATGTGTGATGTATCTACAGATGAACATTTAGATAACATTACAGTACAACCTGCTGCATTTGTTACTATTGTTTTCCATTTAAAACAATACACTTACATGCTGGAAGGCAATTTAAGAGAACAATTTAACAAACAATAGTTTGTGATACTATGCATCAAAATCTCAAAACTGGTTAGATACAGATGATATTTGTCCTTTCCTAACTTCAGTTTCTTTCTAAATTGCGTGTAAAAAAGTTGGTAAGAGCATGAAACCGGCTCCTGTCAAAATTTAAAGATCAAGTTGCAATGGTTTATCAAGTTGTCCTTGTTTTCAGACCCTGACCTGTCTAGAAGATATTGCAAAAGTGAAATTCACAATACAGATCTCCTTTTTCTTTTAATTAAAAAAAAATTAAAAAATCAAACTACACTGCTATTTACAGATCTTTCCAATAAAAAGTTATAACTACTGATTAATTAGCTGTTTATGTTTACTTGCCCTATTTATATAGATTTTCATTTAATGTTTACAACCTTAATAGATTTTTAATTTTTTTTTTAGCCCTGAAATACCAGGCTTATTACTAGAGATATGAATCCACAGTACATTTTTAAACTGCTGCTGAGATATGTGAACTTTGTTATTATTTGTGCTGGGTTTTTTTGTTTTTTTTTTTTTTTTTAACAGCAAGGAAGTTAAAAGATCACACAGTTCTCAGACTTTCAGCCTTGTACATTCCCATAAAACATATGCATGAGGTTCTTCAGTTGAAAAAGTAATACAGCCATGGTATATTCTTGAAATTTGTTTTCACATCCACGTAACTTGCAAAGGACATTCTGAAGAGACTTCAGGCCCAGCTGAAGCTGTGGCTAACACGTAATGCTAGGCAGGGAAGAGATGCCAGAGCCTGTTCCTCTTCCTGCACCAAAGACATGCAGTCCTGCCACCATCCCCAGGCCAGAGAGCAGTTTCAGAGCTTCCCATGGGAAGGTGGGCTGCCAGGTGGGCTGCCAGCTGGGCTGACCCAGGCAACAGGGACACCAGTCCACTATTATCATAAATTTAATGTTCTCAAAGGGGGTGCTTATTTTGGTCCACCATCAAGTCTCCAAGGCTTCTGGTCCAAACAGCCTTTCTGAAGGGGAGCAGGGAATAAAGCTGTGTTCACTTCCTGACCCATGAAAAAGAGGTCTTTCAAGAGTGAAAGGTGGAAAGGCTTACTAGAAACGGGGTTTTTATTTGGTACAAAGATCAAATGTCAGAACCTTTGGGCTTCAGTAATATTATCCAATCTAAAAACCTTCTTAGCAAGCCACAGTTGGAGGGCTTGCTTTAGGATACAACTTGTCTACCTTCCTGTGCTCCCTACTTTTTTCATACAAAGAGGTTTACTGTCTATGAAGAGCACCATCTTGCAACATGGAATCGATTCCTCATGGGAAAAACACACATGGCAAAGATATAATTAGGATTTGCTCACATCAACCACTATTGCTTCTTTGCTTCCTCCAGTACTGCCTGGAAACCCATTGTTTCTAAACAGTTTCCATGGAGTAGCCTTTCCTGAGTTTCCAAGTCCAATTCCTTCTCCTCCTCCCATTCATATGGCTGCATTCGTCAGTTAAAGGAAAAGGAGATAAGAAGTGGGGAAAAAATAGCGTCTGCTTTCTCTTTTCTTCCTTCCATCCCTCTCCTTACATGTTTGTATATATATTTATCATGATCTACATTGTCTTCTCAAATCACTTTTCATATTCACAAGATGGTCCTCACAATGCACAGGTTCCTGTTTGATTTCATTTTCTTCATTCTACCCTGTGAGCCAAGAATGCAAGTCATGGGAAACAGTTCTTACATTGTTCTTTACAGAAAAACAGGTTTCAGTATTCTTCATAAAGATATTTTGTTCAATTCTACCCCTCTCTTAATTAGATATTTTAATGAGCAATGTACAGTAAGTAGCAACTAATTGGAGCAATATCATGTCAGAAATTAAGCACTTTAAAAAAATACAAGCAAAGACCAAGTGAAATCTATAAGTTGCATTATATATTAAACTTGATAAAATAGGCTCTGTTTGACCATGGTGTGAAGGAGACTTCAAAGATGTGATTTATTTACACCATGGAGATATTTGTTGTTAATAATACCTTAAACTGGACTCTTTAGGACAGCATCAGTTTGCACAACTCTACAAAATAGACACAGCATGGAGAACTATGTGCTTGTTAAAGTGCTCAATCCTTCTGCTGAATTGGAGCCATCCAACATTTGAGCCGTTTCTCATTAAGGGACCAGTTAACTTCCTTTAAGATAAAATATCCATTTTTTTTGCCGTGTGTACATTAAAGGTAATAATTTCAACTTTCCAAATTACCATTGGTAATGGAGAATACAGTAAACTGTCAGCAAATTTTGAAGAGCAAGGCCTTTTCTTCAGGTAAAGCAAGTACTCCCTTGCTTGAGTGCAGAAATACCGAGGGTCCAAAGATTCATTCTTTTGGTCATTAGTAAGAACTGATCATGTCTTATTCATGTTTTTGTACAGGCTGTTTCCAAACCTTCACCTCCATCAGACACCATGGAGTTAATGAGGAAACACAAGAGGACTACTTAAGATAACTGCCTCAAAAAATCCCATGTTTTACTATTCTAAGATCTCAGTATTTTAAACCTCACACACCATTTCACAGACCCAGCCATTTTCTAACTGCTACTGCCCAGCTAGGCCTGAACAGTGGTAGCATTTTTACGCAACACAAAGCACTTTCCTGGATCCCTCTCATATCTTCAAAACTCACAAGAGTATCCATATTTCATGCCACAACTTCTTCAGAGAAAAATGGTCACTTTTTTTCTGAGTTAGAAGCAGCTAGCTAACACTAGCAGAAGAAAACTCAATTTCCTTCCTGCTTCCAGGGGTCTTTCTCTACCAAACACACAGCCCAGACTAAATATAGCATATACCACCTTAAATATTAAAGCAAAGTCTTACTTCCTTCAATGTGAGCCTGTGGGTTCTTATAGAGATGTTCGATCCGGCCTGTATTAAACGAACTGGACCGACGAACTATGCCATGCACCTGGAGATTGAACAAGGAAAAATACAAAAGAAAAGTGGTAAACATTGAGAGGAAAGTGTTCATCACCATCACTCAAAATTCTCATGTACATAGGCCTAACCCTTTTATCAGGTAATCAGAGCTCATCTCTCTTCCTAAATATGGACAATTACTCAATTCACTAACATAATACTGGGAGAGGAGGTCAGGTGCTGTCATATTTACTTTAGCACCCTTGAGTGGTTTCTCCTTCTGCCTTGTTGACACCTCTAGCAGCCCAAATATCACACAATTCAGAAAACACACTGAATTGCCCCGGAGCACCACCTCCTAGTGAGTGAGACTTGACAATATTACTGGAGTTGGAGAAGCAATGTGAGAATGCCAAGAAAACTATTGTTCCCTGGTTGTAGGGAAGTCCTTCTGGAGGCAGAGACAAACACAGACAAAGTAGCAGCAGGAGACGGGGCTATGGGAAGGACAGAGTGGGCAGAGAGGAAAGAAGGGGAGAAAGAAGGGAGACAAGGGGAAAGAAGGAGCAGCAGCTGCAAGGCCCAAATATATTTTAAAAAAGAGCTGTCATTCACTTTCTGGGGCGTTGGAAGAACAGCCAGAACAGTCAATGCTGTTTTGTGGACCTCATGAGTCACTGTTCTCCAGTGGGTTACAAGAGACACAGACAAGCCTAAGGCTGAAACCCAGGCTGGGAATTTCCTTTAACCTGCCACGATAAATAAGCTGGTGAAAAAAAAGCTACACTGGTTCTGACTAACATTAAAGAAAAGAGCATTTGTGCCTAATACATTAGAGAAATTGTTCAAGGGTTGACCCTGTTTCCTCCTGTCCTGTAAGACAGCCCCATAATGCCTGCTGCCAAAATTCATGTTAGCTTTGGTTACCAGCTACAAAAGTTGTGCTTGCACAAATGAAATCAAACTTAAGCATCTGACTGAGCTCCACCTCTCCTTGACTTTTATTTCTGAAAGTGATCCCTTATACTTTGATGCATCCTAGATTTGGAGGGTGAGGATATCCCTTTACTCTCTCACTTGATGTTAACTTGTGAGAATATAGCAGCAGGAACAGGCTGGGTTCAGAGTTTTGATTTAGTTTGTGAATTTTTGTTTTACACAAAATACAAGCAGTGGTTATTGACAAAGAAAACGTTTTTCATTTCATCTTATGTCCAAAATTTAACCAAGTAAAAAGGTGCACACAACTTGAAATTGAGACCAATTTGCTGATTTAAGAATGACATTCTGGTGGCAAGATTCAAAAAAGCCCAATAACTTCATCTTTACAACTTACAGGCCAAATTTATGATGCCAATTTCCTTGCAGAAAATCTCTAGTGTGTCCTGTCACAATGTTCACAACATACCACGTTCTACAATTCAGACTAAACTTTCCAAAACTGAAAAAAATATTTGCACTTTCAAGATCAATGAGGCACTGACAAATATGCCCCCTAAAAGAAATTTTCATCAAATAATGAATTTATGAAGATACATTATAAAAAACATAAAATTAAAAGCCATATCAAAATAATTCTTTATAGATTGTGTGGATAATTTATAGGGACATTAAGTTTACAGAGAAACACTTTCAAAAAAAAGACACTTTCATAATAACTTCACTTTCACAAATGATACTGAAAATATTTTGAGCATTCAAATGAACTACTATTTTGCCAATTAAAATATCAGACTTTGCGTTTTTAAAGTAACTAATTATTTCAAAGGAAGACAACTGAGGTGCTCAATAATAGAGGAGGTTTAGATAAAATATTAGGAAAAAAGTTATTCACGGAAAGGGGTGTCAAGAACTGGAATAGGCTGCCCAGAGAAGTGGCAGAGCCATCAATCCTGTAGGTATTTAAGAGACAAGTAGATCTGGCATTCAGGGACATAGTTTAGAGGTGGACTTGGCAGTGTTGGATTAACAGTCGGACTGGATGATCTTGGAGGTCATTTCCAACCTAAGTGATTCTGTGATTCTTCTAGCAAAATTATTTTGGCTTACAGCTCTGATGAGAGAACTTTTGAGCACTCAATTTTCTACCTCTGAATTAAGTCATGCTGAAATTCCTGTTCATCTGAATGGCTGACCAATAAGTCAAATCCTGGCAGCTCAAAAGCTTGATGAAAGATTGGGCTTGCAAGGCTTTGTGCCTGCTAATGACTGTGATGTAAACTTTTGACCAACGAGATGTGCTAAATGCAACCATCCCAGGACTTCAAAAGAGTCAGCAAACAGACAAATCCAGAGAGTTTTTTACATCCAATGATAACAAGAAAACATGTGAACACTGTTTTTTTTCCATTTTTTTTTTCTTTTTCTCCCACTCCTTGTTCTGGTATGCACATACAAGAGCAAGAAAATCTGCCAAATGCTTAATCCATGACAGCAATGTCACTGTAAGAAAACTGATGAAAGGTACCTTTGTCTGCATGGGACAGGTGAAATGCAAGATCTGTGACAAGCCAAAATGTGTGCAAACTGGTTAATCTAGTTAAGAATGTTAAACCAGTGTATTTTTCTCAACAGAGCCAGATCTTCACACACATCAAAATTAAAAAAAAATACGCCAAATGAAGCATCTCAATAAGGGAGGCAACAAGTTACCATATGCACTCGTGTATTCACTTATTTAGGAAGAGAGGTTTCTAAATGGGAACACAGGAAAGAATTCCAACAAATTGATGGAGAGTGACGAACACAAGAAAAAAAAAAAAAAACTATCTGGTTATAGCAACCCCAGCATTGTTCAAAGAGTTATACTTCATTTGCTGTTGGCAGCTCCCAACTTCATTGTGGACTAGGAGAGGATATGTGCTTTTGCCTTCAAAGTAGCAGAAGCAACCACAATGATATCACTCATCCCCAAACGGAATGGAGAAAATAGTAAAAAATAATCAGTCTACAACACTGAAAAAACAATTTCAATAAGCAAATCAATCAATAAAGCAAGAGAAAGGATGGAATAAGGAAGGCAAGATTAACCTGGTACAAAAGTATGGAAAGCAGAGACTGGTTGAAGCAGTATTACAATAGAAGTAATAAAACTCAATATCAAAACAAGCATTAACTTTTACTAAAACCCCAGGAATATATTGCATTGTGGGGAGATTAATTTGACCACCCCATTTCCTTCCATAATCATGCATTTTGGAAGCATCTTTCATGACCAAGAAGGCAAATATTCTTACATTTATGCCCACATCAGTTCAAACCCCTCAAATCATACCATAACAATAGCAACAATGTGATTGTTGCTTTGTTGGACCACAAGAAATGTGATTTTTCCCAGGGAAAATTATGCAGCAAGAAGGAATCAGACTCCCTTTACTTCAAGGAAAAAGTAAGCAAAAATCATATGCTAAGCAGTAATTAATTAATCCAAGAGAAAAGGTAGAAAGTAACAGTACCAAAGTACAATTTGTTTGGGGTTTATTGTTTGGTTTTTGTTTTAGGGTTTTTCTCTTTTTGAACAGAGAAAGCAAAATGCAAGTTTTTCATTGCTGAAATAAAACTGCCAAAATAAAAGGGCCTTTACTGTGGAGAGAGAGGTGGGGAAAGAGAACAAACAAGAGATTTTTATTCCTTTATGTGGTACATTGCGTCATAAATTATACCCTAATTCCTTACAGTTTTGGCTCACGCAGGTCGCTGCTTATCTGAGTTGGCGGGAAACATGCAAAGCAGCTATACCCCGAGGAGAAGAGGGAATCCACCAGTGGACACTGGATGATAAATAGTACAATAACCTGGCATGATTACAGGCCATGCTGCACATTCCTCTGCGGAGTTTTGATTTGTTATCTAGGACTGGAGTGGAAAACATCCACAAAGAAGAACAGGAGCAGAGGAAGCGGGCTGGGGCTGCAGCATCCAAAAGGCTCCATCAGCCTGCAGCCAGTCACCGAGTCACTCACCTCGTAGCCTTTTTCCAGCAGGAACTCAGCCAAGTACGATCCATCCTGGGAAGAGTAAGATATAGGAAAATGTTAGAAACACATTGAATAGGCCTGGGAGATCTGGACTGCTTAAGATCTCAAAAAAGAAAAAAATCTTGCAGTGACTGGGTAACAAGCATATACTTTGATTTCTCCAGATTCATACACCGACCTAAAAATACTGCAGACTCTCTTTAGTTAATTTTAGACTACGAAGCAGTATATTTTAAGATGACTTGCTTATAAATGCTGGTTGAGAACTCCCATCTCTTGAATCTCTTCCCAAGTTCCATTATAAAGTGCCTAGGGACTATCTTTCCAAAATATCCTAACCACAGTCATTGAATTTGAACTATTTCGGAGATAGGGAAGCGAAAACATTTTAAAAAAAGTAATACAAGCTTGGCATTCTCTGCTAACCAACATGCCTCTGTAGCACCTTGTCACGCTGGTGTCTCCCTTGCACAGGGGCTCCTTCCACAAGGCTCCTGAAGACAGCAATAATTCTGCCTTTCCTGACCTACTGAGTTTTCAAAAACATCCCTAGCACACTTTATATTTAAACTACAGAATAAAAGCCATTTTCACATTATATATATATATATATCTCATTGAAGGTTGAGAATTTGGGTCATTTTATTTCAAGGGGTTTTCTTTTTTTTTTTTCTCCTTTGAAATCCTTGTCAAACTTAAATTATTAAGCTCCTCAAAAGTAAATACTTTAAAACACATGCTAGCACATGTTTTCCTGAAATAAGAGGATTCTCCTGGCTTGACTATTGCCAGGATTACCAAAAACAATAAATCCTATCTTTACACTTTTACAAATGTATACATTCCATCAAAAACCCAGCAAAGTTTACCCCTCCAAAAGAGTTCTCACTAAGCAATTCAATGATTACCATGCCCAAAGTGTGCAGCTTTCACTGACTTCTTGAATTGGTTGTTTCTGTAATATGTGAATGTATTCCACCAGACTCAAAAGTCTTGCTACAAAAAGACCATAAAAAACAATGAGATGTCACCTATGCTTACAGGTTTACACTCTATTTTGTGCATCTGCTCTGTCATGATCGTGACCAGAGACATTTAAGGGCAAAACTAAACAAACCCCTCTTCGACCATCCCTTAAAAGCATGTTGCTCCAGAGAAAAACCTTTTTTTTACCTCAGATTAAATGGACTTCTTTTGTCTCATAGAGAGCCTAAGAAGAATAACACACTAAAGTAAGAAATTTTAGATGCACTAGGAGGTCCTACAGGAGCAGGACTGCCAAGGGAAATTGCTTACTGCATTGATGGCAAAATTCTGGGTACATGTATGCAAAATGGCACCGTAGTGTACAAGGGACACATTGCCCTATGTTTAGAAGTGCAGCATTAGAAAAATAATTACTTTATGGTATAAATGCTTCAAAAAGTCTCACACAGACCAGAAGGGCTTGAAATAAAGAAAGTTTCAGCTTCCATTCTTCTCCCACTACATGTACCTGTTTGCACAAACCTTTACAAAGCTATAGCCCTGTAATAGCAGTCTATGACACCGATTAATAGGGAAAATAACAAACCACATGTGCCATGGCTTTACTGGAAGAATGTGTACATCAAATGATAAGAAAAAGGCCCCACTGAAAGGAGAAATTCAAAGAATATTCAATGGAAAATCTGGAAAAGCGTGGGCTCACAGGAGGAGATGACAGCTACTTTTAATTCTTTTGTCATCCTTTTCATTAGCAATTCCTCCAGAATTTAGCAGAGAGGGGAAAACTTCCTAGGGTGCTCAATCCACTACAACATAAAATTATAAATAAAATTTTAAAAGGACGTGAAAGTGGGAGACCCAGAGAGTGCAAAGGAGATTAAAAAAGAAAGGCTGTAATTACTTAGGAAGCTGATGGGAAACAGACTTAACTAGGATTGAACCCTGTCAATAAGGTCTTGTTCTTCTCACCCAGGCCATTGCTCAAAGTTTCCAGTCGCCCTGGAACATTTTGAACCAGCAGTGGCACTTGCTTCCTCTGCGCTTCCTTTCCAGGTCTATCAAGTGATAGGGCAGGGCTTTACAATGAGTGGGAAACAGGCAGCAAGTGTGAAAGCTCCTGCTTTCTGGCTCTGGCACAGCGTAGCTGATTTACTGTCTGGTAATCGCACACAGTGCAGATCCGCGCTGTCCTGTGCCGCGATACCCTATCGCACGCGGCCCCAGGGCTCACGTTTCCCTTCCTTTCCTTTTCAGTGCAGCAGCCTGTCAGTGTGAATGGCAATCACAACAGTCATCAAAGCCTCAAAGAGTTTGCAGCTGGTAAGGACAGCACAGTTTCCATCTTCTCCTAATGAAGTCAGGGAATAAATAGTAATAAGTAAGCTCTATAAAGTGATTTAAACCTTTAGCCATAGGAAGCTGTATTACGCATACAAATTCTATTATCAAAGCTACTGATCTGCATTTAAACTACAAACAGACTCTTCAAGATACAGGAATCCCCGAACCACAAAAGGGACTATGTGTTAAATTATTACATAATAAAGGTGCTATTACACTTTATTTGAGAGCATAGTTTTGCTCATGTAAAGTAGCCAGCTAATGCTATTGAATTTATAACAAAACATCAGAAGACAGAAGTCAGAGACAGGTCTCTGTCTGTGGACAAATCAGTCTTGATAGAAAATTGCCTACAAACTGCCTTTAAGTAGGATTACAATGAGGCCTGGCCCTTTACAGATATGTCAGACCAGCTTGAACGATCAAAACAGCTTAACAAGACTGACTAAATAAACCACCTCAGCTAAAACAGTTCCTCATCAGCACACTCTGGCACCTCAGATTTGAATCTCTGTGCTGTCTTCAGCCAAATAGTAGTCTGAAAGCTCATACAAAGAATGATACTTCAGCTGGCTTCCAAGACACAGCAGCAGCAGCAGGTTTCCAACTGCAGCTGCCTTACAACATGACTGTAAAATTCCCAGACAAAAGAAAACATCCACATAAACTAGCATGAGACAACTTTAGGATGCAGTATTTTATATTTAATACAGTACTTAATGTCAATAACTTCAATAAGCTTTGACACACTATCAAAGAAAAACACTTCCAATGTGGTGAAGAAATTTGAGACAAACGAGTTCGACAGTGCTTCGCCAAAATCATCTGGAATAAAAGCAGTATCAAGTTTGACTTGATCCATGAGCAAATAACAGGATAATTTATACAGAAAACTGAAAACAAGTGTAACTCAATAGCTTGTTTAGCAATCCAATCTCCTTTATTTTGCACTGTTTTACACAGGCAAGTTCCATTTGAAGTAATTCATTTGGGATTTATATTGACACATCCAGGGAAGGCTGTAAAAGCACCCTGAAATGCAAGCCATCTTCATCCTCTCTCTTTGATGTAGCCAGTTCCAACATCCTTCCACAGAGCTCCTGGATTCAACAACTAGATAACGCCCTACCTGAGCATTCTCAATCCAGAGGGCTCCCTCTTCCCCACAGCACCTCTGCCAACAAAGAGGAGTGGAAGTACTGGATGGATAAAGAAACAAGGGAAAAGAGACCAAGGGAAAAAAAATCAAGACGAGGGGGAACAGAGCTCTTTTATTACTACATCTAAAGCTCCACAAGTATATAGAGTGCTTTTTCAGAAGGAGGGAGAAAGAATTAAAGACCTAACATAAAAGATGCAAGTGTATTATGACCATACCACTGAGGAGAAAGGGTTCTCAGTTCCAGGGGAGTAATATAAACATTTGAAAAGAAACATCCCACAGTATCTCAAGTATTCAGAATTCATTATACCTTTGAAAAAAAATGTGTAATAGTTTTTCACATGCTTCAGAAGGGATCAAAGATACTTATAAAATTCAAAATTGGTAGAGACTAGTGCCATGCCCTTAGGAATAACTACAAAGATGAGATCGTGAAAGTTCAAACTAAAGGTGGTATGTCAATTATCAAGGCCATTCCTAGCAGTTCTCAATTCCTTTTGAGCTACAAACTACAGTTTTGCTCTGCTGAAGTAATATTTTGATAGGTTCAATTAATCTGTTTGGGGGAAAATGCATGGAAAAAAGAGGCACACTTTCATCCATGGGACATGGATTTTATTTCCTAAAGGCAGCTTTCTGCAACATCAGCAACAGTGTACAGTCACCATTTTCATTTAGCCTTGTTGGAATGAATAATCCATCCACCCATTAAAATCTACAGAACCAGTGCCACTGGCGGCCTTGCACAATAAATTGTTGGTTCATCAACTTTTAAACTTCTGCACAGCTAAAAGTTTAAGCTATTTCAGAGACTTATTGAGTATGGTGACAGATCCTTTGGGGCAGGAGATACACACCACTCTAAAGCAACATCCAACTGATTTTAATAGCAGTCCGTAACAACTATTCATTTGTTCAAAGCACTCCAGAACAGTCTTCCTTAAAAATGAAAAATCCATGACAGTAATAAAGTGAAAAGTTATTTTTGTTGAAAAATGCATACTTCTAATAATTTCCAATGATTTACAGAGGAAATCAGTAATTTTTTGCAGATACTATAAAAAGAGCAGTGCTACACTTTGTCTCAAGTCTTCAAGGTGATAATCGAGGTAAAGCATTAAAGCATTCATAAAAAATTCCCCATACTGAAAACAGGAAGAACTATGAACTCTGAAGTATTTAACTGATTTATTAAAGCTGCCACCCTCCAAATGCAGCAGTTATTATGCTATTTTGATTTGTATTCTGGCCAAGTAAGAATATAAAAACAAGTGTCCTTTAGCTCCTGCTGTCAAAAAAAAAAAGTCAAAAGGCAGTAAATGTAAAAAAAGAAATCTTTGTTTTAAAAGATTACACCACTTAATCAAAAGTTTTTGTAATTAATTAATTGCAGCACAACAAAATTAAATTAAGCAGGAGGAACAGTTAGCAACAAGGAAAGCATTCTGCTTATATTGCTCTGTTCTTTTCCAATTAAGATTTGTTTAAAGGCAAAAGTAAAGCAAAGTTGCTTTGGAATAGTGAATCACTGTGTTATTTCCTAGTCTGAGCTCCATCTGACTTCACACACTATTCCACTGGTAACCTATTAAGTTACATTAGGAGCTGCAACTTCAGTTACAGAAAAGAGCAACATGTTCTTCCTCCATCCCTCCAGCTGCCTTTATCTAAAAGAACATTATTCACATCATTTATAGCTATTCTACTGTGAACCTCAGCACAGACCCCTCATTTAGAGAGAAAACCTTGCACCACTCTAAGGCTGACAGGAACAGAATAAACCTCTGTAATTCAACTTTTCTCCCTACCAACCAGTTTGGTTTAACTTAGGCCAACAACAGTAAGGTATATCAGCTCAATGTTGTTGATTTTTTTTAAAGTGTCAATAATTAAATATAAAAAAATCTTTAGTCTAAACCCCATATGATATTGTACAATAATTAAACTGCTTGTATCTATCACACAAACCTCCCCCTGACATCTCAGCTTGGGAAAAACAAATTGCATCAACAAACTGAGTATTATTAGGTTTTTTCCTGATTGCAGGAACCTGTGGCACATAGTGTGTTATGTCCAAGCACACCTCAAATTTCCCAGTGATAACAGTCAGGTGCTTGATAGCTTTTCTTTAAAAAAACCTAAAAATCATGCCCCTAAACATTCAGTCATCTAGATACTCAAAATAACTGCTAGTTGTCAGATATATCCAAAGAACTATTACTATAAAGAAGAATAGACTCAGTAGAGAGCCTTCTAAAACTTTTAAAATTATAAGCCACAATACCTTAGTTTTTTCTTCAAACATGAATGTCTAGTATTGTACATTAATATTTTAGTACACTAACATAAACTAAACCAGTTATGAACTCTGAATTTGAGAGAAACCTAGCTATACTTTTCTATCTCACTAGTAAAAACATAGGATTTGGAAGAATGTATCTATAAACATGGAAATGCAAATCATTTGGGCAACACTCCAGATGAAAATTAAAACTTCTATTTCTAGTGAATGTAATGGGAAACCTGTAACAGTTTTAAAAGCCACAAGATTATTGTTTTGCCCATCCCTATTTCCTCCTGCTTTCAGAAAGGTATTGGTAAGAGATGGCCTTTCACTTTTCCAACATAGCAAGAGCAGCTCCAACCAGCAGCAGCTCTGAGCATTTTGGACCTGCCTACGAGTACCCAGACTAAGCCAACAGCCCCATTAGATGACTCACACACTGACTCAGGGGGAAACCCCTCAATACACAACAAATGCAAACTAACCCCAAATAGTACCCAGTGGAAACCCAAATGTACAAAACCTAGTGCAGAGGGCAAAGAAACCAGAAAACCCAGGACTAAGCTGCAGGCTATGCCCCCAAAAGAGTAACTGATATCAAAATTTCAAAGTTCAGAATTGTCACAGTAAAAATCCACAAAGCCCTGAAATTTTGGGTTCAGAAGAAAATCTGTGTCTTTTATGTTTAGGCAAATGAGTAATTCTGTGAAGTGACACCAGGAGCAAAAATATGAAATCTTGGCATGTCATCTTCAACATCCTACAGTGGAAAATCAGTAACAACAGCAGTAACATGGCCATCGCTGTAATTTGGGGAGGCCACCTGAACTTATGATCATAGCTCAGCACACATCCTACCAGAAATAATCTCACTCCTAGAAAGAATGACATTTTCTTTATTTCTTTCTTGCTTTCTTTCTTTTCTGCAGCAGCCTAATACAGCTGCTGAAGTTAAAGCTGCTTTCACCATTGTAGCACCAGCCTCTCACACTGATGGCTCAAGCAGGCTTTTTACCACTCCTGCTCACCTTTGAGTTTGTTACTTTAAGGTTAGCCCAAGACGTTTCCCAACAGAGTGCAAGGTCAGTTATTTGAGACAAAACACTTGCTATCTCGTTTGCATGAGATCAAAGCCTAATAAAGGAGAGGTACATGAGCACAGACCAGGAAAAAGCTTTTTAATTAATTTTTCTGTACTCGGCTTTACATATGGGCATCATAATTTTGCCTGAAATGTGATTTATTTACAGATAAACACAAAACCAGAAATCATGTTCCAGTTGGAGAAAAGAAGCAGTCCACAGTAATCCAACTCTTATTTTCTTAAAAGTTTGCCTGTGAGAAATTTGAAAACCCAGTCAGGAAGGCTTGTTTGTTATAACTTTAACAGCTCTCAGTCTTGCAATATTTGCTTGGGTGGAAGAAAAGTGCTGATCCCACAGTGATATGATCTGCAAATCATGGCAGCAAACACTCTGTTTCTGGAAATTTCAAGTTCTAGCAGTAAACAGCTTGCCTTACAACTGGTCATAACCCTCTTTGATATTGCCTCTCCCAGTCAGCACAGTCTGAGCCCAGTTTTTACTGTTCTGGCATCTTCTGAAGCATAAATAAATATTTTCAGAAACTCTGATTATTTATGCATTTTCCACCTTTTATTTCAAGATCCTCAAACTTCCCAATTTCAATTACAGAGGTCTTTAAAAGATGGACTCTAATACTTTTCAGAGCTGTGGCTTCAGAGTGGCCAAGAGACCAGCCAGCCTAAGTGTGGTCATCAACCCTGAGCTCTGAGCAGCTCAGATTTCTCTTTACACCAGTAAGTGATAAAATAAGAACCAAATGAACTCAAAGACCTATCACAGCAATAAAATTCCTAATATTTCTGCCATGGAACAGAAAGGGAAAAACGTGATCGAGATTTCAAAACAAACAAACAAGAAAAACCCTACACAAATGCCAAAGCTAGATTCTTGTGAAAAGTATAAATATTTTGACCAAAATGCTGCAAATTCATTTACTGTCTTTACTTAACTATTTCTAACACCTTTTGCTCAGGAGAAAAGGAAGAAATAGTAACAGGGGAGAAACTTAGGTGGAGAGCTCTTAAGAGTTCTTCCCCAGAGTTTATTGTACACACATGCTCTTCTTCCTCACAAAAGGTGTATGCTATGCATTTTGAGTACTCCCTACATGAATCTACACTTTAGTTCAATAAAAAAAAGAAAAAGAAACCAGAATGATAAGAATCTTAAGACGACAAGTTCTTCTTATGCCTTCCAAAATACTGTCCTACCAAAAAAATAAATGTAGAAAAACAGTTAGGGAAGTCAAAGACACATGGTCTACAAAGATTTTAATACAATTTTTTTCCCAAAGGTAACACTTGCCAGAGTTCCATGTTTTGCAAAATCTTTTTATTATGCCAAGGAGCAGTTTCACATTTGTTGGATATTTTTAAGCAAGAGTAAATATGCTTCTAAGGTTTTGTTGGGGTTTGGGATTTTGGGCTTTCTACAGTTTAGGATTTACTTGGTTTTTGGTTGGTTTTTCTTTAATACACAATATATGTTCTCTAGTATAACTGTAAATAAACATTATCTCTGTAGTAAAGCAATATTGAATGAACAGAAGTATTTATCCAGACAGTGTCTACCATCCTCTCTAAGCAAAGAAAACTCTCAGTGAAGATGCTTAACTATGTAACAACTGCACTCATGTTCAAAACACTGACATATAAATTGACTGAAATTGGACATTTGATCCAATACCTTTGTTCCACGTGTCTGCTCTTGCTAATCAAGGGCTCTGATGCCACATGGACCGAGCTTCCTGGTGGCAAGAAGCCAAGCAGGATAAGGATTATCTGGGCGAAAGCAAAAGGATATGGTGTTTTTTCAGAGAAGGTTGCAGAAGGTCATCCTTATATTTACAGATACCATACAATGCCTTGTGTACCCAGCTTCACAGCTTTCCCTTGTCAGCTTCAAAAGGGGAAAAAAACCCACCCAGTTTCATGAATTGCCAAGGCTCTTGTCTAAGGGAACTAGAAAAGGGAAAGTGAGCTATCGCATTTCTTATCCTATCCGTCAGGAGCAGGATTTGGAATAGGCAACTACCACAAAACCACCAACAAAATAACAATTCCTTCAATTCATACAGTATTAAAAGTCACCTGCAGTTTGAGTTAGCAAAAACCCTTTGTATCATCTTCAAGTGCAGTAATCAAAAGAATTCTTTCAGCAAGGTAGTTTTCATGACCAGCTCCCTAATTAAGGTAAGGACTGAGCAAGATGAAGGTAAAGTAAATGTTAAAATAGTTTAAACAATTCCACATTTTAAACAATTGTTTAAATACCCCCCCACATCAGTCTTGTTCCAATGAATTATGCAGTTTTGCACGGATATCTGAAAACAGAAGAACTATTTAAAACTTCCATGAAGAAGATTTTAAGGAGCATCAAAACAGATTATTTTAAAGACCTTGACACAAACAAGCTTCTTTCATTTGCTATTGCACAAAACCTGAACCTAGTTAAATTCAACTGTGTTTGCAGGCTGTGGAGAGATGGAGCACACGGGATACATTTTAATCATTTTTGTCTGTATTCATAGTGATTTCCTCTAATCTCAAGGTTTCTTTGCAGTTCATTTGAATGGCTTTGCGCCCTAGGAACTACAGGAAATTCTAGGAAATTCTACGGAAACCTCCCTGTCTCACTCACTTTGTAAACTGCTCTGTTACATTTACTCCTACCAAAAGCCAAACACCACAGGATCACAGTGTTACTTCTTTGAAATGCATAAATTCTTTAATTGCCAAGGGACATAAGGGTACACTTTAACTGGATAAACACAGCAGTTTTTGCAATAAGACTAACATGTAGAAAATAAATTCTACTTTTTATTACAAAATCACTAGCACTTAAAAATGGCAATATCATATCTTTTTTTAACACTTAAAATTCCCATAGCAGGCACAGTAAGAGAACTCTAGGTTTAGCTAAAAATTCAATGCAAACATGACATCAAAATGTAAGGGGAGGCCTCATTTTCAGAAACAGAGGGACTTGAAACAGCTCATTTATTTGAACAATACGCTAGGAGAAGGTTATCAGACGTGTATCTATAACCAGTTTTCCTAAA
Organism: Eopsaltria australis; assembly: GCA_034509425.1. NCBI lineage: Eukaryota > Metazoa > Chordata > Aves > Passeriformes > Petroicidae > Eopsaltria > Eopsaltria australis. The sequence continues at coordinate 2,258,098 of JAVTVJ010000270.1, read as the reverse complement.
ATGAACTACACAGACCCTCCTTTTAATGCTGTTTCGAATTGCAGATTAACACCACCATACGGCTATTTGGAATAGTCTCCAGGTTTCATATTTGCACCTACCATCTGGCTTTTGCCTGAGCTGAGCCAACACCTCCATCAAATAAAGACAACAAATAGCACTTTATACAATATGAATCTTCTTAAATGCTCATCACTGAATCACTATAATATGCTGCAAGTCAAAAGAAAAAGAAGCTTCCATACTGGACTACATCATACATGGAATACTAATTTAAGCAACCCTTAGTTAAGGAGTTTTTTATCATCACATCAAGTAAGCTACTCTCATCAAACCATCTGTCTTGTCCCTCTGCCTCAGTCCAAGAGAAGGGGCATTATCTTTTTCCCTCCCATCATTCCCCTTAAGGGTTATCTGTTATTTAGAAAGCTTAAAGAGGCATCATAACCAGACTTTTGTTACCTGAGTTTACAACTTTGCCCTAATCAAACAATACACTACAGGGTACCCTTTAGATGAGTGTCCTTACTCTTCAGAAGCTGATTGCATTTATTTGGGGCATCAGGAAATACACTGAATAAGGCCTCAAAAGTATGAGTGAATGCTTTTGTACTAGCAAACATGCTGGCAAGCAGTAGATCCATCCAACCAAATAGCTCTATCATCACAGAACACTGCTCAGATGACATCACACCAGGAGGCATTTTGGAGGAAGTTATATGACTTACTGTGACCCACAAAGAAGTCTACAACAAACTCCTTTGAGAAGATGGCAAAACACCACTTGCATGAACACAGGTACACCCTTTCCTCCCCTGTCCCTCCCAGAGTTAAGTCATGCTGCCTGACACACAGCCCTGCCTCATTCACTCAGAGCTGTGATTAATGCTGTGGTAATCAGTGCCATCTGCTGCGTAGACCATCCACAGACACAGGCAGTCTTCCAAGCCACTCACACACTGCTCTCATGGCAGACTTCCAAAGGAAAAGTGTGGCTTTGTGTTTACACATCTTGTTTGTCAATATTGCTTTGTATCTCCAAGAACCTGGCAAACCAATAGGCTCGAAGGATGCTTGCTAGTGCAAAGCTGCTTCTTTCAGCAGGATAGCTACACATTGTAATTCAAGCATTCTGTGCGTATCCAGATGATCTGTGAGGGAAACAAACTTTTCTAGATATTCTAGAACATTCTTTTTGTTTTCCCAACCATACAACAGTTCTAGGTACACGTGGAGAACATTACATTTTTTCCCCCTGATATTTGTTTTACTCAAGACAAAGGTTTACGTGAAGGAATGTTCAACTTCAAAGAAAACACTTCCAGGTTTTCTCATGTACTTCTGTAGGACAACCTCAACCTGGCATTCAGCCATCAAGCAACTAAAGTTTGCTTCAGCAGGTGAACAGCAGGGGTCCCAGGGAGGCAGTGAATAGAGAGGTGCTCGTCCTGCCCGAAGTGTAACAAAAAATTCTCCAAAACTGCTGGAATGGCACCATCAAAGATTGAGATTGTTACTCTCCAGCTGGCACGCAGGAAAGGCAAAACTGTCACTTGAAGTGAAAGCTGCTGCACTGATCCATTCAGATAATGAATGCTACATCTTCCCACAACTCTTGTCAAAACTATTTCCTCAAAGATACAGGTGCCAGATACCTATTTACCTATACTTAATGAATTTCATACTACAGGGATGCCAAGCTTTTCTTTTCCTCTCCATGCACGCTTGCTAACATACACATGGTACATTGAAGATGATCATATCTCATCAAGTAAAGAGCATTTAATGTAATCTTGCAAAAAACAGTCTTCTTAGTAGTTTGTTTAGGTAAAAGCAGTAGCTAAGCTCACCACTAGCTCTTGAACAGCATATGGAATAATTTGAGTGCAAACATTTAATGCGTGACCTCAAATGCCTTTCAGATCTATGACATTTCAGTTTTCCTTTAAGGACACACAGAAATAAGTGTGTGATCCCACTGGATCACCCCATGCCCTTGATGGCTTAATTGTTCTATGCTTCACTGATGCAGAATCACAAAGATTGCATAGTATCATGCTGCTTCCTTCCTTCTTTCAGGGAAGCTAGTGATTTGTAAACACTCATTTAATTTATATTTAACTTTACACATCAAACTGGGAGAAGTTAACCACGTTGAAGCTCCTCATCCTAATGAAATTCTGTAGAAGGTGGTCAGGAACATCTGTATTTTATGCACTCTATTTTACAATCTTATCCATCTCCACATATCTGTGCTTTCCTAAAGTTGTAGAAGTTAATAACAAGGTTAAGAGTATCTTTAAAAGGCAGCTCTTTGCCTATGTTTATTCACAGCTTGAGGAAAATCCTGATAAAAATGCATCACACAATAAAACTGGCTAGACTAGTACTGCAAGACACTAAAAGAAATTGTCTTTCTTCCCCTATAATGCACAGCAAGGCTGAATAAAACAAATTGTTCCTGTTGATGACATGTAGTTAAAGTGCAAATTGCAAAGTAGTTTCCACAATTTTTGTGTCCTTCTCCTGAAAAGGACAAACTCTAAAAATGTCATGTAACAAGTGGCAGAGATTTAGTTGTACTGTCCCCCCTAGCTTAAAGCATGCAAAGAACAGTCCTTTGGGGCCTTGACTTTTGCCTCTGGCATAATTTTTGTTTGACCTCACCCAATCAACTTGAACTTGGTTTGAAGCCTTTTTTGCCAAAGCATAAGATGAATGATAATGCACAATGTTGCTTATAAAATACTATAGCAACATATCCAAACAGTGCTGAAAACAGGTATCAGGTATGAAAACTGACTAAAACATGGATACAAGCACAAGTCCCAGCAGAAATTGTTAGGCAACCATACCCTATTGTGAGAAAAATGGGAAAGGTTTTTTAACTGCGGAAATATTGTTAAGGGGCACATTCAACAATACAGAACAAGAATGAACATATTAATATTAAGATTGCTGGAAACTGTGTGGTGGCTGTACCAACACAGTCTGAATTGAAAAGGTTTGCTGAAATCAGAAGAAACCAACACATTCTGAATTGAAATGGTTTGCTGAAATCGAGAAGAAAAGCTTGACTGAAAAATGAAGAAGCTATTAAGGTAACGTATGCATTACCAGCCTCTATCAGATCCACTGACTGTGGCTCATTCAGTTAACTGATCTTTGACATTGTTTTGTGGAACCATTTTCAATCAATGCATCATTTTAATGGATGAATTTTACTGATATTAATAACATTTTATAGAGAGAGATGGAAACAAAGACAGATCTATGGGGTTACCAACTCAGGGAACAGTACTATAGCAGCTGAAAGGCTCAGAAAGAAACCTTCAGCTTCCCAGTCAGCAATCATCAAGTACCTTGTGGAACAGCTGGCAAGACATTCTATTGCATCTCATCACTTCTTTTTCTGGCCTTCTCCCTTATAAAATTATTTCCTCTTGATATCACCAGACACACAATAACTAGGCTAAAAAATTAAGCCTGCTGTCTAAAGCAATCCTCCCCACATCTTTTCTCCAGCTGGAGTTCAAGCCAATACAGGAATATTGCAACATTTTCAGAGGGTTTTCATCATAATTTCTTAAGAGAAGAAACTTCTTTTTGACTCTCTTTTCAGCAACTTGCCCACAAATTGGGAAAACTTAAAAAAATAAGGCAGCTAGAACTTATTTATCTCTGTAGCTATGTACGTTACAGTGCTCTACATTTCTTATGCCAGTAAAAACAAAATTGTTAAGGACCCTGCTTATCATAATAAAAAGGCGGCAAGTTATGAGTAAAAGACAAGGAACAGAGTGAAATACAAGTATGCCAGACACTGAACAGGAATGCCTTATTCTAAAAATTGTTCTAATTCCTCAAGCTTCAGAGTGTCACATTTTGCATGCACAGAAAGAGTTGGGAAATACTTCATAGTGCATCATTGGGGGTAAAAAGGTTATGATATGAACTATTCAGTTTATTTTTACTTTCCATACATTGCACAAAAGGATGGGAACCTTGGCTTTGTTTTTTAAAAGCATACAAAAAGGCTTTTATCCCCAAACCTCATAAACAGCTAAGAACTACACAGTATATTACAATATGATAACTGGAAATACAATCCTTAGACTGAAGAAAAGCAATTTTTTAATGCTCATCCACAATAATAGCTAACATTAGGACAGTACTAGTACTAAGTACTTCCTCAGAAACACCTCTGTTCAGCATAATTACTATGTGTCTTTCCCCTTCTAGCTAAGGGAATGCAATCCTTCAGATTAGAGGAAGTCTTAAGACTTAGTCACAGGAGGTTGATAGTCCAAGCAAAAAAAATCCCTCCAGATAAAGTAATCAAGTCTTTCCTTTGTATTTCAAAGTACAGTGTGATGCTAGCATAATACTGAATCCTTCAGTACCATGGTAAATCAATTTATAGAGACATAAAGGACTATGTCTGGAATAACCCAGAAGTAAAATATCAACACCCCAAGTGCACAGTGTTGATTATCAGGGATGGAACCACAGAGCATTGCACAGATTAACAGGTCTGCAGCAGAGACTGCAAGTACCTTCCTGCAAAGCTTTCATCAAGACACCTGAAGTCATTAGTCTATTTTAAAACTTGAATAGACTTGACAAAAACTATCTCACATACCATGGAGACTAAGAAATACTTAAGAACCAATGTCAGATCACAGACACCCTAAAATGCTTCCCAGATAATCCACTGCATTAAAAAACAGGTGTTATCATTTTAAAGATGCACATGAAGGCCCCATTGTTCCATTCTGAAAGCAGGGAAACTTTCTCCAAGATTCCAATTTAACCAGTCACCTTCATACTGTTCTACAGTTAATTCTCATCTTTATACTCAGGATTAATTGAATAATTCACCAACATGATGATTCACCTGTAGGTAGTCAGACAGCTCCTCTTCCTTAATCTGAAGAACATTTGTGTGGTTGTTTGGGGGGGCGTTCATCTGTTTTGGTTTCTTGGTGTTTGGAATTTTTTTAAGCTTCTTTCCTACACCAGTGGTAGACTGCAGGCTGGAAAAGGGACCACTAGACCATGAGAAACAGCCATTCTTCACCAGTCCATCCCCAGAGCAGAAAACCTTTGGCTACAACTTGATGTGACTCTTTTGGTTTTAGCACAGTACAACAATCTTTCAGTCACTGTTCAAAATTACAGAGAAACAACGTGCAAGTCAAAGTTCAGCTGTAAATTAACACTCACTTTAATAAAAAATAATTTTAAAATAATGACATCAGCTAAGCCACTCTCTTGTAGACATATTCTCACACCTGCAAATATAAAATACACAACAGATGTTGGAGAAACTAGACTAACTCCCTCCTCCTCCACCACAACTGAAATACTGAGGATCTATAGGAGAATTTACACACTATCACTTTGCTGTTGACTGATTACACTCATATCTTTTCTAAATAGCTGTTTCTGCTAGCATGTATATACCTATAAAGAAAACAAACTTGCACAAAAACACATGAAAACCTTGATATGATTCTGCTCCAGTTACAGTATGGGACAGATCAGAGGAGCAAAGGAGCTCTAACCTGGTGCAAAACCTTTTCACTAACTTGGCAATCAAGCAAGGAAATAAAAATACTGTTTTGATTCCAAGGAGAGCTAATTCCACAGTTTGTAGCTGACAGTAATTAAAAGCTGGGCAGATGGCTTGAGTTACAAACCAGTCAGAAGGAGGCCACAGCTTCTTCTGGACGTCCCTGGCAAACAACTCATCAGCATTTAAAAGGAAGCCTCGTGTTCCCTCAATTCCTACAGAAGACTGACATGTCTACCTACCTGAACCCAGCCTGACAGCTGAGACTGGTCCCTCACAGTAAATAGGTTTTGGATTTTGTTCCGTAAGTTTTGTTTGCCTTTTTTAATTAAGAAAACCCGACACAATACCATGGTTTTTCAATTAAAATATCACATTGAAGACAATCCTTACTTCATAAAAATGAGGTGTTGGTGGAGTATGTCATAGCAAAAAAAACCACAAACACATTCTAGTTATTATTGTATCAGATTTTAATTGCACTGAGTACTTTGGGAGTTTTTGTTGCTAGCCCTAAACAAAGTCAACAAGATTCTGTAGGACTTCAAATCACAAAGGGAAAAGGGGAGCCAAAAATTGCACATCTTACTGTCACTGACATTTGTTAGAGGAATGTGCTTATAGAAGTTTCTTCAAGTCTCAAAATCTTTGAATCTAAGACTCCAGGAATATAAATTCTAAAGGGAACAAGTAATTTGTAAAAGACAGACAAAGGTTGATAGGCTCTAAGTCACCAGTATCTTCCTTTTCTTTGCAAGCTCTTATCATGTTGCATGTCAGGGTTCTGTGGTTTCAAACACTGACCCCTTAAACCAACGGGTAAATCACAATTAAGCTCTGACATTTTCAACTTCTACTCCCCAGTGCTTGGTTCAAAACAAATCTGCATGGTGCAGAATAACACAGTATTACTTTGAAATCAATAATTCCAAAATAATCATCCTAACTGAGAAAATGTATCAAGCAGATATCAAATCCATTTTCAGCTACTCCTTTTTAGCCCAAAGGTACCAAAAGCATCTGAAAAAACACACCGTTTTTCCTAGAAGAGGGGTGCAGCAATGAAGCAGAAAACTTCTGCATTTCCACATTTCACTTTGAACCCTCTTCCGCAAGCTAGAAGCTTCAGTAAAGATCTCGGTTCACTTTCACAGGCAGCAATGGCAGGACTGGTTTAATCAGGGCCAGTACTGCCCCGACAAATTCATCGTAGGCACCAAGCACTCTATTCACAAAACTGGCAGCCACATTAATCCCACAAAGCTTTCAGGCTTTGGAAAGGCAAAAAGCAGCAGCAAGATGGAAAAGATCTCCATCCATAGACTTCAGATAGCACCATCAGAGACTTCTGCATTTGGGGCTTTAATTTCCAAGGAAAAGTCAAAGTTATAACAGTAATGGCATTTAGTCTCACTAGGTTATCACACAGAAGCTCCCAAGCACACCATCTCTTGGCAACAGCTGGAAATCTGCAAGCTAGGGATGCCAGGCCTTTTTATTTTTCTCTTTTTTTAGCATTCAATTTAGATTACTGATTAGGATCACCAAAGTATGATATCCTCTTACAGGTCCTGTAAGAAAATTTACAGTTCTTTCAACCACCTGCACTCTCATCTTTAGAATACAGTCTGCATCCACAGTAATTAGCACTGTTAGTACAGACATCAACTAAATCTCAACTTTTAATGATTTTACTAGGCACATGTTCTAAAAGGTTTATCTGTTAGGCAAGAGTTGCTCTATTTATGCAGTGTTTGAAAAAATAATGATTGATTTGACTTAGCCACAAGCCAGCGCAATATGCATAATGCAGCAGCTACTCCTGGGGAATTAAACAAGTCCTCCTAAAGGAATTTAATATAACTTACAAACCTGCTCTTGGCTATTAAGAGTAGTCTATTTGGGCTGTTGCACTCATTTAGCCAACTTAAACACACCAAGTCATCCTATAGAGAAGCTTCAGCTTCCACCCAGGAGGAAGTAGATTCCTGACTATTTTTCTTTCAGGGCTCCCTAAAACACCAAGGTTCCCATACTCAAGTTGCTCATACAATGCAACTCTCTTTCTCCATATTGTTCTTCCCTTCCCTTCAGACAAAGCTTTGTCTGCCCTAAAAAACTAACATTGAAAAAAGCTAATTAGCATAATTATTTATTAACCATTAGCAATTAATAGTATCTGTTTAACTTCAAGAAAGACATTGTATAATTTTATGCCTGCTGCCATGCAAAAGGTTTGGTTTTTTCCCCCCTCCTTTAAACTTGCTTCACAGCCAGTTTCAAAACTTTTTTATCAGAGCAAAACTTTCAGCACTTTTAAGTTAGTGAAATAAGCTGAGCTATCCTGTGAAGAAAGCAAAATGAGAACCATTTTCTTCCAATGACTTTACTATTGAACCACTTGAGAACACAAGCTTGAAAATCACTTCCATGTTGCTAATCCTAAATATTCTAACTATTCTGTGGATAGTATAAAGCGTATCTCCCCTTGGAATTGGGATAAAAAGAGACGATGAAAAAAAGCTACAGCTCACACAGTAGCCACTGTTTGCATATCAAAAGTGGAAGTCAGCAGTGGCATAACTCTTTATCAGCTAAACTACTAGTTTTCTTGATAAAATTTAGTTAAATCATCAGACCGCTTTGAAGGTGTATGCTAAGAATATTAAAAACAAAAATACTCAACAGCAGCTTCCAGAAAATAGCTTCCAGAAACTAAATGCAGATTGTAGACACAGTGTTAGATGGAGATTTAAATGCACCTACATCTTGCAAGGCCAAAAAAATATATTTAGTGAGGAAACTTGGGTCTTACTGAAGAAACATATGTACCAAATTAATTTTTTTATCTCTAAATAAAAGAACATGTTCGACAAAGAAAGGGATTGTTTCTGAAACTACTGATCCCATGTCTTGATAAAAGACTAATGTAAATATTACCAGTTAAGTTTTCACCAAGGTGGAGATGCTAGAGAGAAGAAAGCCCATCCATCTCATAAAGCAAAATAAAATTAATATACAACAGTCTTCCTGGAACAGTAATGTCAAAACTACAATTCTCAAACACAGAAGCAGATGAATATCATCTTTTAAATGTGTTTCTATTCAATATGGAAGCTAAAACACTTCACTTTTAAGTGACCAGAGGTTAAGTTACAATTAAACATCAAGAATATACTCATATGCTCCAAAACAGAAACAACCAATTCTTCAATGCCTCACAGCCACTAGTATCAGACTTGGTAGATCAGTACAAACTATAAAAAGTGAGACAGCAAATCCTCAGAAAGATTGTCAGGTAAAAAGACTTCATATATTCATCTGTATTATTCTCAACATTAATTACCAGGTTTACAATAGTAACTATATTTTAAAAACCCAGTCCTTCTTCTTGACAGCGTTTAATTTTACTGTAGCTAACACTTTTCACCTCATTTTCAGGGGGCAGTTTGCAGTGTGGCACAGTGCAGGATGATGAGAACTGAGCAGGAGTTTAGGAGGAAGGGAAGGCTCTAACCAACCAGCAAAGGTGGAGCCCAAGCGGTGGTGGTAGGTTTTGGGACACCAAGCAAATATTTTGCTTTTCCTTAGAGAATGAGGTGAGGTGGGGTGGGAAGGAATCAGACACATTTGTCAGCTCAAACTAGAAAACCAGAAAATTTCCCCCCTGAGAACAGGTGCACCCAAGGTATTGCTAACAAAGTTGCAAATTCTCATGCAGCCCCAATGGACAAAGACATTGTCACAGCTCAAACAGACATCTTTAAAGTCTGAGGGGGCACCAGGTAGGGATGGAAGCAGCTAAGTTTATTCTGTGCTATTCATTCTTTCCTGCAAGCCATAATGCAAGTGAAGCTTCTTCTGAGAAGAGAACATGCAGTCACATGCACTCACAGCCCAAGAGTTGGCCCTTCAAAACTGCATGGGCTGAGGCCATCAAAAGGAATCCAGAGGAGCACAAGGAAACTGATCACTTCTCAGAATGGGAAGAATAAAGGAAAAAAAACCCAAAGGCTGGCCAAGTGTGGCTAGAAACCAGCAAAAGACGGATGGCAATAGCAACGAAATTTTGGGAGAAGACTATCCTTAAAAGTTTGAAATGTCAGTGAAAGTCACCCTAAATTTCTGTTTCTCAAAGAGAGAACTCTAAAGCAGCTGAAGGCATGTTGCTGTATGAGAAGAATAGGAAAAAAGCCACACAGGTCACAGATTCAAGTTCCCTCAAGTTGCAGGTCATTGCATTATGAACACCAGCTCTGGAAAGGCACACAAAAATAGCTACCTTGCACCCTCTTTCCTTTCCATCTTCTCATGTTCTTAACAAAAATGTTCCCAAATTCTTCCTGTGACATTAAGGCAAAGTACTGACATTGCTATGGCCATGGTAGGCACTGCTGAATGAATAATCTTTCTGCTTATTTTGGAGAATACAGATCACATAAAACATAACTTGTAAAAAAAAAAAAAAAATCTGCTTTGGTGTCTGCTAACCCAATTGCAAGGAAAACTTCATCCTTATTTCCAAAGCATCCACACAACTCCTACATTGTGTTCACAGCTTCAGACAACTACAAGGTTCATCAATAGCATCATCAAACTTCACCCAACATTACACTGTTCTCTAGAGCTGTAGTAGAAAAGAAAACCTTTCCCTATAGCTTTAGCTAAAGCAAAGGACTATTATCCAGTTCCTACAAGAGAAAGGTCATTACAGAACCTCTCTGTAACAAAGGCTCTCCTTTCTTTCCACAAGCCTAAGTGTTCTTGATCGCTTTACAGACACTCAAATCTGCAATTCCTATCCTTCCCTAGTCAGAACATGTTATATGAGCACAAGAGATTTAAAATTCTAAGTAGATATCGATAACAGATCCCAGAACTATCCCTATATCTGTCTATCTATATATATCTCCATATGAGAATTCCTTGTAGAGGAACAACTCAGAGCAAAATCAATACCCATTTGATGTTGTTTCATGTCTCAACTGTAGGAAAAAATAATCTAACAAAGTCCACATTGACCAAAAAACCCTCAAATCTGTAAAATTACAATTCCCTTTTTTAAGTCAGTCAAGTAGGATTACAGGTTTTAAGGTAAATTGTCAAAGCTGTAGAATTTCCCATATTATAGTCCCAAACCAAGTAAGACTATTTACCTTCTCTTCCCACAATGAAACAGCACAAACACCAAGAATCTATTTTCCAAGACACATGGTACTTGTGATTAGAGTATCACATGCAAAATGTGTCAGGGCCCCAGGTAACAGTTAAAGCCTGACTCAAAGCTTCATAAAATTGGTGACCAGAGAGTATGCAGAAAAATGGATAAAAGTTATTTTCTTTTAAATGTTTCATTAAAAACAAACAAACAAACAACTTCAAAAACAAACCCAAAACCAAAGCAAACCACAACGAACACAAACACAAGACAAAAGTAACCAACACACCCCAGTCAAACCTGAAGCTTGGTTACTTCTAGTTCTTGGCACAAAAATCTGTACTTTACATATATTTTAATTTTTTGGGTATGTTACAACCACGAACTATAAAGCAAAATATATTTGTTTGCAAGGTTAACATAACTAACATATGACATAATGACATAAGCCTCATTACTTTGAATCAGCAAAGCACAAACACTTTTCTGTATTTTAAACACACACAGGTAAAAGAGCACAAGTTCAGACCACTATCCATCTTGCTAGGAAAAGATGATATACCACAACGTAACTCTACTGTATCAGAACATACACCATAAACACTTATCAAGTGATAAATATTTCCCAGGAAACATGGAAAGAAGCTAGTTTGGAGGGAGACCTTGTATTCCAGCAAGATATTACAGACACCAATTATTTGACTATAGACTATATATGATGGTGGTGATACAAGTTTATATTGTACAAAACAGAAGCAGCACATGTGAGTCAGCCAGATTTTCCTACCAGGACTCTAATGTTAAGCTGCTTATCTGAAATAAGGAACACCTTTACCACTAAATAAACAGTGACTGTTTCCTTGTAGGAGGGGATGGGGAATCCCCACTCCCTCCCACACTCCAGCTTTTCCTACAGCATCCTTTCAAGTCTTGTAATTTTAATACTGGCTCTTTTAAATGCCAGTTTTTCCTTTCTCTTTTTGCCAAAAGACTTGTTTTCCTTTAGCAGAAAGAGTAGAGGCTGGAAAATATTTCTTCCTACATACTTGCAAAAGAACATGCCACACTTACATGAGATTTGAACCTATCAAAACTTTTAGCTACAAAAAAAAATAGTCTACTCTAACAAAAAATAAACTAAAACCCAAAATAGGACAACTTCAGTTTTAGAAGAAAGTAGATTCCAACCATTCCTGTCACCTTCCTTGGTCTTCAATCTAATGGGAGAAAAAAAAAAGTGATTTCACCAGAGGCAAAACATTTCAGGTTTCCATAACAAGGCAGGAAGGTATGATTAAGCAGTTGCCTGTGCATGAGATGAATTTTTTTTTCTCTTACAAAACAGAGAAAGAAAAAGGCAATTATAACACAGAACACAAGTATGAGGCTCTGTGGTTGAGAAAAAAATGAAGTAATTTTAAAACGTTTGCCAGACGACTTCAAGCATTTCCTTTCTCGTTCCAGGAGTTGGCATACAAACTAGGCACACCTTATAAACCCCACCACCTCCTGGCCCTAATACATTCCAGTTTTTGCTTCATTAAAAAAAGAAAGTTAAATAGCGTATGTATAAATATATGCCCAAATGTTTACACACATACATATCTTATCGCAAAAAAAGACTGATAGTAGTACTAAAAATAGGCACACACCTTGCTTAACTGTGAGAATAAAAGCATGTTTCCACTTGCAATTAAAGCACAGTGAATAAAGGCACTGAAGGAGATCAACACTGTATTCACAGATTCATGGCTTTTCTCCATAAATGGCACAGAAATCTCCAGTCATCCTTTGTTCATTGGTGCATTATTTTCTGCCAGTTGTGGTGGTCTGTTGCCACCACAATACTGCCTTTTACCTGAAGACACCAGTAGCCTTCAGGAATATATTCTGACATGCTTACAAGTCAGGAATTTTTAAACTTTTTGTTGTTTGATGTTTTATGTTCTGATTGTGACTTTTTTTTAGAAAAACTGATTCACTGAAAGCAAATAAATCTCCTTATTGGTTCAAAAACCTTCAAGCAGTGGTTAAGGAATGTACTGATACACCCCCAATCAAGGAATTGAAGTGATACATTAACATCATTAATGTTCTCATCCAATCCTGGAATGAATTTCAAGTAGCCTGACCAACAGGAGTCTGTTCAAGGATAGTACAAAGAGGTCATAGTGGCTGCTATTCAAGAGGGGGAAAAAATGGAGGGAAGGAAGTAGAAGGATGAATTTTTCACTTATGTTACATGGAGTAAAGCCATATTAGGGTCTGTTGTTATGTATTGTATTAGGAAGGAGTAGCTATTTGTGGCCTTGTTGGATGTGTAATCACTACCACTGCCAAGAAATTTTCAGCTGAAGAGACTTCATTTTGGAAGGGTGGGGAAGGAAATGCTTTCTCTCATATCAGACTCAAATATAAAACCATTTACCATTCATATGTTTCAGCTGAAGCTCCTTGCCCAGTTTGTAAACTTACATTGAGAGTCACCTTCCCTTCACCCCTATCAGAGTCTGTATTTTGCCCTTGCCTGGGCAAACACCACAGGACCTATTCATCTGTGGGACAAATGTGGTCACGTGGGGGCAAGTAGGACAACTGACTTTCCTTGCCTGCATCCTGAGTGGGCATCTAAAATAGCTTTAACAGTCCCACCACTACCTACATTACAGGCCTGGGTTGGGTAGAACTGGCCACGTCAGAGGAGGGAGAGCTGTGGTTTAGTCTAGACACAGCATTTCCCCTTTCCTTTACCATGGTCCTGCTTCCAGCAAGATCCTTTAGTCAGGAGATTAAAAGACCACATTGCTGTGAAAGAAAAAAAAAAAAAAAAAAAGTACAAAAAGGAAGATCTCAGGACAAAGCAGCTGTGGAATTTACAGCCTGGTATTCACCGAATTTCCCTTCCTGAGGCTTTCCCTAAACGTAAAAAGGTAGCACTAACCATCCCAGATCCACTCTCGACACTGACCTGAAAAAGGAGATCTTTGTAACTAGTCTATTACACGGGCAAACATCCATGTGTAACCAAACAAGCTCCACCTCAAGGGCTCCAGTTCTACTTAACTGCTCTCAGCTTCCAGTTCCTCTCAGGCCCCCACCTGTTTCTTGACCACTGTAACATCACCAGTGCCAAAGCAATTTGTACAGCCTGCACTCAGCTGAGGCACCAGAGCCATTTAAATGCAGGCACTGTCCTGGACTGATGGGAGGAAAAGACCAGTGTAACACACTTTGCACAGGACTGCTGTGCTGACCCACCCCAAGCTGCCAGGTTGCACGTACCACAGCATCCTGCCAGCAAGCTGCTACAGGGCCACATGAGTTCTGCTGCCTGCTGTGTATTTTTTAATATTTTTCATAGTTTTAAAACTTTATTATTTATTTCCAGGCACAAAACTAAATTAGAAGATTTGGGTGAACATCATCATACTTAAATCCTTTCTACAGCAGGAAGACTTCTCTTTAAAAACACTACTCATAACTCTTGGATGAACTCCAAGTATACACTCCATGTGCATTCAGCACTGGAATTTAAAAAGAATTAGTACATGCTTGTTTCTGACTTCCCTTCTAAGCATGTCACATCAGTGTGATTTGCGAAACATGACCATCATCATCTCATGTTAGAGTATAGCACAGCATTTCAGTATCCAAGGTAACTTTACTGTTTCTTCTCTCTTCTCAATTTTAACCACATGAGTCTTAGTCCTTAATATGGTAGTCGATATAAGCTATAATCACTTCATTATTTTCCACAGCTACTTGAAAAACTTTAATTTTCTACCAGCTGTGAAGTCTAAACAGCCAACTACAGATCAGAACAGTTCAAGATTTAAGGGGTAATTGTATGACACCCATCTTTTTCAGCTTGTTCTCGCCCTGTATTCCCAGAGCCAGAAATATCAGCAGCTGGTGAAAGTCAGATCATCATGTACTTACTACTTCCGTGCTGACAAGATGTGGTCACAACATGAAGAAGGAGAGCTAATGAAACCCAGGACTCCCCAACATAGGTCTGTATTATCACAATGTCTACATCTTAATACTGGAATTTTTTTCCTGCATCTTCAGAATCCTCTCTTTCCCACCTCGGTGGCCAAACTCCCGTCCCCCATACCACGCTGGCAGCTTTAGGAAGCATTAGCTGTTATCAGCAGGGGATGAACCTGCTTCCATTCTAGCTCAGGCATCACTGCCACTTCTGGTTTAGCATTCCTACTGGTGCCTAAGCTAGAATTAAAAGTAAGTTTTACTAGGTCAAAATGGAAATCGTGTGGGCTGAAAGATCATCTTGTTCAGTGAGAACTTCCCATTTTTATTTCAAAACAAGGTGACGCATTTATAGTTACTTTTTGGTCCCAGGCATACTAAAAAGATAAGGATCCCACGTATCATGTTTCTTTCTGCAGCTGCATGGCCATTTTTACTTTTATTTTTTTGGAACAAGTTCATCTTTCAGTGTCATAAAAATACTATTACTTCCATCTTCTCTGCCCACAAAGAGCAAGTCAGCCTCCACTTTGAATGTCATGAAGTTCCTATAAAAGCTTCAAAGGCGAGTAACAAATCACCTTCAGACAAAACAATTCCAAAAACTGACCAAAATACAAATCCACCATAACATCACACGAGCAAATGTGGAGGACGCCTTGCTGTTTTCACACGTGTGCCACGCAGCGATGCTCTGAAGTGACTGTGTATTGCTCGAAACTCGGCGTAGCAGGTTGCAGCGCTCCGCAGCACGAAGGGCTTCCCCGGAGGTTCTAAACCTGCAGGGCAGCACTGAGTGTGCAGGGAGCGCTTTCCGAGAGGTCCTGGAGGTGTTATATTGTTGAGCCATCTCGTGGCACATTCGCTGCATTACAGCACCACCAGGGCTGTAACACATGCATCCATAACGCCTCATGGATGAGACAATTGTAGCCCATGGTATCTGAAAAATGGTATTTCAGCCCATGTAGCTGAAAAAGTACTCAGCCATATGAAACTCCTCCCCAAAAGAAGGTCAAGAACAGGCATTTTTATGTTTTCTGAAGACTGGCTGCAAAGTATTTTTACATGCAACAGTTTTTCATACACTTTCACACATCATCTTCAGAACAAAGTCCTACAATCCAAGGTTCACTCCAAAATTGTTAAATTGTTGGGCCAATGTAACTCAAGTGGATCAAACACAGAAAATCACTGTGGGTCCTCTGAAGCCTCAGATAAAAAAGAAAGTATTTTTACTGCAGAGGATCCCTAGGCATGAATCCATGGAATCCATACACACGAACTCTCCAAATTCCCTGCACACATAGGATAACCAACAAAGATACTGCCAGGGCAGCACTGGCTACTGCAAGTCAGCTCTCACGTAACAACCCATTTCATTCCACAGTGATTTATTTCCACTTCTACACCCTACGACAGTACCAAAACACACAGCTGGTTTTTATACAAAATGAGCATTGTGTGACCAGTGGTAATGTAATCTTCTTACCACTCAACTGTAACCATTGCTTCAAGAGATCCTTCTTGGAGCAATTACAGTTTTACATTCTTGCCCCTTCTGGCACCACTGAAAGACAGTAGCTTTTAAGAGTTAAAAGAACCCCAAAGCAAACCACAACAAACCCAACACCTCACACACTTAGACATTTTAGATCCTTGTTTACCACTATATACTACCCATACTGTTCAGAAATGTTATCAGTACATATACTACATATAAAGTAAAAAGAAATACCAACATGCCAACTACAAACTTTTAAAAACAACACACCACTTATAGACAAATAAATAACATAGGCAATCCCAACACAGCACAACAGTACCAAGAAGCCATATTCTTTCCATCAGCCCCAAAAGTTTCAAAGTAATGGTGAGGATTTGCAAGACTTTAACCAGCTTTCTAGTCTTTTCATAGACATTAGGAAAATGCTAGTAAGTAGCATTGTTGTGATATGGCACACCAGATACTTCACTAGAACACCCATAGTACAGTTGACAAGAGTAAAAACCATTATTTATTTACTTACTGCCTTAATTGTTTCCCACTCTATCCTTTACTGAAGTCACAAAACCACAAATACTAATCCTTCTTTCTAGTTCCTTATTAGTCTTGAGAGAGATGGAATGAAGATAACCACAGCACAAACACAGAGCTGCTCTAACAGAGGCCCCTGCTTATTCCCTACCACCATCTTAATTTTGCCTGCTTCCTTCCCTCCCTCACCAGAAAACTTCCTACAGCTTATAAAGTTTCAGGTTTCCCCACTTCTGCAGCAAAAATAATGAGGGTTGGTACTAGCAAGATGAGACACAATTGGAAGTTGCAATACAAATTGGCTTGAAGCCCACAACTGAAGAGAACAACTTAATGATCAATCTAAAAAAGCTTTTCTCTCAAGTGATGGCTTGAAAGCTGCTAAAGGAACAGTTAAAAAGAAAAACTAGGCACAGGTCTTTGAATGGGCTTGAGGGTGGTTCTAGACAACTTTCCATCTCAAAGTATCCAACCGAATCCCCATAGCTTCCAGAAGTCTTTCAGACAAACTTGATTTACAATAGTGGAATTTTCCAAAATCTTCTCTGCATCATAATCTCACTTAAGGTTACTAATTTGGAAAATCCAAATCATCCCACAAGACAGATATCAAAATCTGGGATGAAAACACTCAGGACAAAAACCACCAAGCTATTTTGTGCTGTGTTTCAATAGGAGGAAAGCATCTGTATTATGTTTGTGGATTCAGGTTTCAACTACAATGTTAAAGAACTGCCTTTTCCTAAGGCTAGAAAGCACATGCTTCTACATTTTCAATCTGGACTGTTCCAATTACCATCAACAACCTGAATCAATGCAGTTTTAAAAATATATTCCCCAATCATTAACACATTCACTAACTGATGCATCATTCCCTTGCAGTAAATATCCAGGTCAATTTCCACACAATTAAAACTTTGAAAAAAAATTTCTTAAGATTAACTTTCCCTTTCATCTTCCTTCAAGATTCCAGGAGTTTGTGCAGAAATCGTGGACATTTTACATCACCACAATCACTTGGCTTGAAAGACAATGTCTGCTGCATTCCACAAACACCTCTACCTCCTTGCAATGATTTGGGATAAAGACTATAACAGATAACAACACAGTATTTTCACATTTAATAGAAGTTAAATAACCTTGGTCCTAATAACACAAAATTTATACAAACAGGAATGGATGCACTTTAAGCAATGAACAAGTTAAATGTTTGTTAAGATTCAAATCTTGCAGAGGTGCAAATCGCATTACAGTGATTAGTCAACTTTGGATTTTAATGTTTAAGTTCAACCTGAATATGCTAACTTTTCCCACACAGGCAGAAAGCTTTAAGAGCTTTATGCTGACATTTAAGACTATATTTTTTAAATGGTAATGCATGTTAATTTAAGTAAATACTGCATATCAGCATGGAATTCTGCTTTGATCTTGCTCCTAAAATAATAACAAGAAGGCATATTTAGAAAAAAAAGTATTAAAATGTTAGAACAATAGAGTATTACTGTTTTCTATACTAATACTGTACCATAGTATATTACTATTTTCAAAACAATGCTCTGTTCTTCAGTTAACAACTGAAATAATGCACTGAAGTGCATTGAATAAGGTCTGTGACAAAAAAAAATATTCAATAACATTAAAGAAAAAAAAACCTGAAACATGGCTAGAGTGCCCAAATTAAACCTCTTCAGCAGCCAGACTTTGAACCCCAGAGCAGGACTCAATCATCATGAAAGATACTCATCCATCTACATAATGATCACCAAAAAAAAGGATTAGGTTTAAACAGCCTCATGCAAGATATAACCACACTCCCCAAAAAGCAAATCACAGGCAGGCATTGAGAAGTCTGCTTTCACACAAAGCGAGAAATTTGTTTGAAGATCTGTAACTGTTATTTGTGTTAAGATCTGCACTGTTGCTCAGGAAGAAAAGGGCTCATACACACACACAGGGTTTCTGCATACCAGTAAGTATGCAACACAAAATTGCCTGTTAAACTTCTCTAAACCAGCTGATTCACATCTCTCACATCTCATCTGCCTGCAACATCTCTAATCTAAGTTTAGAAAATATCCAGCTCTCTTCAATAAAAGGAAATGCACCTCCCCTGTCTAGACATCCAATTTAAAAAGAGAGCAACACTTTTTGGATTTCAATTAAAGAACACATATGCCAGAAACTTCTTTTATCTCACATTTTTGAAACTCACACAGTAGTTTATTCATGAAATTAAACCTGTAAATACAAATCAACTATTTATTTTCCCTCCAACAACAACAGTAAGTTTAATGACCTGTTTCATGTAAAAACGCCACATAACCCTATATTGTAGGCTTCAGCTGTTCACTGTCACATAAATATTTATCCAAATAAATTTATTGTGTGCTGTTAACTTTTTTTTATATACATTATTTAAGATTCTTCCTTTTGCTCTAAAACTGAGATTTTTCCAAGACCCCTTTTGATGGAAAGTCATGGTTTCATGAAGAACGCATCAAACTGGACAATTCTCTGCTAAAAGGTCTGGATTTTAACACTCTGCTGGCAGCAGCTGGGGTTACCTCAAGGCTGACATGTTAATACCAGCATGCATTTGCACTTGGGTTGAGAAATATGGACTGTCAGCTTTGAAGGGTTAAATAAGGAAAAAAGTAGGCATTACTTGCCAAGGGACTACCTGAAAAGCAGCAATTCCTATGGCTGTGCTTTTAACCCTCACTTCTCCAAAGCTGCAGAGGGGTACAGGCAACACAAGACCAACAGATAAAAGCTATTGACATTGTCAGAATAATTTAGATTTTCTTTTTAAAATTTTTTCCTTTTTTTTAATAGAAATGAACAAAACAAGAAATCCATACCCTGAAACTCTCCTGAGCTGTGCATTCTCACAGCAATGAAATCTAGTTGATAATAGCATTCCTGAAATTAAGCAATTTGATCAAGATAATGAACAGTCACATCATTAAACTCAGGGCAGCAGGAGGAAGCTACACTGCTGTTTGTGCATTTATAGAGGCTAGGGCTTTTATGAAAGCACAGAAGTCAGAATATGACACACCATGACTGTTGCTTCAAGCTTATGCTTCAGAAAAATAACATTAATTATAGAACCAAAGTAATTTACTGACTTCTCCATCAACAAGAAGACAATCCAGCAGTTCTAGTCCATGACACAATTGCAGATCAACTTTCACAGAATTTTTTTAGCAGCTCCTTTAATTTTTAATATCACAACTATTATTTATTTTAATGTACCTACTGAATTTATGGAAAGTTCAAGGAAAAGAAGAAACATTTTTAATTTCTGCTCTCCAAGTGTAATTTTCAAGAAGCCAGCTATATTAGCATACATATTTACTTTCAACTGGAGCATATTAACACTGAGAAGTATTTTTATTCTACAGTAAGGAATACAGGAATCCAGAAACTAGTTTTCCTTTTAGCAGATTATCCAACTACAACTGACACATAAGTACTTAGCAAGGGAGCTGTGGTGTAGTCCCAAGTCAGTAAATTTAAGAGCAAGTTATTCACCACATTTATTACAACAGTTTTGTCTTCATAAAATTGTTTTGCCAATGAATCTGATAAAACAAAGCTCAAACTAGAGACAAGCTGTTTCATAGAATATGAATGGTAGGATACATTTCAGCAAATTGAAATCTCCCCACAAGGGACCTGTCAAATATGTAATTACTTTAAAAGCATCTTAAATGTTTCCAAAACTATATATGGCATGTAAACTAGCCATTTTATTATTAAGACCATACTTGGGTAAAGCTTTACGCAGTATCTGTTTCATTGCTGGTTACCAGATGAGTTTCTTTAAGACACAGCACAACAAACATTCTAAGAATTGTTAAAAATGGCAAATTTCAGGGGATCTTTGTGGTAAGAATGAAAAATACAACTCAAAGACTAACATAATTCTGGCCACAGATCTTGATCACACTGGAAGAATTTTCCTAAGTCTAAAGTGTTCTTTGCTGCTAGAAATAAAGCAAATAAATCAGTTACAAGAGGAAAAAAAGAAAAAAACCAAACACAACCAACTGACAAAAAACCCCAGCCTTGCAACCAACACCAATTACCTACACAGAATGGGAGTTAGAATTATTCTTTTATCCCCATACTAGCCAGAATTTATGTTCTCATGCACGTATCAGATATTATTCAAAAGTGCTTTTAGTATGGCCATTTTCATAGTCTAACTTCAGAAGTGTTTTACTGTAAAAAAAAATAAAAAAGAAAAACAACAAAAAAAATTCCAACAAAACAAAACCAATGGTTTAGAAAATTCCTTTAAAAAGGTCTGTCCAACAACTTCCTATACTTGATAGGAGCTAGATCAGGTAAGAATAACAAGCAGATGCATTTGCTGGCAAAGATAGCAAAAAAGTTTTCTCTTAATTGAAGCTGTTGACAGCTTCTAGCCATGAGATGGTCATTTGGTTCAAGTGGCTATTGTATTCATGCAGAAAAACCTCTGATATTTTAAAAATTATAAAATTCCCTCCTGATTCAGCAAATGACTACCATTTATCACAGTGTCCCTCTAAAACTACTAGGATTACTACTTGGCATAGAAACAGCTCAACTTTTGAGCTAGTCAGGACTTTTCTGACAAAGCTTGGACACGGAAAACCCCAGGTAAATCAAACTTTTCATGGGAGAACTTTTACTAAGAAAAACACTGTGGTTTGTTGAGAACATGGGCTTTTGCTTCAGGTGTCCACCTCTCCCAAACTTTTGGGGGAGCATTTTTATATGGTTTTTACAGACAACTAGTAAACACAATATTTAATTGCTCAATCTGAGCAATTAGTGCAAGAAAAATAATTTGGATGATTAACTGAAAATTTGTTTCAGAGATGCATTTGTCAGAGAGATGAGGACCAAAGTGCAAGTTTCATGAGCAGACAAGAAGCAAATATATTACAATTTTAGATGTCTGCAAAGAAAAAAGTAAAAAAAAAAACCAAGAACTGATTCTTATCAAGTTGATAACATTACCTTAAAGTGGGTTGCCTCCAGCAGCCAGAAGCTGACAAATTTCACTTTGCATACAAGTTATATCACAACAGAAGCATTTAAGCATAAAAATAGAGAGGATGCTACCGCCCACGTCATTCTTTGTGGTTTTATCAAGTTTGATTCATGGTTACTCTCTGTTCCAACCCAAGCCCTAATGAAATGCTGTAAGAAATGTTGCTGTGATTTAAGGTGGGCATTTCTTGGGTGAACTTTCTCAGATGAAGACAGCACTACAGCAATTAAAGGCTAAATGGAGCAACTGCACTCAGGCAGCTCTGGGATCTTGTCTTTTCAGATTACCAGCTAGAGATCTCAACAATCAGCAAAAAAAAAGTGTTTATTGCAGTGTTGCCTCTCTAATATATAATTCTATACTCCTGTACAGATCTTCTCAAATATTTTTAAATTTCTTCTGCACAGATCTCTGAACAAATTGACCCTGCAGACTCGCAAAAGCCCCCTCCTTCCTGATGACAGTCAGCCAACACAACCTACTTGAAGCCTCAACATTCCCTTCTGTCACAGGCTCTTCATTCCCACAGCTCATGGGAATTTCCCAGGCTTTTAGAAGAAGCATACCCACGTGGATGTGCTGCCAAATCAAGCAAAGGTGCTGAGCATACATTTTTAACACAACAGGCATAGTGTAAACAGCAGTCTTAGACTTTCACACCCACCATTGTGCTAAGCTTTTATTTAGGAGCCTGTAAATGTAAGCATATGGAAGGTGACAACAGTGCTGAAGATCAAGGTCTATTTAAAAAAATTGTTTCATACAAGAAAAAAATTTTTTCAGCACACCATATTTCCCTGTTAAACACAGAGAATATTTGACTATGATAGGTTTATTCTAAGTGTTTTCACTTAAAGACCACAAATCTCTTCAAACACTTGAAAAATAAAACACCACTTTCAGTGTTTTAACTTTAGACTACCTGTTACCACAGAAACTGCTACTCAGTTAGCAAGACAAAGTTAGCTTTAAACAAGTCAGTAACTGTTTAGAGCAAAAGATATCTCCCATCTTCTGGGGGCGTCAAGGCAGGGAGAGACTTCCTGCAGAGGAGGGGAACAAATTAAGGAAGATAATGAAGATGCTCATAATGCCTAATTTTTCCCAGACTGAGGGAGTAAAAGACAAAGTTGAAACTGTGACAAATTTCCAAAGGCCAGTTTATTACACAAAGATGCATGAACCAAGGTGATGCCACACAGTGGTATGATATCCTAAGTAGAGAAATGTGGTTAAATCCAGGGAGCAGTTCATGCTGTTCACTGCTCGTAGCAGTTCTGATGCTCAGAGGATTCACATCCACTAGGAAGGGATAGAGCTGTCATTCCATAATTCCTCACATCCACACAGAGGCAAGAGAAGAGCCAAAAATGTAGAGGAAAAAGGCTGGACACCTGACGTTTTAGGATTTCCAAAGGTAGCCTCTATCCCCCAACCATTTTTCACTCTAACTGGAATCTTTCAACATCTGTAAAACTGAAAATAGTATACTCAATATGTCCTCAACTCAGTATAAAGTGTTTCCAAGTTGAAAACAGACCTCTGGGATAAAGCAAAATGAAAAAAAGATGTGAGAAACCAAATAATGTGGCATCACTACATTTATCATCCCATTATAGTGAAAAATACACAACTTGTTAGAAACATCAAGGGACAAACACAAAAGAAATCTTGCATATAAAAAAACAGTAAGAAAACATTAGACTGTAGAAGCCTTTTTCATTCTGCAAGTTTGTTTTCCTTTTAACACACAGAAGTCAGCTTTACTGTGAAACTACCATCTGCTTTTCAAAACGCTTTATCCTTCTGTGCTGTATTTTACAGAATGCTATTAATAACTCTTTTCAGGCCCTGATTTCAACACAAGAATTCAATATTATCTGAATAAAAGCAAAACTTACATGGTTCAACTTACACAATGAGGTCCAAGGTTTTCTAACATAACTAGTCAAAGCAGTACTCAATTATGGTATGAAATTTAAATCAGAAAAAAAAAAATTTCAATTTACAAGATTTGAGTTTAAGTATTATTTATCCTAATTCATTAGGATCCTGTCCACTGCTTTGTCTAATTAAAAGTTTGCCATTTATATTTCTGCAAAACTTCTACAATAAATGAATTTATCAGCTACAGCCTGTGCTGTCTTGACCTATTCACATAACAACAATTGCAAGCAAAAATAATGGAAACCAATCAGACAACAGTAACAAGCATAGCAGGACTTTCATTCCCAGGCAAGGTTGGAAAAATAACTGTCAATAGTGGCAAGGCAACAAACACAGACTTCATCAGATGCTTGATCATGCTGTAAAAATCTACCATGTTATATTCTTGAGCTGTTATAAGATATATTTTGCACTTAAAAGTTAACCACAAGTTCCTCTATGAACACCTGCTAACAACTCACAACAGAAAATGAGTCCACATAGCCAGCACTTCCAGAAAATACAAGGCTAAATTAAATCTCTGGATCCAGCTAGCTGTAATTTACAAGTCTTTACAATACACCCAACAAATTACATGCCTTCCCTATTTTAATACCATTTAAAATTTTATTTTCTATTTTATCTTACTAAAATTACTCAAAAGTCTTACTATCAAAGCAAATAAAAGGAAAGAACAACATCTTCTAATCCCTAGATTAAAGGCTGTGAGCTGGTCTGATGAATGGTTGTGATCCAAATCAAATCTTGGGAAAGGTTCCCTCCTGTGGGAGGCGATGACCCTCACTAAGGGAAACAAGTTGACTATTACCCCCCCATCACAGCTTTTACACAAAAATATTTTTCTCTGTATTTACCAATATTCCGTTATTCTGTTGCACCAGTCCTTTACTCTGGGAAAAGCAATACTTTCAAGTGAAATTGGAAGGTCTCATTTTTAAAGGGGTGTTCCTTTCAGACAACAGAGCAGTTTTCAGAATACTTCCATTTCTAAACAAATAGTTATACACATTAAAATATACCTTTGCAATTTACATCTTGGAGCTCCAGCTTCTTACTGTGAGAGTCCCACCTAAAATCAGTTTTAATTAAATTTTTAAAAACGCTTTCTAGCACTGGTGACATTTGCCAGGACATTTCACAAATTTTCCATAGCAAGTTGCTCTGCTTTTAGCAAAATTGCAAGATTACAAAATTATTACAATTTTTAGGTTTTTAAATAACAGTCAGGAATTCAACTGGTTTTTTACCCTGGGGGAGTGAAGTTATTAATAATTCAGTAGCCCTGCTATTATATTTCTGATTTCATAGCTCCGGTAAACTGACCCATGAACTTTGGGTGTTGTACATTCCCAGTCTTGGTAATGTAACTTTCAACACTTCAGTCAATGGTCTAAGTTAAGGTAGTCCCTTAAATCACAGTATTTAATTTAACAAAGGTCTTCCAAAAAAGCAAAAAGAAGGTATGTATATTGTTTTTTAAAAGAGATACACATTTATATTAAAACCTTTACCCTAAAATGCTACTGTCATAATAAATTACATGCTCATTATAATGACTTAACCTCTCTCTTCTTATTTGAGGAAAATGTTACCCAACCACTTGAACCTGCAGCCTGCCCCTGTAACACTGAACAGGTGGGCACAGCCCTAATTTTGCTTCCCTTTGCTGTATATTTGGAATCCATTAAAATAAACTGTGAACAAAAATATCATTAAGAGTACCAGACACCTGTCATTAAAAAACTCATTTTGAGTTGGTGTAGCAATGCCACCAGGAGCTCTTCAAACTTTGCTAGCTCATCTCTAAGTTTCGTTTGCCCCTATTGAGGAGTGGGAAATTACTATTTTCAAGGGGAAAAAATTAGGAAGGGGGGAAGGATGCCTGTAAATATATTCTTAACAGCTCTGGAGTGAATATCCAGCTTCAAAGATGAATCTGCTTGAATAACTAATTTGCTTTAATTCTTGCATGCTGCAGGCTGCAGGACAATCTCCTGTAGGACACTGCTAATTAGAGTGCAGTGTTTGGCTAAGGTAGATTAATTGACCTGCACAGCAAAGGATAAAACAAATAACTTACTGCCTAAATTTTTCCCCCTCAAACATGCACACCTTATCTGTAAGAAGACAAAGAAAAAGAAGAATTAAATATTTCAGAATCATAGAAAACTCATGTGCTACTTCTCATATTTTAGCCAAGGCAGACAGATTTTTAGTGGGTTTTTTTTGTTTGTTATAATTTTAATACAATTTAAATATATATACCAAAGTGTTTCCAGGTAATTAAAGCCCTTAGAAATTAGTTGTCCTACTAGACTCAAGTTTGCAAAAATTAAAGCAGCACATAGTTGCTAGATATTTGAAAGGCTATAAATCCTAAAAAACTAGAGGAAGCTGCTAGCTAGACACCTAGGATTTCATTGAAAACTTTCCTGAACAGCAGCTTCTTCAGCAGGTGCACAGAGAATATTTACTTCACTTAAATTTACTCCACTTGTAAAATCGAATAACAGGTTCTTACCAAGTTGAAAGCAACTTTAAATAGAAAACCTGGAAGAAAAACAAGCTTTCTAATCTACAAAACATAACTAGAGATAATCTTGCACCTAATAGCAGGAAGGTTTCCACTCGGAACACCTTTGAAAGGTGCAGAGAAAGGAAGCAAGCATTGAAAGAAGCTTCTGCTTATCTCATTTAAAACCGCTGATGATTGCCTGATGGGTGGTACCTTCCCTTTCTGTTGTTTTTGGCTGTAGCCCAGCTCCCAAACTGAAAATCCCATTGTCAATCCTCTCCCCCAAAGAGTTAAAACTCCTTTAAGTAAAAAGGTTTCCAGCTGCTGGTGCTTCAGTCAGTTTAATTGAGTACAGGTTGGCCCCAGCCATAGGAAATTATTATCATGCAGTAAACAAGCAAAAGACTATTAATTCATAATGCTAAGAAGAATAAAACCATATATATATATATTTCAAAAAAAGTAACATTCTTCTGGTTAAGAGAAGTAATACCAAAGGTAACACACAACCTATATTTAACAGTCAGAATACTTCATAATGTGCAGGCTTTGAAAATTAACTCATTTTCTAAAGGACTGAAGTGTATAGAAATGCCATCAACAGCCAACATGAATAATTATCTGACTTTAAAGCAAGGGCACCCAGCACCACGATATTAACAGGAACAGGTATTTCAGTTAATCTCCCAATCAACCCCTGGGTGGATAAAGGGAAAGCAAGGTACAGACAGCACAGAAGGAGCTGTTAGCATTTGTATTAGGAAGAAAGCATGTCCATTAACTGAGACACTTTTGCCCATAACAGGACTCCTAGATCATCAGAACTACAAATTTTCTCACATGGAAAAGCTTTGAATGAACCATATTTTAGTTCACTCAGGAACAATTCCAGCTTTAAGGGATTTCAAAGTAGTGCTCAAAGAAAAATTAAATGCTTTGTGCATGATGGGAAAGCATTTGAGTGAAGGAAGCCTTCAACACTTACCGAAAAGCCACAGATTTTATCTTTACAATTACTATAAATATTGTTTTGCACATCCTCAAGTTCTTATAAACTGTGGCAAGTAAATTAATGTCACAAACCTACAGCAAATGTACTTTGCTTTTACACTCCATTTTTATTATGCTGCAGACAACCCTTTCTGAAAGTGCACCAGTATTACCAAAACCAAGCCCCAACAACTAAGAACCACTCAGCTGACACACACACATCTTCTGTGCATAAAAAAGGGTGAGAGCTGCCATACTCAAAACACAGTTGCAAAAAGATCTGCAAATGCTTTTCTTGTGCCACATTTCTCAGGCCTGTCCAAACATTGGGCAAAGTTGGTAATTCTCTGAACTGCTTGCAAAACTCGCTTAAGAGCCTGGAAAAAAAATTGTTGAGAAAATAACCCTAAAAATAAAATGTAAAAAACCCTAAAAAATAAAAATCCCATTCTAAAAAAACATCACAACAGTATTCACTAAAGTCTCCCACAGTGGACCCACGGTATTGTCTCGTGGAATTTGGCATTTTTCTCTAGGGCCAGTCAATAACAGGAACTCAATCATAAATGTCCTGCTTTCCGGTGAGTGCGGCAGCCTCAGCTGTGCAGCCTAACGAGCTGGGGGCACACCAGTTTCTGCAACAGCTGGAAGAGAAGGTTAAAAGTTTTTTGTTTGTTTTTAATAAAATCAGAATTCTTTCTTTGTTAAACAAACAAACAACAACAACAAAAAAATAACAAGCCCACAAAACCCCAAACAATCCATGCTCCCAATTCTCTCAATATTGCAAAAAGAAAAGAGCAGAAAAGAAGAGCAGAGAAGAACAAAGAAGGGTAAAAAGTGGGCAAAGAATGGTAAGAAACAAAGAGAGGAATGGAAGAAAAGAAAGGCAGAGTAGAGATGACCTAATGCAAAAGGAGGGCAAAGAAAAAGCAAAGACAGAAGTTCTGAGAAGTTCAAAGAACTTCGAAGAAAGTCAAGGAAACCCAGAGATGATTCTTATTGCAGATGCAGCTCTTCTGCCAAGAGTTCTTGTACTTAGAGCATCACACACATATCTGGTGCAAGTTACCATGCTAACAGGAACATACTTAACTGATTTTGGAAACTACTAGCCTTTCAAACTGGAAAGAAACTGAAAACAGCTAGTTTTCCATTAGCCTAAAGACATTGCTACTATTAAAAAAGGTAACCACTTTGAAATATTTTCTCTTTAACATTCTTCTTAATCCTTTTTAACTCAATTGTGTTTTCACACAGTTTGTTAAGCAGATTCATCCATTTATTGGCTTTTAACATTCCCCCTGTAACATTCATGGGGAAAATGGAGTATTGTTGAAGGAGCAGTAATACATAGCTCACTCTATGTACACCATGTGTGTAAGAATCACTTCAGAACTGAATTAAGAAAGCCTTTATATGAAGCTCCCTCCCCACAAAAAAAAAAAAAAAAAAGAAAAAGAAAAAAGACTTGCTATAAATCTAAATAGCTAGAATTCTGACTCCTACTAAAAGTGAAAAATAATCAGTAACTTTAACATGTGCCTAAGTTTTGATATTAAAGATGTCATCTTAATTACAATTAAAGCACTGAGATCATTTCCTATGAAAAAGCTGTTCAGGTTTATTAGTTCAGTGGAGAGTTTTCAATCTCCATCTTAAACTGAGAATCAAGATTTAGAGCAAAGGCATTTTCCGTGGTTACACAAAGTCTAACTCACACTCAACATATTGCAGTCACTTGGTTCAACATAATAAATCTACAAGAAGTTTCTGAACAGTATCAAAACTGATTAGACACCTGTACACACACCTCATTTCATTTAGATTAGAAATGCCTGTAGCAGCCCAGAGCCCTCAAATATTTGTGTGGCTAAAATCTGTGCTCATTTAAAACAAGATCATTTGTGACTGACACCTTTTTGATTAGCATAAGTTCTCTATTTCACATTGTCAGCTTGCCATGATTGTCGAGAGGGGTTCAAATCCCCATCTCCATCTGCACGCAGTTACAGTGAAATAAGTGATGGCCACCACATATGTCAATTTTAAGCTTAAAAAGTCAGTTTTTGTTTTGTAAGTAAGATGTCAGCTCAACTGACATCTTTCAACTGAAATTTGGGCAGATTTGTGGGTGAAGGCAAGTCCACACCTCACATTCCATCCAGGTTGATCCCTGCAGGCTCCCTCCATCCTCTCAACTTGACATTGGCCCAGTACCCAAAACACTGCTACACAGCTCCCTCCATTTCTGGCAGGGAAAGTTTCAGACAAGGCAATTGTCTTACCATGGTACTCTGGAGCAAAACATTGTACTTTCAACTCAAATAACACCGTAGGCTGCAGCCTCACAGGAAACAGATGACGTGCAAGGAAAAAGACCTTGTAAATCACTGCCCCCAAACTGGGACTGTCTCACTGACCAAGGCTCTCCAAGGAAGCTGGACAAAGGCTATGATTTCTTTTCTCAAAAAATAAAGGAAAGAATAAAGTGCATGCACCAAGGTGCATTTAATACCTCCCTCGTTGCTGAGAGGATAAGAATGGAGACAGGCAAGCTGAGGGAGAAAGCCTAAGCTAGATTCAACTTCCACCTTATGGAGGAAGAAGTCCACCTTAGTTGGAGACATCCAGAAAAAGAGGGTCCTCAAATTTTGGAGACAGAGAACAGGAACTGCACTGTCTTTCTACCCTTCCCACATTTGTTTCCAAAGGGTCTCTTCTCAGCACCTCATCCACCACTAGCACCAAGCACAGTGACCCCAGCACCTTCTGTTGTTAAAGCACTCCTGGCTGTCTCAGGCCCTGCTTCTCACGTGGCTCTCTCACACCTTTTCCTCTCTCTCACTAATGAAAAGGGTAGACAGTGATTAGAGGACTGAATCTGGCCAGCACACCACATAAGCAGCAGCCTATAAAGCATAGATACTTTGCAGATATCTTACTTTGCACAGAATATTTTTTTTGTCCTTTGATAATTATGTACAAGCTGCTTTAAATAGTTAATAAACAGGCACTCACTGTTTCTATTTATCTAGCATTTTAAGAGTCACTTCCAGATTTCATTACATCAGTACTGGAGACTTTTGCTATCCTCCATGTTTACAATATGTAAGAATCAGTGATTTTGCATACTCCAAATTCAAAGGTATCAAGAGAAGATATTCAGAAAGAATATCCATTTATTACAATTGAAAGAAATCAAACATTTCCAACCTATTTATATTCAAAACTGAAAAGGTTAGCACTAAGAGCCCCAACACACAAGATGTCAGTCATTGTACTACAGCACAAAGACTGCATTTGGCATAGTACTCGTACACAGGACTGAAGGAAGGTTATCACTGTAGCACATGTGGTACTTGTGGAGCCTTTATACTTGAACTGTGATAAACAACGTCTGATTCATTTTTCAAATAGTTCAGAAATAGCAATAAGTAATTGTTTTTCAACAATAAAAAAAATGTCACATGCTGCTATTGAGAAATCAAAAAGTCATATGAACAGCCTCTCCTAGGCAACTTTCTGATGCAAAGACTGCTGATCTACTTCTAACAGCCCTAGATTACAGCATAGTTCTGCCTTCTGACCTAAACTACACAGAACACCAAAAACCAGAAGAGATACTCTTAGATTTCACCTGTGCTTCCCAGTCTCATCACAGCTTAGTGAGAAAGAGAAATTCTGTCAAGCCTTAGCTCTGATAGTCCACAAAATACTTCCCAGACCCACAAGGATGCTGAGTCTCGCAGAAAAAGGTTATAAGGACTGGAACACAGTCAGCATGGAGAGAAAGCCTTTTCAGGAGTCTGACAAACAAGACCACAAAGTCCCTATTTGTCTGCATGAACAGACTTTTGTAAGAGTTTATGAATATAGCCAAATCAGAGACAAAATCTCTTGTCCCAAAAAAGACTTCGACACCATGCTCCAAATCACTCAGTTCACCCTAAAGTGGTATGAAGATTATGCACCACTGTAAAACATCCTCTCTCTTCCTCACAGTTTTCTCTCCTAGTTGGTTCATTTAGATTGACATGTTATAAAACAGACAGTCAATGTAGGAAATTTTAGGATTCACTGTAAATGCCTGGCAAGAAACACAGAAGGCAAAATGGGACAGTCTTACAAAAGGAAGTTTTCTAGGAAACTGTGCTACCAAACTCACCAATCATGGTAGTAGCAGAACCCTGAAGAAGATCCCCAATGCTCTGCATCAGCACAACACTGTATTGCCAAATATAACCTGTGTTAACCATTTCTTTCTTCCCTGAAGCACTAATTCAGATATCAGCAATTCAAGATGATTTGGTGCAGAACTGTATTTAACAGAATACACAATAACTAGCTTTGAGCAGTAACACTTCTCAACAAACAACACACATGTTCCAGCAGTTCCTTCTAGACCTTCCAAATTATAAAGAACTACTTTATTTTGTTTTCTCCACTCTCAGTTTCCATGCCAGCTGTCCATAAGCAAACCCTCCTCACTGAGAAAATGAAGAGGAACAGAAAAGTAGCTCAGTTCACATAAGGAATCTGAAAATCCAAATGACAGTGCTGTAAAACATTAATCAATTGAGCACATAAGAAAACTGAAAATCATCCAAGCTTATGTAAGAACACAAGGATTTCATCCTACTCACAATAACTTCCTTCTTAAAATTAAGTTTTCTCTCTTTGTCAAGACAACATACCTTGAATCTTTGTAACATGTATTTTCTATAATAACCTCAGAGAATATACTTTCTGTCAAAAAACCAAAAACATTTCTATTCTTCATCAGAGTCCAAGACTTGTTTAAAAAGGCATCCACTATGCCAAATACATACCTTCTGCAACAGCCTATTTTGTATCCAGATGAACAAGATATATATAATATTTTCAATAGGTAACATTCAGCAAATTACATGAAATGTTCTTTCTAGAAGATAAGTACAATTTTCTGCTGGAACAGAAACCTTATCACTTCCTGAAACTATTCTCAGATGCAATAGTCCCACAGCTCCTCATGGGTGGAAGAAGTATGTAAATCTCCGCACATCTGGACATGTTAAATCGTTAATAGAAAAG
Organism: Eopsaltria australis; assembly: GCA_034509425.1. Taxonomy (NCBI): domain Eukaryota; kingdom Metazoa; phylum Chordata; class Aves; order Passeriformes; family Petroicidae; genus Eopsaltria; species Eopsaltria australis. Next base: position 2,225,762 of record JAVTVJ010000270.1, on the reverse strand, counting down.
AACCAAATTGTTGCTGGCTAACTTTGTGGCTTTTCTAAGCATGCAAAAAAGTCAAGTCTGGGAATAAACTGGCAACTTCACAAGTCTCAGAGTAGGACAGATAGAAATATCATGAATTACTTTGCTCGTTGCCCAGCGCTACATCACTGCATAGCACTCCAGCTGTGACACAGTAGAACTCTGTCTAGAAAGACACATACTTCATAACTTCATATCTTGAGAGAAGACTGCCCACTGAGGAGTTTTCCTCCCTTCCCACTCAGCTTGGGAAGCTGAAGGGCTGACATCAGCTGTAAAATTAGCCATCAGTTTCTCTGAGAGCTTGGAAAGGGAGGTGGGGAAATGGCGGCAGCTACAGCTGCTCGATGACAGTGCTTCTGGCAACAGGTTCCCTAATAACCAAAACCTAACAGCACAGGAGGTGGGTGGCTAATTTTCATACAAAACAGATAAGGTCCAAATCAGAAAAGACACAGTGAGAGAAAAGATCTGAGGAAAAAGGGGGAGAAAGCTAATATACTAGAGGGACACCATTTGTTCCTGCTGAAAAATACAACCTTTCACTCGTGATAAAATGTTCAGGTTTAGGCATGACCAGATTTCCTGCAACCACAGCCATGCATTTAAAGCATGTTGGGAAGTGCACTTATCCAAGCATTGTCTTCAGCCTGGCTAAGGTGTGCAGCCACTCTTTAAAAGCCTGCTTTCAAACCAAGGAATGAACAAAGCAAAGGCAGTAACTCTAGGCAAGTGATTTCTTTCAAGGCAATAAACATAGGGCGACCTAGAAAACATAAGGACTGGTATGACCAGGTTTGTGCATATTGCATCCTCTCTTATGGACTAGGAAAGGTCAGGAGCTTTATTGGATACAAAGTAAAAAGAAAGTTATCAAGTTATTACTTTATTTTCCCCCTTATTAAAAAATCTTCCCCACCAATATCTTCTTCATGCAAAGGGCTCATCTTCCTTTCCAAGGCAGCCCAGCCAGACCCAGTCTCCATCTCCTCCAGGTGGAAAGCTTTGCTGGGCCACCACAGCACAGCCCTGCATGCATGTGGGGAAGGGGGAGAGCAGTACAGTGCTAAAGCATCATCAGTCTTACAGGGAACATGAGCATAACCTCCATTAAGCATCTGTGCTGCATCATGCTGCAGGAAAAAAAAAATCAAGATAGAAAAATTGAAGGTACTATCCTAATTTTTGCACCAACATGAAATGAAGTTCAATGAATGGACAACAGCCATTATGGGGTTCTGGGTCATAAGCCTCCTGTCCCTGACCAATAAAGATGGCAAACAGTGGCCCAGTCCTGTTCCAAACAGTGCTCTGCATGCAGATTTGGGATTTTCTTCTTTCCCCTATGACATCAGGCCCTCCCCATTGATGACAACAACTTATCTTGATTCTTCACGCACACAAAGCTTCTTTTCCCATCACAAAGAACACTGACAAAAGTTTCCATGCCCATCTCAAGCTTCACTGCATTTAAAAGTTTCCAATGAAAGAGGAAAAGAGCATGGACCTGAATTACTTATTGCTATTTCTGAACTATTTGCCTCTTCAAACTCAAGAGGTCTGGACACCCACCAAGGAGACCCAACAAGGTCCTCTCACAGCTGCCTGGAACAGCAACTCTTCTTAAAAGTGTCACTTCTTAAAGAAGTGACACAAAGCACCTTCTATCTCATTACTTACTAAAACACTCACTACAAAGCTCAACCACCAGTGTTCATACTTTGTAATGAGGAATTCACAGGAAATAGTTTAAAAGTGGAATCCTAAAAACAACCAGGTACAGCTGAGGTACTGAGAACGATCACTAAACCATGGTAACAAAGCAACCAAGGAATCAAGTTGGAATTTAATGACACCAATCCAGAACTGCCAATGCAGAGCAGCAGTATTTACCTTAGGGCAGCTTGTCATGTTTCACCTTTAACCATTACTTCAGGAGTATCAAGTTTACCCACAATATACTGCTAACACCTAGACAAAGCAACTCATTTATTTAAACCTGTAAACAAGCTTTCTTGGAAAATACTTTCTTTGTTCATGAACAACACACAGCTTCACTCTTGCATCCTTCTACTGAAAGGAGCCATCCTACCTTTTATCTTCCATTCCCACTGCAGCTTTATATTCCTGCCCTTTTCCCAGCACCCAGTACACCTGTGTGGCCATGAAGGTCACCTACAGCTGAAGATCAACCCTGACAGAAGGTTTTCAGCTGGGGCAAATTTTAGGAGTCCTCACCTTTTCCTAGCTCTTGGTTTACTAGCAAATTTCAGCATTGAACATATATAATCTTCCATTTCCTGCCTTAGACACAGATGATGCAAAACCACCTCTCGTGAGCTGAGGATTTGACTTGATTGGGCTTGACAGCAGCAATGCTGACAGGCCATCAAAGCAATCAAAACTAGAGGCAGGAGAACCAGAAGCTTTACCTTTTAAATTTCTCATCCTCACTCTCTACTCTCCCCCGCCTCCCCAGTATTTCCACTGGATTAGTCAGCCTTCTGCCTCATACCTAACAAACTCAGTGTGACTAAATATACTAACAAGATAGCAACGTTAGGAGTGTTAGTTCTGCAAGGCTGGTCTCCTTGCTAATTAAGCCATTCCTCCTACAAACTCAAAAGCCAAGTAAGAACTTTCAGATCTAGTTTTTCATTACCTAAACTGTTTAAAGGTACAGCTATATACACATGCATACTACAGTATCTGATATAATTTTGAAATCCATATCAAAACATTATCAATTACACATAAACTTTATATGCATTTTCCAAATGTCAACAAGCTCAGGTAGAGGCCAGGGAGAAAGAAGAGTATCAGTATCACACCACGTCTGCTAGCCATGTTTCAACAGCAGTCCCAGAGAGGTTATTACTGGAGTTGAACACTGACTTGTTTGCTTTATAGATGCCAGGAGCCACACACAGAAAATTGCTCACTTCTGAAACAAATTACTCCCAGTTCAGTTTCTCCAGAGGTCAAGATAATTATGTCCTGGTGTAATATTGCATTAACCAGCACTACCTGGCAGAGGCAGTGTGCCAGCCCTCAGCTGCTTTACAACGAGGCTCAATGATAACCGTGCGGGGGAACAACAGCTTTTATAGCTCACTCTGTGGAGGGTGTTTCTCCAAGCTGTCTGAAAAGTGACTATAGCCACCTAAGCTGTTCCAGATCCACGTTTTGTACACAGTCACTCCTTTGTCCTCCCATCCCCACCACACACACCAGACCCAAAGGGGAGCAAAAGATAGCCCTGCAAGGGGAACTCTGTCTTCCATCATCAGCTCTGCTAAAAGCATGAGACATCCCTATGTACACCCAGTAAGAACAGAGGAAAGACTTTACTACTGTATTTAGTTTCCCTCAAAGGTGTCTTAAAGAGAAGCATACCAGCTTTTCCTCACAGCTTTGCTACACCTGGTATTCCCTCAAAGAGAGCAATGCTGCAGCTACACCTCCCACACTGTCCCACCATCCCAGCAGCAATGGCATAGCAGTAAAACAGAGATCCACATTTTTTCCAAGAAGACTGACAACATCAGATAGAGTGGGGCTGCCCAGTGCCATAGGCAAGCCAGTTTCTTTCTGCTTTTCACCCTAACACAGGGCTGCACTTGAAAAATTAAAAGTAATGAACATTCTCAACATATGGATTTTTATGACCAGAAACCTCAAAAAGAAAAAGAGTCAAGAGGTCTCTCTTCAAAAATTCATCCTGGAATTAACGTGATTCATTTGAAAACTTACCAAGTGTTGTCTTATAAGAGTTATTATACATGAACACCTGTAAAGAACCAGCTATTAATAGTACCAATGAAACTGTCACACAAAAACAAAGAAGTGCTACTTGTGGCCCTGTGATTAAGGCTGTGTCAGCAGTTTGATTTTCATGACTTTAACACCCAGCTGTACAAACGGCCTTCAGCAGAGGCAAGCTTATTGCACCAGTATCCATTTCTGCTTTCACTAGTGAAACACAGGAGTAAACTGTATTTTAATACACGATCTTCAAATAGTAAGATCTAGAATTTGCAAATTGTTTTGGGAAATAATCATTGCCAAACAGAACTACAGTTTGAAAGACAGTTTGATAAATACTGCAAGACGGGAACTTGGTAGAGCACAAGAAACAGAGAAATAAGAATGTGCAATGTTCTGTTTTGGCATACATTCTTCAAGAATTAAAAGTATTCCAAAGTAACTGCCTGCTAATGCACATTTCATAGCTATAGATCTTCGTAACTTGGCCACCTTTTGCTTAAACACAGAACGGCATTAACAGATTTATGTTTCAAAAGGCACTGTTTGAGATTCTTAAAGCAAGAAATCCATGACCAAATAATAAGCAATGATGAGCCCTGTGCATGCACAAAATTAACAGCCCCACTTATGCTGACACAAGACCCACATCTGACCCAAACAAGCTGGAAAAATGCAGTATTTCAATCAAACACATGTTAGGAGATGTATTACTCAAGGTCCTGCAATAAAATAGCATTTTCTTTTAAACCAAAAACAGAGTTAAACCCCAAACAGAATGCAACCACAACCCAGAAGAACTTCTTCATATTGTGTTTTGATGCTTCAGGCACACTTTCAGCACTCTGAATTTTATTCTATTTCACTATTAATTTTAAATTACAAAAAGCATTACAGATTAGCTTTGGAGGCTAACACCCTTGACTGCTTCAGTATGGAAAAGCAGTAGTGTCTCTTTGTTGCAATAATAAGATAATTTAATTAAACACTGAATTTTAGCAATCTAATTCCCACACACATTCATATACAAATTCTGAGCTGTTTCCTCCACAAGCATAATGACTGGCAATACAGTCCTGCTGAAAAGATAGAAACAAAGTTGTTTTTCATCCTGGCCTTTCCTACTTTTTTTCTCTTTATCCCACATTAAAACAAAGCCTCCTTATTGAGACAATCAGAACAACATGTGGAATTAGAAACACTCAGAGGCAATACATCTGACAAATTCTGTAGATTTATAAACTGTCCCCTTCTTCATCTTTCCCTCAGTCCCAAACATGTGAGAGGGAAAGCTGAACACATACATAAAAAAGTAAAATAATTAGCAAATACCACTCCCATAAGTCCAAATTATTCCTTAGTGAAAGCAATTAATAAAAAATAAATCTTCAAAACCACCAGCACTGAACATCAAGAATGGATTTGGATGAAACTGGAGACATTTCACTCATCTTACTGAATAGCTCACAAGATTATAGACCTTCACTGGGAATGTGGGCTTGCACTTCCCTCAAAAGAGTCTCTCTTACAATTTTTTTACTATCCAGGGCTGTGAACTGGCCCTATCCTGCCCTTCAACACACAGAAACAATACAGTAGCTGCCAACATTTGTAAGTAATCACAGGGAGGTTTTACAAGGGGAACATGGACAGTCACTAATACACCAAAGTGCCCCAGTCTCCATGGACCAATAACCAACTCTCCAAAACTTTGTGGAAGCAAAACTGCCACATTTCTGCCTGGAAGCTTGGTTTAACATCAAAGTCACAGTACACACATAAAAGACAGCAACATAAGATGCTACTGAGGCCAGGCAAACTGAAAAATGAAACACACTTTTGAGGTCGGTCCCTCAAAACAAAAAGAGGATTGGAAACAGAGAGGCTGTGCAGATGATGCTCAGAAGGCAAGCAGAGATTTGGGAGCACTGTTCCTCTTCAGATCAACTCCAAAGCAGCGGCCTCTCACAAACTGTACCTCTAAAAGTACTCGGTCCCCATATCTTTAGTTGCATATAAATACACTTACTGCACAATATGCTTTTTTTTTACTAGAAGAAACAATTCAAGTAACCAAACTCCATCACCTTTGTTAACACCACAAAGTGCTTTGGATAAAATAAATGCTTCCTCATTGCAAGATGAGGTGCTACTCAGGACAAGAAAAGCACAGGCCCCATCAGGTAGCCACCCTAAGCACCTTTCACACTCAGCAGAGCAGATAGGGAAGCCGGGTGCTGTGAACTGCATTGGCTATAAGCCTAAGTAGGCACCTGCATTTGCTTAAACAAGCCTGGGCTCTCACTCACCGAAACAGCTGCCTAGACAATGTGCTCAAGTGTTGAAACTGTTAAGCAAGAAGGCTCCCAGCTGAGATGACAGAATCCATCACCAGTAACACCTGCTTGTATAAAGGAAATGAAATAGATCTGACTAATTAGTGGAAGCTCACTGTCCCATTTTGAAGTTGCACCAAGAGTAAGCTGTATGTCCACTGCTGCAAGTACTTGTTACACAGCTTCCCAATCAGTAATTGTATTTCAAATTCATGTGCACACTCCCATTTCCTGCTTTACACACCTTCATGTTTTCTAAAAATAACTTAAACCATCATTTTACAGTTCTTTCGATTTATCAAAATCAAAACCATGGCATGATTAGGGAATTTTTGTAGTCTTGAATTTGCTTTCAATTTGCCAAGTCTGCGTGACACTTGTCTTTAACTGATCAAGACAACAGACAGATGTGAGATCCTTGAGTATGATTAAAACTAACAGGGTTTGTGTGTGACAATGCTGAATTGCACTCTAAAAGGAATCAGTATTTCCCCATTTCAGTTACTCTCCAATTTTAAGAAAAATCTGATCTCTCCTAATGTTTTAAACAAGTAAAGCTACAGACAATGCAGTTATTTGAAATTCTAGCAAGACTTCATAAATTAAAAATAGCACAATAATGCATTTCTACAATGATGGCTCTTATAACATGATTAAACAGTGATCCAGCATAAACAGAAGAGTGTGAAAACACAAGGGAAAATACAGCAGGTGTAATTTTGGAGACACAGTCAGTCTTAAGATTCTTATTTTATTCTTGAAAAATGAAAATATCTCAAATTAGTAAAAAAATCTCATTTTAAAATGCAGAAAAATGACTTAAACAGTTACACTATATGTTCAACTATAAAGTGTTGCAATAAGAACATAGAAGTATTTAATGTATATCAGGTGACCACAAGAAATTAAACACACGAAGCAAAACCACACAGTTACAACTTTTCAGTCTCTGTCTCTATCAGTTGCAAGTAGGACTGTTTTCCTAAAATGGACTGGCAAGGGCATAAAGCAAAGTTTAACTCTTAAGTCTTTGTAACTTCCTTGCCTTCACATATCAGAATAATTCTCCAACTTTATTTTGCCTTCAAAAATATTTTTTTTTATTTTACTGAGCCTGCAGATCTACAACCACAGAGTCCCCACTGCTTTTCAAAGACCAGCTTGATTCTGGAACAGCTTCCAGTATCATTGCAAATACTGAGGGGAACAAAACAACTTTTTATCAAAGAAACTGTAAAGGTGTGCTGGCACAGACCAGGCTTGGGCTTCCGCAGAGCAATGCTTGACCAGTAACAGTCAAATCAGCACCACAAAGGAGCTTCTCAGCTGTACCTTCTTAAGCATTCCCATGGAGCAGAGAGATCTCAAAGAGACACCTAAAAGATGGAAGAGTACAGTATTCTGCATGCAGGCTTGAAGAGTTCTGTATCCCTTTTGTACTGTTTCTCTTGTAGTATTTTCATAGTATTTAACTTCAGAGGCAAACAGCATGCAAAATTTTGGCAAAAATACATTGACAGACTATTACTGTGTCATCATGGAAAGAATTACACTGACATCAAAACCACAATTATTCAGTTATATGAAATCCAGATAGTATAGCCAGAAATTTTGGCTTTCAAACCCAAACCTGCTCCACAGTAATGTTTATGCTCTTAGAGAGGACATCAGTGCTAAAAAAATCAAGGACAATAATCAGCAGCCAAAGATACAGTGTCTGTTCCTTATCTTTTCAACAGAGCAATCTCAATTAAGAGATTGAGATTTCAATGGGTCATCACCAGTATCACTGATGAAGCCACCCATTGCTAATGAATCAAAGGAAATTCTTCACGGACCAAGCAAATGCTAGGGAAAAAAAAATAACAAAATAACCACACTCCTGACAGCATGCCTGTAATTTGACAAATAGCAACCTAAACAGGCAGATATTGCTACCCTCTTCCAGAATAGCACCGGCAGAAGTTTACAGTAAGACCTAGAGTAACAGTCAGAAGGGACTGCAGCATATAACACTAGAAGCATAAAACTCAGGGGAAAAAGGTACATATAGGAGCAGTCAGAAGTATTTCTTTCTCAACTTTGGGTTTTATTTTCTGCAAGACATATTAGCAACCTCTATGCCTTGGGAAAGGCTTATTTCCATTTATAAAGTGGTAAATATCTTCAAGCTACTTCTGGCATGGGCTCAGACATCCTACAATACAAATAAAAGAACTGTCTACTGTTTTGTAAATTGGGGGTTGGGTGGTTTAAGGCTTCCTTTGCAGTATGGTGACATGCTACCTCAGACTGCCTGAGTACACAGGAACAGTTACCATTTACCTGAGGCACAATCAAGAGCCAAGAGGCACCTCTTTAATAGCTGTGCAGGTGTCAGGTATGCAGCAGAAACAAGGCATCTTCTCGTTACAGCAAAAGCACTCAGCTAGACACTTAACATGGTATAATTTTTTCCTTCTGCATTAGAATTCACCACACAGGCTGCAGGAATTCTCCTTTGAGAAGAATTTCCAAGCAGCAGTAAATTGGTCAAACGACAGCTGAAGCAAAGCCCTGCAGAAACATTTCATAAAATTTTACTGTATCTTACTACAGGTAGTGGTTAGCCAGATTTTTCTAGAACAAGCATATTTTTTCCTGTTATCTCAAAGGTGTTCAAGCCTGGCAAATGCAGCACAAGCTGGTTTATCTACTTGGATAGTCCTTGCAAAAGGCCATGATCTATGGCATTCCCCGCCCGAGGCAAGCACATCTTTGCATCTGACATACCTGTTGGACCAGTGTGCTTAGCTGAGCATCATAATAAAGCAGCTGACAATATCAACTTTGACAGCACAATGCAAATGTACCATTATTCATCAAACTGGAGTTGCCTCAGGGTACACAGTATCGAATGCTCTTCAATGGCACTTATCCCTGAACTAACTGCAACCAGATCAAAGTCAATGAACATGTTTTTAGACTTAATTTGCTTAATTGTCAGATGATGCTGAGTTACAAGGAAAAATTCATGTTTCCCATTAAAAAAAAAAAGAAAAAAAACCACTAGACTTCAACAAGATACTCCTGAAGAAGGAAGCCTGCCTTGGGTATACTGCTTTGTGTGTATTTGTGACTAAAAATTGTTGCAACATTCAAGTTGCACATGAGGAAGTTCAGCTGCTTAACACCACATGTGAAAAGCACAGGTGACAAAAGATAAGCCAGTTCAGATCAATTTGTTTGGCAGGCTTTACAAAAGCTTCATTGTGGATTTAGGTTGTAAAGCCCGTGAACACCCTCAAAAGGAACAAGCCATAAGGACTTTCCAGTGATAGGAACAGGAAACTGGAAAGAATTCCACTCTTTCACCTCACCTTCTATAGTTTTGCTTAACTGAAAGATTTGGACATAACTGCATCCCCCCAGATCACATACATATGACCCAAAGGAATTCCTCAGCTGAGGTTCTGAAAAAACAGTCAGTGCATTCATGTGAAAGAGGCAGGAGGTGACAAAAATGTTAAAGAAAATCGTTTTATTTTGCTCACTTGGCTAAAAAGCAACCCAAGTAGCAAGAAGAGATTTAGAGCAGGAGAGAACATGCACCTGTGAAAGAGGAAGCTGGACATCAACCATGCTGCCGCCTCACTCTTATGCCGTCATCCACCCCATGCTTCAAAGAAGCCCTGCTTTCCAAAATAAGCCTGACTTGTGCTGCGACAGCGTAGGAGAAACTGAGCTGACAAGCTTGTAGGAACAGTCACTTAATCAGGACTCTACTCCAGACCCAGAAGTCGGAAGAAGTTGGGATAAGGTTGCTAGGAATTGCCAAGAGAAAGAAAGCACTTCCTGCCTCCCAGACTGAATGAAAGCATAGGTAAGTGCAAAGAAACCCAGCCTTGGTACTCCTCAAAGACAAGGTATGAGCAACAGGAAGCACCACTAGGATGAACACTAGTATCACAACTGCACTGAAAAGCCTTTTATTCAACCTTTTATTGACTATTTATAGGGATCACAGTGGCAGCTTTTGATGTTTCTCACATAGGCCATCAGCAGGTTCAAGTACTCCATTTTCCTCGCCCTTCTGCATAGCTATCTATTTTCTAAGAAACCGACTCCCTTGTGCAGAAAGCTCAACAGGCAAAAGGATCTGAAAGAGATAATCAGAGGGAAAAAAAGACCAAAATTTAGTGGTAGAAGACCAAGTCATAGGGAAAAGATTTTTACAAGAGTTCTCTATTCAGATTGGATTGCCTGTAGGTACATAGAGGAGGCTTCAGCTCTCTAAAACTTTAGGAAATATAGAAATACAGGTTCTGTCTATGCCAGTAGTCACCAATCTTCCTTAAATTTAAAAATCCCAAAACAAATAAAGATTAAACAAGCTGCATGCTGCTGGCAATGGGATTTTCTGTTCTTCTGGATCATCAGTCCAGGCAGTAGCGGCAAATAGCCCCCCTAATCACAGCATCAAAAAACATCATGAGAAATGTTACCTGGAGGAAGTCATCTTCCCACACCCTATTCAGTTATCATGTGCAGATCTGTTTCATACCTCAGCACTATTGACATGAACTTTAACATTTTCTTTTTCCTTGGATACTTTCAGTATTTTATCTACTTTGACAGCAGGCACACGTCACAGTATACAGTACCTTATGATTCACTTGCTGCTCACAATGTTTTTGGATCCACATCCGGTACAGATCATGTTCAAACACAAGGAATCAGACTGCCTGCACTGGTCCTTGAATTAATAACCTGCCAGCTGAGCCAGGCTACCAGAACTTCCCTCTCCAGTATACAACTAATGAACAGACTTCACTGGCAGTCACAAACATTGAGCAAAGCTGTGCAAAGATGGAAAGAAAAAAAGGAAGTTAATACATCAAGGCACAGATGAACTAATCCTTTATCAGCAACTCTTTTTATTCTGAGTATCTTCTGTATAACTTATGTTCAAATGCAAGCACTACCTGCATTATTCTGAAAGGCAATGGAACACAGATGGGCTCCCCCAGGCAGGCACAGAGAGCAACCAAAGTCCTGGACTCCCAGTTCTCAAAGAAGAAGAAAGCCCTCTCAATCTGCACACATTGGTGTAGAGTATAAAAAAAACCTATGAAAGAGTAGAGCACTGAACCATGTATTTATAGATTGCTATTAATGCAGAAGTTAATTAGACTGTCTGATAGCCCTCCTCTTTCCAAAAGGGAGTCAAGACAATCAAAATTCAGGCATCTTTGTATAAACAGAATCTCTGTTTTCAGGAAATATTCTAGTCTCCCATTTCAGTAATTGTTATACTACTTTATACTGAGTAAAATACCTTTTTCTCAAGAGTTGTGGATAACAATCAATAGTAGCACTTGTTATTTGTATCCTGTGAAGGGAAAATACCTGGAATTCTGTTTTAGGAAAGCTTAAGTTTCATGTCAGAGCCACTATTCATTGGCTGCATATGCCATCTTGTCACAAATTGCAGGTGTTCCAATCCTATGCTGGAGTAATAGAGTCATACAACTTCATGTTGAAAGGGACTTCTGTGGATCACACAGTTCAAGATCCCACCTGAAGACTGGGTCAACTAGTGCAGGTTGCTTAGGGACACATCCAGTTTTGTTTGGATACCTCCAGGGACAAACACTCAACTTCTCTGGGCAGTTTCTTCATAATTTAAAAAAAAATAATCCAATAAAAACCACCCCCAAACAACACATACCCTCCCAAGTTTAAAAGAAGTTTCTTGCATTTAAGTTTGTCACCAAATTCAGTGTTCCTACATCTCTGCATCCTCAAACTATGACAAGGATGTTCAACACACATGAAATCCTCACTCAAGACAATTCTTGGCTACTTAAGAGACAGAAGCTGAAATAGAGTACTTGGCTTCAACCAAGACAATATTTGTTTAAATGAAAAGGCAGCAATACTAATATTTAGCTTTGCTCAGAAACCAAGACTATTTGTTTTAATGAGAAGGCAGCAATGCTAATATTTACCTTTAGTCAGTTTCAGCAAAGATTATCCTGTTATTTCAATGCGAAAAACCAATCCCTTCCATTTTATCCTTCTCCTGGCAAACCAACATCCTGTCTCTAGTACAACAGGCTATAATGTTCCTCTACATCTGTTTTTCAGGTATACATGCATTCTCCAGTGACAGATTCCCATTTGATCACAATACTTAAAGAAGCTTTCAAAAACATTGTGCAACTGTTTTCTCTACTACTCTTCTCAAGTAACATTTATTTTATCTTAGGCACAGAGTATTGAAGAGTTTTATAGTATACAACTCCACACCAGCTATTTGTTTCAGGGGTTTTTTTAATACTAACCAATGACTCATGTTCTGTTATTACTGTACTTTGCCCCACCAAATCTGTCTTCTCAGTTTCATCTCAACTGCAAAATCTTTTAAAAAACCCAAAAAACTTAACAACCTGACCTCGGTTTACAACAGCAAACCTTGCTTTATCAGTATCTTTTTTCCCACCTCTTGATACAGTTAATCTTTCTCAAACTATGAACTGTAACTGTGGCATTAAACTTGCAGAACTCATGTACAGAGGTTTGGTGTGCCAGAGGAGTAGCAAAGGTTGTACTTCAAATACAAAAGACAGAGGCAGACCCCACACTTCACACTCTCTTCAGGCTTGGTTGAAAGTTCTGAGGTTGTTACCTTAAGTTTTGCCAAATGGAAGCTGCATTTGACAGAACTGCAGGCAAAGGAGCAGGGGCTGGGGCTGGTGCTGCTGCTGCAAGAACTCTCACAAGGCATAGACACAACTGCTCCCTTCATCTACAGTTTGCAGTAGCCTCTGGGTATATGCTGACGCTGAGCTCTAAAGCATTGCTTCATACAAAACTCAGCTTTGAACTGCCTGTTGAACAATCTTGGTCTACCTTACTGTCTCTCCTAGAAAAGCACCAGACGCAGACAGATATTATTAACTGCTCATAATCCAGGGGCCAATTGGGAAAAGCAGAAACACCAACATATAACCTCATAGTTAGGCTCAGACAGATCATTTCTTGGTACTCCTCCAAGAAGTCAAATATCTAAATACTTCTACAAGTATCAGTGTAAGAAAGGCAATCCAACAGACTGCAGTGCAATCAAACATTCTGAATAGATATTCAAATGTGATTTTAATAGATATTTAGTTGCAAGGTCTAGAAAACAATGGTTTGAAAATTTATTGCTTTAGTAGCTTCCAGATATAAGCAACAAGCCATGTTTGTGTATCTAGAATTACATTGTTAATAATACTAGTATTTGAGTCAAAACTCCCATTTTCACAGAGTAGCTCCTCAAGTTACCAAGGTTTGAGAAGTCCAGCCCATTTATTTTGCATTGTGAAAGCACTCTTAAAGTAAGAGCTGTATTCAAGCTGTTTGGGTTTTTAAAAAGAAGTATTTTCATTTAAACACATACAACAGGCCTGTTTAATTTAAACTACTTCTCTTTAAATGAAGAAAAAAGTGTTATGCATTACTCACAAGTAGTCTGCCAGCAGACCAATACCAACGTGACACTTCAGAAATGTTTCATCCATCTAACCACAGCAACCGCCTCACTCTGGAAGTCATTTTAGCAAAACAGGGAAATGTGGTTCATCCCACTGCTGTGGTGTGAGAAAGATAAGAGAAATCTCAATACTGCAAGAGGAGTATATAACACCACTGCCTACATGCTTAGAGTCTCTTATCAGCAATGCAAGTGGTAGAATGATACTGATTTCACCATAACTACAAGGGCAAATGCAGAATTTGTAGAGGTTGATACATCTCTGATTTAATAGAAACTAAGCTTCAGCCCTTGGAGCCAGAATGCCATTTAGGTCCTGATCATATAATTATGAAATTTGCTTTCCTTTGTGGTTTCACCGTGCACACTGCAAACTCCTCCTGTTATTTGGCCAAATGTCAGACTCACCTCCCTATCAGTAACATTCACCCTTGCAGATACCTGTCCTCTAAATTTCTTCTATCTAGCAGAAAAGCATATCACTAGAACCGATCTCATTAACTGGTGCAGTTAAGCTGGCAAATGGCAAAGTGCCTCCAGTTTCCCACTAAACAGAAGAACTTGTCTTCCTCTGGTATGCTGTAAAGTCTCATGAATCCCATTGAAAGTCCCTTAACCAGAAGTTTCAGTTGTGTTACCTCTGTGTTACGTTTCAGTTAAAAGCTTCATCATCAGTCAATTGCTCCATTATCAAAGTGTAACTGTATCTGAGCTCAACTCTTTCTCCATCCTAGAAAGAAAATCCCAGCTTCTGTCAGTGGAAAAGAAGAACACTCCACATGTTCATGGCTGCACCGAAGTTCTGAAAAATAATGAGTTGTCTGATTTCAACACTATGATTATGCAGACTTGCTGTGGCATCATCTCAGCTCAGGAAGGGCTGCTGCAGTTCAAGCAGCACCTCACTTGGCCCAAGTGTACTCTAACAACAAAAGCACTACTCCACAATTGCCTAAAATTGTCATGGTCCATGTCCAGATCAATACTTATCTTTCACCAATCCTTATTTTGAATGCCAGGCCCTACAGGGCATTAGTTCAGCAAACACTCACAGTACAGAGGCCACACACAAACAAAAGCAGGTTTCTTATACAACTGTGCCAGCTCTACTTTTGCTGTAGCAGAAAGGGCACAGTTTAAGGAGAGTTTACCACCCAATTCTGTTCTAAACCACCTTCAGCCTGAAGAGATCCAAGCCTTTATCTCCCACCTTGAAAGAGCACCAGTTAAAGTAAGAATGTGAAACAGAGCAATACTCTTTAGCACAGTGGTTAAATTACCTGGGAAAGACAAAGCCTGAGCTCTAGCTTTCACTTCAGCATGTTTCTACATTTTACACATGGTAACTAAGTTTAAAAACATATTACACTGTTTCTTCAGGGACGGGGAGATGCAAGTTTGCCTTTTTCAGACGGGAAACAAAATCCAAGTCTCCCATTTCAGGGTGAGGCCTCTTCAAAAAGGGGTAAAGAGCAAGTAGTATGGTGACTTCCTTTCAAGCTCATCTAAAAAAATAGATGGACCAGGAATCCTGGCAGCAGATCTCAAAACTATGGAGAACTACAGGACCCCAACAGAGCCCTTTCCTAGCTCTGGTTCTCCACATGTTCAAATGACAAATAACATGCCTGTCAAAAGTTAAGCTAAGAAGGAACAGGTGTTTTGAAAACAGACAAAGTAGTATAGAGAACACAGTACTGAAAGAATCATGGTGTTGTAGCTACAGGCCTCTAACTTACTATCTTTGATGAAGAGAAACGTACTTCTGTCAACAACCTGGAAGACTTTCCACACAGCACCAAAGTAGTCCTTGGGAAAGCTCTGACTGTGCTCTTGCTAGAAATAAACATCAAGCGAAAGTGTTAGTACACAGAGATCATTAGTTTTCCCTCTTCTCAGACACAGTTACATCTCCTTGCCAGACAGCCACTTGGAGGGCTCTCCCCAGCCTGCTATTGGCAGACAGCTGCTAACCCATGGGAAGAGCATGCACCAAGAAGTGTGCAAGAACAAACACATGAGACCAGGCACAATGAGGTGAAACACAAGCAGCAGGTGAATGTTCACGGCACAGTGCAGGCTCTCTCAGATAACAGATGAAAAGCTAGTCTCTGGATTTACTCCGTCACAAAGAACCCAGTGGTTCTTCCACTGTAAAATAAAGACAGCATTGACTGTCTCAGAGTAAAAGAGCAATATGTTAGTTTTGACAAGTACTTTTTCACAGTGCTCATGGACTTCTCAACAATCCACACCAGCACCTCGCAGCGGACTGAAAGCATACCAGGACGAGTCACAGTTGAAGGGCAAGAAGTTCTTCCATGTATGAAGCCATCACTGACTAAATGCAAACCATAAAGAAAAAGTTCTGCTCCACTGGGATTCCAAAATGAGCATTAAAGGTTATTATACATTACTTGCTTAACAAGTTATACCAATCACAGGAGATACACCCTCCAAGCAGAACTCATTCAGTACCAGCATGTTCCTGGAGATAAGCAATGTACAAGGGAGAGCAAATTTTTCCAGGTAGTGGGAGATATCTACATTACAAATAAGATGTTCCTCAAATATGAGTAAGCATGTCCAGGACAACTTTTCATTTAGCACCCACTCGCCAGCAAAGACAGCAATGCAGAACTCTGTGTGCACAAACAGTCCAACCAGCTATCCCAGCTGCCTACTGGAAGTGCAGCAGCACAAGCCACAAACTGCACACCTCACCAGGTTAAAACTCACCACCATCACATCTTTTTTCATCATGCAGAAGTTGCTCCAATGGAAACTGTGATTTTTTCTTTTCCTCTTTCCATGCCATCTTTCTCCTGCACCTTCTGCTCAAAGCACCACAACTCTGAGAGCATCATTATCCCTATGAGTAATATAGCCAAAAAAATTGGAGACTGCAATGAACGTACATGAATACAAAACAAGTGGCCTGGGGAAACGCTTTTGTCATCCATTCAGGTTTGACTATAAAGCAGGTACTGACTGTAAATGCACGGCTGCCCAGTGTGTCACAGTGACAAGTGACAAACACCCCTTCTGAGCGACTGGGTGCCTGCTCAGGTGGGAACCAGCGCTGGCTGCCTCACACTTGCACTGGTACCTTCCCCACTGCAGACCGTCAGGATGAAGAGTCCCAACACTGGCTCCTTGTCCTGTCTTTCCTAGGTGCAGCTCCTTTCTCAGCGATGCTCACTTCACGCCTCTGCACAGGTTTAGCTGATTTCTCAGGAATTCCTAGTACAGGCAAGACAGTCCAAACCCGAGACATAAGAGCACTGCTCCCCATCTCGTTCACGCCAGCTGAGGAACACTCCAGACCCCAGGGGCAGACAAGCCCTACCCACGAGGCGGTCTGTCCGCCTCTGATCCAGCCGGGGGCTGTCAGAGGGAGCTGCAGCCCGGCGCGGAAGTGGCGGCACCAACTGCGAAGGGAAACGGGCACCGGGCTGGGAACGCACCCGCGGGGATGTGCCCGGGGCCCGGGAGCGAAGGCGCCGGGCAGACCCACGCCGAGTCCCCCGCCGCCCCGCTCCCACGCCCGGCCCCAGCCACGGCTGCCCGCGGGCGCCTCGGGGCGGGTCTTTCCCAACCCATCCCATCCCCTCTCCCTGTTGCTCCGCCGCCCGGAGGGCACGTGAATGAGGGGATGACCGCCGCTACCTGCCCGGTGATGCCGGTGATCAGAGCCACCTTCCTGCCGTTCATCTCCTCGCCGCCGTCTCCCGGTGCGGCGGCGGCGGCGCAGCCACACGCCTCCTGCGCCGCGGGCTGTGCCATCCTCCCGGCGCCGGGCGCGTCCCAGGTGCGGAGCTATCCCGGGGCGGAGGCGCGGTCGCCGGGGCGAGACTCCCGGCGCTGGGGGCGGGCACGGAGGGGAGGATGCCTGCCAGCACCCGGGGTTACCTGCGCTGCCCCGGCCGCCGCCGCCACGGCATTTCCGCGCTCCCGCCCCGCCCCGCCCCGCGGCGGCCGCAGGTGCAGCCCCCCCAGGCGCGCTCCCGCCGCGCGGCCCGGGAGCGCGCCCCGCGCTCCGCACCGCTCCCGCCGCGCCGCTCGGGCCCGCAACCAATCAGGAGCCGCGGCGCTGCCTCGCGGGGGCGGGAGACGCGCCGGGGCCGAAAGCGGACGCAGCGATTGGCTGGGACCGGGCTGAGGGGCGTGGCCGGAGGAGGAGGAGGAGGAGAAGGAGAAGGAGGAAGAAGAGGGAGGAGGAAGAGGAGGAAGAAGAGGAGGAGGAGCGGGGCCACCCGACTTCCTGACCGCGTGTCGGGCCGGGGATGCGCCGGCAGTGCTGCGTGAGGCGAGCGGGGCCGGGCGCACAGCGCCCCCCGCGGCGCGGAGGAGTCACCGAGGCACCGCCGCGGGGGCCGTGCCGGGGATCCCGAGCGGCCCCGCTCCGGAAACGCTCGGTTATAAACGTACCGAAGGATGCTGGAAAAAGGGATTTACAACAAGTATTTCCTCTTCTGATGAGGCACTGGATCGGCACGGCCTTAAGCGAGGCAGCAGGGCGCTGTATGTGCAAGGAAGAAGGTGCCTGCCCGTGGTTTGCTGTTACTCCACGAAGGATGCCGCAGCAGTTTCATCACTGCATGCTCGGATGGCGGGGCCTCTGCGTATGCAGATGACCTTCGTACTGTTCATGTCTCTGTTACTATGCTGCATGGTCAAAAGTTTTTTAATATAATTTAAAACTCATAGTATATTACAAACAAAACGGAGTCTAGGAGCATACTGCCCTTCAAATGGAACTGTACTCTCAGATTGTGAACGCTTTCTGGCTCGCTGCTCCCCGCTTTCTCCGTTTAAATTCCCCTGTAGCATCGCAGTCTGCGATGCCGTGGAGAATTTGTATTATGTCACGGTTACTTAGTTGCAAGGTGTCATCCCAGTTGTGCCATTTCTGCCTCCTGTTTCTGAAGCCTTTTCTCGACAAGCACACGCACTTTTATCAAATTGGCAACATCGGCTACTACTTGTGGAAAAAGACTTCATCCCACTAGTGCTTGTTTTATGGATGTACAGTCTCAGGTACAGAGAGGAGGGGCACCACAGATGAGCGCCACCCACTCAGTTTTAAAGTGACACTGGAGAAATAAAAGGATGTCAAATTCTGAGAGTTTCAGAATTCCATATGCCAGAAATAAGGCACAAACCTTTATTTGAAAACCTAAAATTTGATGTTAGATGGAGTTAGGAGCAAGTTTTCTTTCTTTGCTTATTTACATATATCATTCACTCTCCTGTTAGATTTGAGCTGCATAAAGCAGTGCATGAGCTACAGCCTTTAAAATTGACCTTTAAGTGGCCAGATAAGCCATTTCCATCTTTCCTTGGCAGTCCATTCATTGGCTTGTCTTCTTTCTTGTTCTGCTCAAAAAACTAGTGAGTAGCACTCACAGTGTAAGTCCTGAAGCTGTGATGGAGGAGCCCCCGTCCCTGGAGCCTACCTGAGAGCCTTTTTTTGGTTGCTTTCTCCAAACAGAATTTTTCCTACCCCAATTATCCAGTATCCCACAAGAACTGTTTTTCAGATGTAGCAATTTCCTTGACTGTTATTCCCAAAAAACACTCCACTGAGGGGGGAAGCTGGTTCACACTTTCCGTAAATTGCCTGATTAATCAAGTACATCAGTTGACTGATGACCTTTTGGTTTGGTTTTACTCTCCGGTGACAGGCACCTCCAGCTCTTCCCCTGTTCAGAGCAGCAGCTCTCCTTCTTACTCAGTGGGTGCACCCCTGCGTGATTCAGAGCAGAAGACTGCAATCTGTGTCACTTTTGTAAGGGGAGCATCCCAGCCAGACTTAGCTGAGAACGCTTTACCAGGGTTCATGCTTGTATTTTTGGTCAGTAGTAATACTAGAAACAGGCAAGTGAAGCCAGACAGGATGTAGCCCAGTTCAGGTTCCAGCTGACTGAAGCTGAAAAGAAGGAAAAAAAGGAAAACACCAAAAAAGCCCCCTTTAACTTGCTTAAATTTCTGTCTCATTTATAAGTCTGGCAGTAGTAGTTGCAGACACAGTTAGCCAGCTACCATAATCCTGCTAGTTCTGCCCCTGGCATGCACAGGCACATTCCAGGTTTAATGCACAAAGACTGTTCTGTCACCAAAGTCTTCCAAAGTACATTTACAGAAGAGAATGAAGGCTCAATTGTGGCCCAGGTACTAGATTTTACCTAAGTTGCTCTGGTGTTGACAGTAATTTATGTCAGAATGCAGCTGAAAGCTGGACCAGCAGCCCCCAGGGACTGCAGGATTAATATTCACTCTGAGTGCTAGGCTGCACTGATGTCTCGTTGCTGCCTCCAGCACCTGTACCGTGGCATGTGCTGCCTTACTTAGGGCTGTGTCTGCCCACACCATAATCACTTTCTCACACGGCCATGTGGACACAGCTCTGGCTTCTAAAACTGGCAGGGCCCCACGGAAAGAGGAGGCAGCAGATTGATGCACATCTGAACCTCCAGCCCCCTTGGATCCCTGGAAGAGGAGATGCTCGTGTGAGCATGGGTATCCAGTAAAAGTTTTGTGCCCAGCGAGTAAATGGTCTGACAAAGTCTGAGGAGACACAAATGTGTAGCATTACCTTTAAAGCTGAAAGAACTGGGGGGAAAGAGATAGGACAGATGCAAAAAAATTTACTTGGTACTGGCTGATAAAAACAGATATTACCAGAAAAGAATGGTGGAGAGCATAACTAATTGAAGTTGAGCTGGTTAAACCAGGAAATATTGTAAAATGAACAAAGAAGAAGCAGAGAGGGAAAACTTACTCTTTGAGAGTAAGAATGAATGGGGTAGTAGGAGGAAAGGACTGAAGTGTATTAGATTACAAAAAATAGCAGCTTAAATGTTAAAGTGGAAAGGAGGGAGAACATCCATACGCTGGAATTTTATTACACTTGAATACCACATATATGGCAATCTTGATGATCTCAATGGTACATTGCCTTTGAAATTTGGAAAGGTAACTATGTGTAGTTTAAGAAAGTCTTGTGAATCAGTTGCAAGTTCTTGCAGGAAGTAAGTCGCCTTACTTCAGAAGTAGAGATTCCCGATTTAAAACACTGGTTTTATTCACTGTGGGACAAAGGTATCCCCAATATTATTACAATAGTAGCATCACTCATACTGGAACTGCGGTAAAAGTTGGCATGATACCACTGCATCCTATTCTGTACAGGAGTTAGAAGTTGTCATTGGACCAACTGGAGCCCTCTTCCTCTGCATCACTCAGTGCAACAAAGGGGAAAACTGACTGGTTTTGTTTTTCTGAGATTCTTCTAAATTATCCTCGTCCAATAGTTTAAGCAACTTCTGCATTATGGTGCTGTGAGCTCCATTAGAGTGGTGTCCAGGGATCACAGAAGAATGCTGGCTAGAGTAGATTTTATGTTGCTTATCTGCAGCTACCAAATACTTTGGATCCTGTCCCCAGCTGTGAAGTCCACAGTGGCATTTAGGGATTGTTCAAAATCCCACCAGGACTGGCTGGGGACTGCAGAAAGGGAGCCGGTGAAGGATGGGTAGCTTATCCAAATGCGCTGTCCATTCTGAGGAGTTTTTGGTTTACACAGGCAGGCAAGCAAGGTAGGCCCAGGATAAGGCAGTGTAGAAACAGCTTTTTTTTTCTACTTTGATCTTTTAAAGTAATGGCAGCAAATAGCTGTATTCATTGACATCACAGAGCTAGGGAGCTGTGGAAAACGTGTAAAAGGAGGGAAGGGTGAGTCCGGGGAGATCCATCACAATGTGAAAGGAAGTGCAGATGTTGGAGTGAGAGGAAAGAGCAGCTGATCTCATGAGGAAATAAGGAGAAGTGAAGAGTGGACAGAGGCAAGAGGATGAATGGAGGGAAAGGCTCATAATTTTTTTTTTTTTTAACTGTTATCTTTAAGATTAGAGGGCATGTGGAGTGATCCACAGCTTCAGGGACCTGACGTGATGACTTAGCAGGTGGAGCAGAAACAGGGAAGTTCAAGGATGATTCTGGAAAGTGAGCCTCAAGGCCAGGGCCTGGAGATAAGCAGCACTTGGGAACCACTTGCTTCTCAAGTGGTTCTTGTGTGCCTCACAAATCTTGCACTTCTCCCAACAGGCTGTTGAATTTCTTTCCAATAGGACCTTCTCAGTGGAAAATGAAGTTGAGTCATCAATGCTTCGACTCTACATTACAGAGGAGGGAAAATTCCTGGCGGTACTGACTCCCAGCTGGAGCTCTTTGTGTTCAGCATTTGTGGCCTGTGCCCAGCCCACAAAGTACTAACAGCCTCCTTTTCCTCTTCACAAAGGCTCGCTGCTTACTTTTGAAGGGATGGGTAAGACTGGTCAGACTTGCTTAATTCTTGGCAAAGATTCTTCCTTTGAAAGGCAGAGATTCAGTTCCTGTTGGTGCTGTCATGGTGTGATTTTTACAGCACTCTGCACAGCCTGGTGTTTCAAAGGCAGAGGCACTGCCAGTGCCGTGTTGCTCTCTCACATCAATCTCCAACACTACCAAGAAATTTTGCTACCCTGCAGTAAAACAGATGGAAGAGCAGGACCCAGGCTGAGCCTGGTGCCACTGTTTATATCCTTTCTAAAGGTTTGTGCCTGGGGGACTCAAGTCTAGAACAACACCATGACCAGGCATACAAATCTCAGTCCCTCCTGTGCTTGGTGTAGGAACAGCACGGGTGTGAAAAAGTGGGTGTGAAGAAATGGGGATACTGGCAGAGCTTTCTGCAGCAGTGGTGGGCTGTGTTTGGTAGCCTCAGGCACATGGGCAGGGCTGTGGTTAGCTGGAGCCTGGCCCTTCTGCAGCATCTCTGGGCAGAGGCTGATCATTTGGGATTCTGGGCCATGAGCAGGGGTGGAGGAACCTGTTGGCAGGCAGGGACAGCCAGGGCTGTGGATACCTTTGGGACTCAGATAGAGCAGCCAGGGATCCAAGCCAAGCCCTGACTCTAAAAGAAATATTGTTTTGTTAAAAAGGAGCATGGCAGTGACAGCCTAGTACCTCCCTGCTTGTGGTCCCCAAGCAAGCCAGCCCTTGGTGCAATGTGTTCCTCAAGCACACGGAAATAATTAACGAATGTTCCTTTGTATTTCAGCCAGCACTGGAGGTACCTAATTATGGACATTGTTTCTGTAAGAAACACCAAATAAATGTCCCTTTTCATTCCCAGAAGGGAGTAAAGAGCCATGAACACAAAAAGCATCAGGTCCAGTGATGTGTTAGCATATGCAGTTGTCCCTTACAGCTTTGTGAACTGATGCTAACTGGACTGGAGCCACTGGAGTTAAAACACCTGAGAGAAGAAACAGGTTTGTAACTGGAAGGAAAAGGTGAATTCTCTATGCATGACTGATTAAAAACACTTTTGCCCAACATGATTATTTCAGTATGTTCTAGGAGTTATGAGACCTTTAAGGGAGATGTTGGCAGCTCTTTGAGAAGTCTAGTGACTGAAGTTCAGAAAACTATAAAAGTATAATTTTGCTAGACCTGACAAGCAAGTCTGCATATTTCAGAGAAGCTCACAAAGAGGGAAGCTGAATCCCAGATATCCTAGTCCCTATGAAGGAGTGCTTCCAGCAGGATAGCAGTGACACAAAAACATACCATACAGAATGGATGCTGTCAACATTTAATTGATAAGTTTGAAAAACCACCAGAAATCACTGGGTCTGATGAGAATGAGAAACCTCAATATAAAAATGTGACTGATTAAAATCTTATTTGTTGGACTTGATTTCTTTTTTTCCTGAAGAGGGTATCAGAGAAGGAACTAAAAGTTACAAGCCTTGAAACTCTACCTAAAGAAAAAGAAAAGAGCAACTACTGGAAGGCCAAGGTTTTCCCAAATGCCACAACTCATACACATACACAGACAAACCCATGTATCTCCATCCATGGCCCTGATGTGTACCAAGATTCATCTTTTTATTACAGACAGTTTCTGTATGGGGAGTAAGTTTCAACAATGCAGAGTTTGTACCCCTGTTGAAATTGTTTAGTCCACTCACTAATGTGAATGAGGACATCTGCTCTGGACTGCTGCTCTGGAAAGACATCAGAATATAGTACAGGAGTTCTCTTCTCTTACACAAGTTCTTTCTTTTCTTAGCCTTACACAAATATAGTCTAATATCCACCCAAATCCTTACATAAATCTTGTCCTAAAGACTTCTAATCAGAAAAGAAAACAACAACCCTGTATTTCTCACACTATAAAAAAGACCACCTTGGGAAAAAAACAATGCACTCACAGAGTGGTATGGTGTCTGTTAAGAGAGTTCCCATTAAGCAAGTGTTAGCTATTCAAAGAATTAACTGAAATGGGGTGGTAAGTCAGCATCTGTTCCTTGTCACTGAACTCAGAGCTATAGCAGAGAGCAAAGAAAGAAGTGATTTATAAAAATTTTTGGGAGGAAAATGAAAAGAAATCACTGTCCTGTTGTCTGGATTATTTTCTTAGAAGGTGGGTCAAAATACCTGTGGTTTCTTTTCCAAATTGTCTCCGCACTCATAGAACACATGAGTAGAAGAACATAAGAGACCCAAGATATGGACCATAGAGGACTCTGCTTTTCTGGAACTATGTTTTTTGTAACAGGACATGTATTTGGCTAGATATATGCTATTCACACTCCTTATATATCCTTTTGCATTTTATTTGTGGCTAAGGTAAGAATTAATGTTCTTGTTTTAACATGCATATTTCAAGTGGGTAGAAGCTGTCCCATGGTCTTATGTGCCTGGGATGAATTGTCCTGTGATTAGTTGTGACCAAACCCAGAAGAATTATAGACAAAATCACTTCTTTATTACCCCCATTACAATGCATTAACTGTTTGCTAGGTGCTGACAGAGTCAGACCCTGGCAGCCCTTCTTTTGGTTTCTCACAAAGAACCAACAAACAGAGCGTGCTGGAGCTGGTCAAAGAGGAATGTGGGTGCCAGTGACAGGGAAATGACAGAATTCACATTTCCTTGGGACTGGAAAGAGACAACACTACAGCAAAAGTCAACAGGATTTCAGGAGGACAGATTTCAGTTATCCAGAGAGTCGTTAGGTAACATTTCCTGGAAGGGTGATCCAAGGGAAAAAAAGGGAATTTAAAAAGAAATCACGTAC
The DNA here is from genome assembly GCA_034509425.1 of Eopsaltria australis. Classification (NCBI taxonomy): domain Eukaryota; kingdom Metazoa; phylum Chordata; class Aves; order Passeriformes; family Petroicidae; genus Eopsaltria; species Eopsaltria australis. Next base: position 2,200,993 of record JAVTVJ010000270.1, on the reverse strand, counting down.
CATTAAAGAAATTATATTTCTGCAACTGCAACTGCAAACTTTCCAGGTGCAGGCAATGGTCAGGAAGCAGAGTAAGTGACCAACTTGGTTATATCCCTTTGATCCCTAACATGGGAGGAAATTATACAGGAAGTAGAAACTGTATCAGAGTACTAAAGACTTACTTTCAACAGCGCACAAGGGCAACACCAGATAGGCCAGTGAGATGATAATCCTGGCAACCATTGCTTGTGAAATCCTTCTGTCAGTGCATTAATAATAGGAAAAACAGAGTTAATGAACTACTCAATGGAAGAGTAATTATTAGCAAATGACATTAAAAGACAGTTTATTTAATGTCTTTTTGCTGAAATGTGACTGGCAGTTAAGATCCATAGCAAAGGAATGAATCTATGCAAGGTGGTGTTTTCTTTAACTGTCTAGAAGATGGAATAGAGAGATTTCTGTGAGGCTGATTGGGAATGTAAATAAGTTAGATTAGAAATAAAAATTATCTCCAATAAAATGATCTGTGGGAAAAATTGTACTAATTCAACAGGGACTAATTCAAAATAGTGCTTTTTGGCGAGGGGGTTGCAGAACTCATCAGTTTAAAAAACAAGATAAGGAACAGTGATGTAGAAAGAAATATAAAACTTTTAATGGAACCAACAAAAACATATTGTTGCTGAAATGAGAAAACACAGTACAGATACAGGTGTATAATCTGTAAGTAGGTGAAGTAATACTGGTGCATGGTTTAGTGTTAGGATCTCAAACAGCGCACCATGTTACAGGATGTTCAGAAGCTGGAAGAAAGCCATGAAAATTATCAAAAGTCTATAAAACATGGAAGCAAAGATTGGAAAAAAAGTGGAGTCTTTTAGCATAGGAGTGAATGATACTGTCCAAGAAGGAAGGACCAAGGAAATCTTCAATGCATAAGAAGCTGCTGCAAAAAGTAAGGGAGTAATATATTTTCTGTTCTCTTTATGGATAGGACAATATATAGTAGAATTTAAAAGTAAAGAATCTACAGCATTGGAATAGATTTGCATAGGCAGCTTGTGGCTGCTCCACAATTTAGTTCCCTGATAACAGATTAGACAAATATTCATCAGGAATGACCTGCAACAGTTGCCCCTGGCCTGGATGAGTGACATTCTACTTGATGCTTCACGGATGCCTTCGGCCTTACAGTGTTTTGATAGGAGTGGGATCTTGACCTCCACAGGGTCAATACCAGAGAATCCCACTGAATTCCCACAAGTCCTCAAGTGCCAGGCAGGCTCTCATAAATGGCACTAGCTAATCCTAGAGCAGCCAAAGGTTTACTGTGCTCTCCTGCTCTTAGTGGACTCTTTAGGGTTACATATAGGTAGCAGAGCTGCAATGAGAGAGTGGGAGACTGAGTCCCACAGATCACTTGTCTCACCCAGGTCATCACTTCCCTATTGCTTGACATCACACTGTTTTTTCAGCCATAAATTTGATAGCTGAACAAACATTTGTGACAATCCCAGTTTGAGGGAGCAGCAGGGGGGGAGGTGAGGGCTACAGCCAGGCTGCCTGGGCAGCAATTTCACTGATGAGGGGTGCAATACTACAGCACCCAGAAACAAAGAGCAGAGCAGGCCCTGTGACAGTAACCAGAGTTGGTCAAGTTCAATTCACCAGGCAAGTCTGTAGTGATGAGGCAAAGCCAAGGACAAGGCAAGGTATTGAGTCTGCCAGCCAGAGCCAGTGTCCAAATCAGTGAGACCCATGGCCAGGCACAGGGATCATGGGTGAGTGCCTTGGCTTGAGCAGACCTCCTAAGCCAGGGGGACCAGACCCCTGCTTCCTCAGCTTTTTCTCACTCATTTCCTTCCCCAGCAGGGTTCCAAGGTTCTGCAGGGGCACCAGATCTGAGGGACCTCAGGGACCAGCTACCAAAAGGCTGAGTAGGGCAGTGCCCTTTTCAATCCAGACAAAAACATTTGCCACAGCACCTAAAAAAGCTAATTCCCCAGCACTCCCCAGAATGACAGATCCATATTGCATTTTAAAGGATAGCCAGGCGCTGATGTAAGCAAGGCCCCTGATAAGCCACAGCTCAAGGGAAAAAAACCCCAAAATGTATTTTCAGACTCAGTGTCTGGTTTTAACTAGCTCATACTCTCAAGGCTATTGCCATAAGAAGTGAGGGTATGTTGTTTGGTTTGGTGGTTTGTTTGTTTTATGTTTTGTTTTGTTTTGGTTTGGTTTTTGTTTTGTTTTATAGGGCAGATTAGCAGTGACATATCTGATACTCTCGTTTCTGGCTTCTCTAGGCTCAAGAGACCAGATCTGCTGATCACAATGCTCCTTCCAAAACATTTTCTGTGTTGTAGAATCCAGTGCTACACCCACAACCTCCCTGAGTGTAATCGAGGTTGTTTCCTCTATTTATTGCTGCAGCCCCTTGCCCAGCAGCAGAGGACCACCAGACTCTCCAGCAGCAAAGGACCACCAAAGAATCTGGCCCAAAATATTCAGTATTTTATTTGTGTTTTATGGTCACTGCATGATTATTGAAACAAAAAAAATTCTCTTTGTTAGCTGAGGAAAGATTAGTTTGGCAGGACTCAAGCCATCATGCTGAAGTGTTTGACTATAGCCTTGGTGACACAATTGGCCCGTGTGTACAAGGAAGTGACAGCATCAACTAAGTCCCACCTCCAACTCTATCAACAAATCTGACAGTTTTGGAGGCTGTAATTACTTGATCATCTTTGTCATATGCTTTCACTGACTCATGTGTTACGGACTATGAGGTAGTGTCTCTGCTTTCTGGATCAAATTAGGCATTGGTGTGACAGAGCCAGATGGTTAATAGAAGCATCTGGTTAATTCTCAAGGTTAATCTTTGAATACCACCCTGCTCATCATCCTGTTCTCTTTTCCTTCCAGCATGTTTCTGAAGAGCTGTCCCTTCTGGCCAGGCAAAGAGCAATTGTACAGAAATCCCTATGGCTTAGGTAGAAGGGTGGGACTTTTGCAGTCATGCTCTGCCTTTCAACTGACTCACTGTGTCAAAGAGGGAAAGGTATTTCACTAGACTTCAAGAAAGTCCCTGTAACCACTTCAGGATGGGCACTGTTTTGCCTTTGGGAAAACAAGAACTGAGGGAGCGAAAGCAGGAAAAGAAAGAGATATACAGGAGAAAACTGATTAACCAAAATGGGGCTTCTCTGTCACACACACTGTGACCTCATCCAAAATTATAAAAAGGCTTTATTATCCCTGATGGCAACTGAACTAGCATTTATTTAAATGCAAATCTGTATCAGGTCAGATATTGGCTTTCTGAAGAATCGGGTGGGGACTCCCAGGACAGAGCCTCTGGAGTGACCTCAAGCTTCTTTGGATAAATCTTGCTACTTTTTTCCATTCCCAACATCACCTCTGCTTTGAACACCTAGGGATGTTTCTGGTTGCCTGCTGGCAAAATGGCACTGGAAAGAAATTTGTTAAATTAGCACTTCTTGCTGCCAAAAAACTTCTTGACTGCAAGGTGGGAATGTGAGAAACCTCCCACTCTGCACGTGGGGCACACATTCGGCTGCTATGCTCCACTGGAAAAAATCTGCTGTAATTTCAAACAGAAGCCACAGAGGTCTGACAAAGCCTGGAGGAGACTCCTGGAAGTTTTAACCAAATTGTTACTGTGTTTTTAAGCGGTTAGACTTTTCCTACTAGCCTGCATTACCTGTCTAGCAAAGTCCTTATCATGATAGCCAACCACCATTTCCATTGACTGGGATGAGATGGCCAGCAATGCACAATGTAACAAATGTAAGGGACAGGATCTATACAGAAAAGACTATTTAGATTTTTTGGTGGTCTCCATTTTTCCAAACAGGATTTCACACCCACATTTTTACAATGTTTTTCTTTCGTCAAATTTCTGGCAGATGCAAACTTCACCCAGGGAAACGTAGAACTCATTTTAAAAATAGAAATCAAATTATTGGCTATAAATAATGAGGTTATGTTTATCATCTTTTTCATCATAAGACAGCAAGGTGACTTCCTTCAAGTTCATTCTCCAAGTGTCTCAATCCTCAACATGGCTGGAGCAGTCAGGCTTGCTCTTTGGGTTCTGGTGGCTGCACACACTTAGGGGAAGAATTGCAGGCCTGGACTCCATGTGACACCTGCAGCAGCAAACACAGTGGTCCAGATTTATCACTTCCTGAGCTCCATGAGCTTTGAATCAGAGTCTCTCTCAAGTTCATCAGTGAAGTAATCAATGAAAACTACAGTAACCAAAACACTGTTTGGCAGGCTGAATAAAAAGTAATAAGTAACCTCATTTTATCCACCCTAACTTCAGTGTAGTCATTTAAACACTGTGAACCAGAAGGCTGGAAGCAAACTACTCCAGTCAATGGAAAGACATTCACTAAGCTGAATGGCTTTGTATCAAGCTCTTGCTGGATAGAGCTATAAAATATTTCCTCCAAAAGTTCTGCAGGCTATTTTAGGCTATCCACACTGTGGGGAAGGAAACTAGAAAACAATAGCTGGCCAGACCAGGAGAAAAATACATAAATAAGGGCAATGGAAACACAGCAAGGTAAAATCTCATCGGTACATAGCCGAAGTATGGTCAGTATGCTTAACTGTAACTTGAAGACTGCTCTCCAGTGGCTGTTCAGTTGTACTGATTCATAACTCTGCATGGGAGCTCTGCAGGGTGCATAGCATTTTCTAAAAAAAAAAATTTAAAATGAATCCTAGATGAGGTATTGTTAAAACAGCAAATTAAAGCTGGAGTTCTAAACACATTCAAAGTATAAAGTATCAAGCATAAGGCATCCCATTTCTGTTAAAAGGAGAGTCTTTATTTTTAATCTCTTAAAAGGAGCAGTCAATTAGCCTGCCAAAAAGATGTTTGTACTCTTGAATCTGGATATCAGCACATAATATATTTCTAGTTAAATTATTACATAACATAATTTATTAAATTAATAAAACACAAAGGATTCAAATCAACTTGCACAATGTCTAAGTGTGAATGATTCACTCTTTCAGTCTGTTGAGTTTGAATCTTATTTTAACACCAGCCACATCTTTTTTTCAGCTAGAATAGAAGTGGTTTATATTACTCTGTTAATTATGTGAGCCTTTAAAACTGTGGTTTGGAAAACATTACACATCTGAGGTATTTGTGCAAATTAAGGGATTAATGACAAAGAGCTGTTTTCTTTGTTTTCAAATGGAGTCCTTGAAAGGCATGTGCATGCATGAGGTGGAGCTGAACCAGGACTAGTGTGTGTCTGTGTGCATTTCTCTCCCTCCTCTTCCTCATGCCTTTTCCTCAGCAAGGTATGGATCATCCTGTGAGCCTTGTGAGTGACAGCTGGCTGGCAGGTTACCTCCTTGCTCACCCAAGCATATCCTCCAAGCTAAAACCTACTTCTCAGGTGCTAAAAAAGAATATATAAGTACCAACTTATGCACTCAGTTGTTTAAATAAAAATAACAGCTGTCTGCCTCTTTATCTTTCAAAAAAAGGTTGCTTTCCTTACTGGAGGCCAAAACACAAACTGTGCTGTAGCCGAATAAAAGTTATTGAGCTCAACAGAGCAACTAAGTAAAATTTAATGGCCTGTGACTTAAAGGTTACACCATGTGATCTAGTCCCTTTTGGTTTCCAATTCCACAAACCTAAATGGAATTTAAGCGGTTCTTTTTTTTTTTTTTTTTCTTTAATTAGAACATTGGTGAGACTGGAGGGGCCTATCTAGCTTCAGCCACACGTAGGTGTGGATGGATGGCTGTATTTTTGTTGGGTAAAAGACTGCCCTTCTGCATTGTGTTTGGCTTCATTTGTTGAGGTGGCTGGATATCCAGTCCAAATACAAATTGGCTCAGAATTAATTTCCACTTCCTATCCTTCCTTTTGCTTAAACGTATATAACCCAGGATTCAGCTTGCAGAATTCCTGGCTTTGTGGGCAGGGCTGCAAGGCCATTCAATAACCAAAGAGCACAGTACAGAAGAAGCATGCAAGATGTATCCAGAAATTCTTTGGTATAATAATCTGACTCAATACCTCCAGTCAAGAAAGTTAATAATTATTTCCAAGTAACTTTTGCCAGACAGCTGTGCAATTGCTTAATCGCTTATGTGCTGACTCAGGAGTGAGACCTGAGAGGTATTACAGGGAAGATCCCTACAGAGAACATCATGAAATAGATCAAAGCAGATATTGAAATACACACTGTCATAGTTCCAAATGTGTCTTCCAGGTCAAACTGACAAAGCAGAAACCCTGGAAATAATGAACTTGGATTTTTAAGCTACTATCAGAATACAGCGTCTTATCTGGGTCTAGTCAGCTCTTGAAAACTTATTTCCAATTACTTTGTTCAAAGGCTGAGAAGAACTTACTATATGACAATCATTAAGCATCTAACTTGGCCATAAGACAGAATTTGCCCGATAAAAAGTCTTCTCAGAAGTTAATGGGATATTTTATTTATGGAGCTGTTCATTCATGGCGGTTCCACCTACTTAGCAACAAGTAAGTGAAGAAAATATTTGAAGAGTTATTATCCACCACTTGTGCCAATACATGGTCTCTACAGGATACTCTACTTTGAAAACTTCTGTGTTAAAACTACTACCATAGCATATTGAGGATGACATAAGCAACACCTAATGCTTGCTTCAGTGTGGACTTCATTCTGAAATCAAGGCCAGGTCATGTTTTAAAAATCTCCCCTAGAATTATCAGGACTCCCTTCAGAACTGAGCCCTGTGATTCAAACAGAGTATCGTGCATTTGCTCCTTGCCTTTTTTCAGGTGGAAATAAAAAGTCATTGGAAAACATCCAAGATCTGTGGGAGAGATAAGGCAGCTGTAATTTTTAGTATTAAGGGCTTGCTTAAACTTTCAGTGTTCTGAGTAATACTATGAAGTCATAGAGGAAAAGAACTGGAAGCCGTGGCATAGAGAGCTGAGGTTTGGGAAGCTTAGAAATTTCTACTATTTGCAAAAATTAGTAGACTGGATCAATGCTTGCATCCTGACTGCAGCATACTAATTGGTGAACTAGCTGGGTGTAAAGCTGGGTGCAAGACAATTCAGTATCTTCATTGCTAACATTGAGTAGCAGCAGGTATGAAATGTCATTCCATTCCCTGATTTTCATCTCCAGACTATCTTTCCTTCCTTCTTGCACTGGTACCTCCTTCTATGACAGCCCTGGCACATCCCCCTTCCTGGACTCTCCTTCCCATGTTGTGAATGAGGCACGTACTTTGTTCTGCAGTCTGCCCACAGGGTTGGATATTTACATTTGCAGTTCCCCTTTTAAGTGACTACCAACACTATTCTTAGTGAAAAAATCTGTCTTAACTGTACTGCTTTTATTGTTCATTAGATCTGTCTTCTTTGCCCAGGGCAGGTACAACATTCCTGCCATGACTACCTTGCCTGTTTATAGATACAGAGGGTTTGCACCCCATTCTGTGCTGTGCTCTTCAGTACTACTCTGTCAGAACAGAAGGGTTTTCTAATGTCCAACTGGAATGCACTTGCTACTGTTTAAGTTCAGTGTTTCCCTTTCTAATTGTCATAGATGGAGGGAAGAGATTATTCCCTTCTTCATTGCAGCAACCTCAGTACTCATGTGCTAACACACAAGGAAATCCACACCTGGCTTTCTTAACACTGAAGAGAGTGAAAGATGGCTCTCTGTATATTACAAATTGTACCTGTATTTCTGTAACCCAGCACCACGTTCTCCTCCTTTTCAATTGCACAAAATGTTGATTTTCAATTGATTCATCATCCACTGGTGCTCTTCATCCCCTTTCTAAAGAAATGGCACGTGTCATTTGCTCTTTATCCTGTATGTATGTGTCTGATGGACCCTGCATATCCCATCTTTCTCTTGGCCCAGTGAATAGCATCCCATTTTTTCCAGACCATTTCTGGGATTTGTTGGAATTGTTTAGCCTCCCCAATAGCATGCATCCTCTGCCCCAGCCACCAGCCTCTTTTCACTTGGACACACACTTTTTGGTCTTGCAAACTGGTTTGGAATATCTTGAATAATTCTGGTTCTGGGGCAGATCCCTGTCGAAACCCACTCAGTATGTCTTTCTAATTTTGACAATCAGTCACTTAAAACTACTCTCCAAATGTATTTTTCTATTTGTGAACTTTCTCTGTTGTACTGCTTACCTTTACAGGTCATTTTGACAGATATTTGAGACAACTGTAATTGCAGTTTTACTCTAGAAGCACAACTTGTATTTATTTTGAAGAAACTGCCAACAATACCCAGTCTTCAAAGCCAACTGATAATATTTTAAATATTTAAATGAATACTAGTTTTACTTCAGTAGTTATTTCGCAAAGCTCTTGAGAATCCTCAGAGGATCACTGAGGTTTGTGGGTTACTGGTCTCCAAGAAATGATATATCTGTAATTTGCAATATGGATAAATAACATGTGACTAATGATTTCATTTTTAAGAGTGCTAAGAGGGTAAGCTAGGGAATTGATTTTCATGATTACAACTGAGACTGGAAAAAAAAAAGCCAAAATGAAATACCTATATTCTGTTAAAAACCAAACTCACAATGTCGTTAAACATTAATACACCTTTACTCATAACATTTGGAAGAAATATATAGCAGTTTCTATATATGTTACAAAATAACTTCTGATATATGTGGAGAAACATATTTTATCCTTTATCAAAAAACCATATTGTGTTGTGCATAGCCCTTTCCATTCACTTTTGTGAATATTACTTAGACAATATATCCTGTTTTAATCAGAATTTCATTACAGAACAATGTGTCAAAGCCTTCATAAGTAGATTTTTTCCCCCTCACAATATGCATTGCATATTCAGAAACATTTTCTGGCCATATCAGCCCTTACAGCCTTCATTTACAGTTTTAAAAATGTTAAAGTGAATGGTGTAGCAAAGTGAAATCATAATGAAGGTGAAAGCATGAAAAATGGGATTAGTAATTTTTTTAGGAGTCAAAGCAAACTGCACTGGGAAGAAGACTGGAAAATACCCCAGATGGCCCAGCTGGGCTGAATAGATGATCTGTATCTGAAGACTCCACTTCTGTGAAGCTGGAAAGTACCGAGATGTGACCAAGGCAGCATAAAGCCTTACCCCAGACAGAGGGATTTTGTATAAGCATCTTCAAAATGGTGTAAATTAATCAGGAGCATATGTTCAATGTGTTTCAGTAAAATAGCTCCTTGTGAGGCCAGCAGCTGTAAAGTTAGTGGTCTTAGAGCCCTAAGTGACTTTTGGAAAAGGCAATAATTAACATACTTTTTAAAAAGCACTGCATACTTATTTAAAACATAAATAGATCTAGGCCTGAGCAAATTCTTGTATAAAGATAGACAAGAACTATAAGCTTCATTTTCTTTTCATAGCAGCAACAGGCTGACTGTGGAATATGTAATGTTTTCTTCTGAGTGACTTTTAATAAAGGTTTGAACTGTTTTACACAGGGAATATGAATTGATTTCTACTCCTGCAACTCTCTTTCCAAGGCTTTAAGGAATAAACTGTAACTCTTTAATGGTGTGCAGAGGTATTACCAGCCCCCAACTTCCTTGGAATTGTGGTAGGTAGTGGGCATGAAATACACAGGTTCTTCAGGAAGCCTGGCACCAGTGAAGGCTGGTGAAAATGCTGAAATCCCCTTCTTTGAAAAGGTAGATGGGCTAGATTTCAAATAGAAGCTGGTTTGTCCTTACTAGTGGGAGGCTTCCAGAGGAAAAAGGTAATCCTTTGAAGGCTCCTGTTGTTTACTGTAAGAAACTGCCACCATGGTTCATTGCTCACAGAACTACTCATTTCAGTTCTCTGTTCTCTTCCTCTTCCTGCCTCACAAGTCTTGGGATTTATTTCTTTTTATGCCTTTAGCGCAAATGGAAATGTTATGCTCTAAATCATGTTATTTCAAAATTTCCGGTAGAGTAACATTAGAATTAGAGATTAGACTGAAATTGCAAAATAGCCAGAATATGCTCGTTTTGCTCTTCAGGAGTTCTGATCTCTCTCTGCTCCCCTGCATCCATCAGCCACCCCAGGGAAAGACAAGACTGCAAAGTGAAATTGCCAAGGAAGGACTTGTCCCAGTCAGCAAGTAGGAGACATAAGAGGTTTAGAGTTTCATTACTGCCATCCTGCCAACCTGTAGATCCTTTGCTCTTGCAGCTAGATCCCTTACAAAGATAACATCTGAACTGTTTTCATGGCAGGAGAAAATGTTTCTCTCCTCAAAATTTTGTGTGACATCTGTACCTCTTTGTCTAAAGATGCAGAGTTAGTAGGAGATATTGTTCGCAGGAATTAAAATAAGTTCTCTTTCTCCAGAGGGAAGCAGTCTCTTGTTTTTCAGCTTCAAGGGGTGCCACAACCATTCACAGATTTGTACAGACCTCTCTGCTGTGGACAGTGGCTTAGCCAGTGCTAAAATTTATGACAAGCAGGAGTTCAGCAGTTAAAGGAGGGATCATGTCCTCAGATTGTCATCAGCCAGCCATTGGGTCTCAGCCCTGGGGCAGCATGTGCTGCATCCAAGAGTGTGATGGCAGCTGTGGATGTGTACATTATCTCAGTGGGCAGTAATGGGTCAGATCCTGGGTCAGTTACAGAGGTTCAGTCAGAACCAGGAAGAGACAGGGCCAGAGACAGAGCTGGAGACAAGATACAGCAGGGGTCTGAGAGGCCCATCCAGAGGACAAGCTGGCTATGGCAGAGGTCTGAGGTGCAGCCAGAGACATCCAGAGACAGGACTGGGGCCTGACACACCCGTGAGGCTGCTCAGGCAGGGTCTGGGTGTGCAGACCTGAGCAGAAATGGGTGTCCTGTATGACAGGCAGAGGTGTCTATGCAGGTCCTAGGTATGAGCTTGTCAGGGCTCTTAGGGCTTGTTGGTACTCTGGCAGGGCTACATAGCTGGGATATGCTCAGTGATGCCATGTTTTGCAAAAGCAGAGTAATGGCTAAATTCCAGCTTGCAGAGTCACAATGGGCAGGATTCAGCTTTCACACATGCCCATTGCAGCTCACAGCTACCTGAATATGGACACCCTAAATATAGAGGCAAAACAAACTAATGGCCACAATGGCAATCCCTGGTGCTACATGTCTTGACAACCAAAGAAAAGGTAAGCTAGAGACATTGGCATTACAGATTACTGAGACCCACTTTCCCATTCTGGAATAGAAATTTCTCTCCGTCCCATGTTTCTTCCCCAGTTTCATTCTGTTACCCTCTTTGAAATTGACCCACACTTCCAGAAATGTCCTGAAGTCTCAAAACCAATATGAACATATTTATTTCTAAAGTTCAAAATTACTTCTAAAGCTCCCATTTTTCCTCCCCACCATCCTCTGTTTAAGTGTTTTCGTGTTCTTCCTTTTTCTGCCACCATTCTGATTTCTTGTAAAGAAAGAGCATTTTCCAGGGTGAACAGTAGTTTCCTCTTCATCTCTGGGAATGGTGAGTATCAAACCTGGCTTAACAAAACCCTGACAAATCAGAATTTCCTTCTATCTCCCAAACAAGACATGATGCCAAAATCAATATATGGACAATACAGTACTTCTGAAGGAAGGCTTACTTTGGTATGTGACACAAAGGACTATATCTTTTAAAGTAGCAAAACACAGATAAGATTAATTTGCTCATTTCTTGGGAATTACCCTTTTACAGAAAGGGAAAGTTCATGTTAAGGTTGGTGAGTGCTCTGGGATAAAGTCAACACTCCCACCTACTGGTCTCATCTAAGAAAGTTTTATCCTTTTTCCTCTTTTTTATTTTTCTTTTCCCTCCTTTTTTCACCTTTTAAAATTTTTCTCTTGTTTCTATTTATTTTATCTCTTTTTCTTATTGATTCTTTTCCTTTCTCTGTTTCTGTTTTTCTCTTTTCTTTTTTGTATTTCTTTTCCTTTTTTTCTTTCCTTTTTCAGGATGAAATTCCTATTTTCCATTGGAGAATCTACAGATTCACAGAGATAGAAATACCTGCACCGGCAAAGACATAGTGTTGGAAAATATCCTCAGAATGATATATTTGTTCTGTGATCCTTGTGAGATGACTTGGGGTGCCTTGCTGCTGTGAGTGAGGCAGCTTACGTCCCATCCCTGCATTCTCATAGAACAAGTTTTAAGGCAGAGCTGAAAATGTCTTCAAAATATGACAAATCACCTTTCACTATTTTTTTTTTACTCACTCCATTGTACTGAAATTCCTGCTTATCACTCACTGCAAATAAGGCAAACAGTATAATTTTGGAATTTATTTTTATTATGATGTGGTGGCAGTTAGGATCCCCATGTTTCCCAGTTCGCAATTTCACAGCAGCCCTCATTTGCTCCTGAGGACGATTTACAACTCACACCAATACAACCTGCCTGAGAAAGGGTGCCAGAATGCTGACTGCAAGCAATCTTATTTACTTAAATGACCACTTAATGGCCACCAGTGACTTTGTTTCCTTTTGTTCAAGTAGACATTTGAAAATGTAAATATGGGCTATAAAGACTGAAGGTCCCACAGAAATTATTTGCTCCAGTTCCCTCAGAATCATCTGTTTTGCTAGGGCAGTTGTCACAGCTGCAAGACAATGAGTAATTCTTACTAAAGAAGCTCAGCTCAGCAAAAATTTATTTTGCCAAGTAATCCTGACATATGCAGGATATCTCCCACACACCTTCCTATGTACTGTTCTTATTTTTTGCATACAGTAATGCTTCTGTGTTTTGATTTTCTTCATTTTGGTCTGAAAGTCAGTAAAAATAATGAAATACATGAGGGAAACACAGTATTTTCCCTCAAAGTGTTTCAATTGCTTTCACTCTTTTATTTCCTCATTTTTGTTACCCTTAAAAGATTACAAATTATTGCTAGAAATGTGAGAGGAGAAACAGAAACATAATTTTAAAAAACCCTTCTAATCTCTTGTTTATAATTTAAAAGTAACTACTATAAATGGCCTTCTACGATAATTTGTGTTCCATTAGTGCCTATGGGCTCCAACCAGGAAGCACATGGGGATGGAATGAGTTGCCCAGATTTGTGCTGCAAGCAGAGCCAAGCCAGCGACCGAGCCCACAGCTCAGACTCAGACTGATGGCTGATCCTTTGGATGGTGCTGCTCCCCTCCCAGCCAAGAAGCTGAGAATTTCCAGAGGCCTTAATAGCCACATGCATGAAACCAGCCACGCTTTGCCTAATGAACATGAACTCAGAGCAGAGTGCTGCTGCCTAATAAACTATTTCATTTAGAATACTTAAGTGCCTGTGGAAGGTGGATTAATCACCTAAGAGCCAGATTTCCAAAGCTATTTAAGCATCTAAATGCACAAAAGACCATTGAGAGGGGTTTTCAGAAGTACTTCCCTGTTTCACCCCCCTGGGATATTCATCCAACAGGTTTAGGCAGCTCAGTGCTTTTCACCACCTGACTGGGGTTCTAACTGGGAAAACAGCAAAAAGGAGGCCCCCCTAACATAAATATGGTTCAAAGCCAGTGCCAAGGGTTGGTGGGGCTTCTGCACACCTTCCCTACTCCTTTACCTTGGGGTTGTACTAATTGCTGCCTTCAACTCTGCTAGAATTGTGAAAATCCGTATTTTGGCCAGGTAGTGCCATCTGCAATTCACTATGTGTGGGCTTTTCTGATGTGCCTTGGAATTCGTCATGACCATTTTCTAACCTCCTTTTTCTCATGGAACAGCACTGACTCATTGGATGGAACAGGCAAGCTGCTTTGCTCATGTCTCCTCCAAAGCCCTGGGTTTGTTTTCAATGTCCTGAATAAATACTACAAGCAGGATGTGACATCCATCCATCCTAGCTTCCCACTGCCAGCTGTAGGAGCTGAAGACACGTACAGGGAGTGCTCAGGAATGCACAGGCTCCCACTCTTCTTGTCAAAATGCAAGTGCCATTGGTGACAATGCTCATGCAGGTACAATGACACAGCCTCACATGGACTCAGTCTCTCATTTCCACTTTTACAAGAAAGGAGATATCAGCTCACCATCATCTATGCTGTGATAACATGGCTTCTTCTCACTGAAGTGTTAGTTTTGTTCTGTTTGGGTGGTAGTCTAAGTGGTCCAATATAAGTGGTATTATAGTTCCACCAAAAATCTCCAACCTGCATTTTCTTTTAAAAAAAATCAAGCAGTTAAATAAGAGTGTTCAACCTTCTCAACACTCAGGAACTTTCCTCACCTCTGTTGGTGTCTAAGTCTGCCAGTTTGTGCGAAGTGTGTGTAATTCTGCATCCTTACTGGGTGCTGTGGGATATGTCTGCTGAGCCTGCCCAAGAGCAGGGATATTGTAGGAATAGCATAGCAGAATGAAAGGTATCTTAAAGGCAAAATACGTTGTTTAATTGGATAGTCTTCCAGCTGTATTAATAAAATATTGGCTAGCAGTGTTTATATATACAAGATTTATCATGGTAAGATTGATTCCAAACTTAGATTTATTGTGCAAGAAAATGAAGAGAAATCAGTCATGCTGTCAATCCAATTTCATTTCCTAGCACTTTTTCTTCTGAACCAGACAGGTCCCTGGAAATATGCATTTCTTAACCAGAAATGTCCTTCAGACTTAGCCCTGATGCCAATTTGAGCCTCAGCTTCATCAACTGGGTTTTTGATGCAGTGCAGAGCTCCAGTATTACTGGCCCAACTGGAAGGGAATCCCTGGACCTTTTCAAAAGAAAGAAGCAATGTACTCTTGTTCAAAGAAGCACATTAAAAGCCCTAGGCATGGACTGTTGCTGTAAAGTTGGCCTCCCTACCCTTCTGCTGTGCAAGCTTTCAGCTCAGTACTTTGAAAAAGAAATATATATTGAGATGTGCACATTCCACCACAAACCTTTCTTAGTGAAACCACAAGGCTTTTTGCATTTAACTGCCAAAACCCAGGAAAAATTTTCCCGGTTCAAGGAAATCCAGATTTTACAGTACAAGCATGCACAGTTATGGGTCACAAACAACTTTGACTCAGGTATTCATTGACTTTTTGGAATAATTGATGCAGTTGTGGTTCTAGATGAAATATACCAATTTTTAAAGACTGCACTTTTTATTTTCATATCTCTCTTGGTTTCAGTGAATTTAAATCACTACATTTTTCCTTTTGGATTGTAGGTATAACTACCATGGCTCTCTGGAGGTGGGAATTCAGTTACCATTGAAATGCTAAAGCAACCTAAAGGAAAAAAAAACCCACGTTTAAAAATACTTTTCCTTATTTTAAATCTGTCAGTTCTAAGCCCAGCAACTTTGACTGCCTATATTCTTTAACAAATGCTAAATTAAATTTTAAAACTAGAGACAGTGAAGTTAATTGCTGGAACTGACACATATGAAATTGTTTAGTCTTGAATCTGACAAGGATGTACATCAGTTTTCGGTAAACAAACATGGTGGGTATTATTTCTAGACAGGATATGTCAAGTTTTATGCGCGAGGGCGTCTGCGAGGGCTCATTCATCAAATTGACAAAGGTGTAAAAGGTTTTAATGACCTCCTAAATCTCCTTCCTTGGCTGTTGTGGCAAGATGCCTTCCAAGGTCGGTCACCCAAGCGAGCAGGTTCACTTGCATTGCAAACAATCATAGATCAGACTGAATTATAATTGCTGGTGGACCCCAGAGCAGAGAGGCCCATATATATCACTACTTTCTTGTCAGGGCAGTACAGGTCAGCTGTGTTTGTTCATGGACGTATTAGGCTTTGGTTTTCCTGAGCCTCTGCATCTTTGACAGTGGTCCTGCTTCCCCATTGTATTTGCTGTCTGGACAGGATGTTCTACCAGAGGAAGTGCTCCTTGTGGAAAAGGCGTCAATTAGTTGTCCAACTGACCCTCATTCCTACTACCTCCCTCGCGGGCACAAGATTGATTTATTTATTTAGATATGATCTTACATTTGTTTTATAGCTTTGCCAAATGAGTAAAGCAGTAAGGTTTACAAGTTGCTGACTAAAGCAGGCAATAATGCAAATTTCCATTTCCACCATATGTCATCAGCCATTCAAGTTATATGTAAGATAGTTTTTGAATGGAAGAAACATTAAAAAGGGCTCGGCTGGTCAACAAGGTTAATTAATTGCTGTGTTGGCAGTCAGCTTTGTTTGAGAAGGCTATGATGCTGTAATCATCTGAGACTTTCAAGGTTTTTTCTGAGGAAATGGGTCATTGAAAAAATACAGGATTATGCATAAATTGTCTGATAAATAAAAGAGGGGGGAGAAAACTCTTAGCAATCTAGTGTAAATATCAGTAATCAGGAATATGATACATTAAAATACATACATGTTTTGGGTACATTTCCTTAGAATAATCTATTCCAATGCATAGGAAAGCAAACATTAGAATACCACAGGCAGTTTTTAAAAGAGCTCTTGGTCCCTGGGCAGAGTTCTGGCAAGCAAAGGAAAGCTCTGCTTGATCACACAGCATGTGTTATGAACTGCATTTGATTTTATGGCTTTCCAAAAAGCTGTCCAAAAAGAAGGTTGGTTGGTTGTTTTTTTGGGTTTTCCTCTCCCTTTTTTTGTGCAAGGGGTCTCAACCATCTTAGCATGTGTTTTTCCTCACCCAGTTGACCTAGGCCAGGGAGGTATTTGCCAAGAGGGTAAGCAGCTCACAAAGGCAGTGACTAGAGTGCAGAGCTCACTGGTTCAGTTTGGAATTGAAGTTGTGCTTTTGCTCACCTCTGTCTTCTGGGCTCCTTATTTGTCCCCCTCTTTTTGAAATTCCCTTCCTCCTTCATTCCTTTATTACTGCAGCAGCTGAATTTGCACTGTACCATGGTACAGTTGCAATGTACAATGGCAGTGCAAAATATCTTTTTCTAAGATGGCAGCTCTCAGATGTTTCTTAAGCATTTAAGAAAATAGGCAAGTGAAAACTTGATATGCAGGCAATGTCGTTTGAAACCCCACACCTACTGCAACCACCTGGAGAAGAAAGATCCTTTATGAGATAACCAAAACCCATAAAACCAAAGCAGGATCTTCCACCCAAGTGAGCCTCTGGGGAAGGGATGTCATTAACTTCTCTCTGCAAAATTCACCCATGCCTTTGACGGTGTAAAAAGAGAGATTTCACCTGGTAAAGAAAATTCAGTCACAGCATCTTGGTCTTAGTGAAGCTGTGCATGGGTCAGACCTTTCCCTCTGCTGTAACCTGAGTGCAGTAAGGCAACTTCAAGCACCATTTATGGTGTGTGTGGGAAAACCAGGCGCAAACTACCACAAATAAGAACAATTCTGCTTTCAGAAGGACTGCCAGTTGGAAATCTTTTGGAGGATAACTCTTAGATGAGGCTTCCGTTACTCAGGTTTGGATTTTTTGTTTCAATTAGAGTTTGTTTAAGAGCTTATAAAAATATCAATGGGGATGAAATTAGGAAAATAAAATGCAATTATTTCTTGTTTGGTTCTCATGTTTCAGTGAAAATGTTGTCAATGATTAGGCTTATTAGGAAACCCCAAATAGGACAAAAGCACTGAGAGTTTAATGTTGGGCTGCAAGGCTGTCCTTACCAGAGGCAGCAAAATGTGCTCAGTTTTGTAACTGCTCGGAAGACATGGCAAATCCTGCAACGTCTGCTGGATATTTATAACATCTCAATGCCAGTCTCCTGAGGCAATTTTTGAAAAGCTGTAGTTTCTTACCTGGTTCTTCTGTGTTTATGAAAAAAACCCAACAAAAACTAAAGGCATCTTCTCCCCAACTTAAAAACAAACAACAGAAAAAAAAGGGTAACAGAAAGGATGGAATGAAGCCTTCCCTCTGCACCAAAAAATGTCATCTTCATCAGCATACACTGTGAAATCATTTCATTATATTTCTTTGGCATGGGTGGGTTGTTTGGCACTGTGCGATTGCTTTATTGCAAAGACTTTTTCCTCAAGTCCTATTTGCAACGTGTGGTTTCTGCAAATTCTGGACTATCCAGTGGGAGTTTTTAACTTTACCAAGATGTAATTGAAAGTAAATAATTCTATTATTTCTTGCCTTGTTATAACTTGAACACTTTTAGAATGCCTTCAGAAATTAGGTCATTCTCATGGTTTTCATTTTTAGTTAAGGTATGGTTGGCTCAGCTGTTAAAGAGTAGCATTTTTCAGGTGACTGGCCAAACAATGTAAGAAGGCTCAATTTTAAGAGACCACTCTGTCTCCCTACTCAGAAGATCGAGCTGGTTGGAGGACACACAAATTCACTAGTCATTTTCCTCTATGGCTCATTTATAGTGCAGAATTTAAATAAGAAATATTTGGAAATCTGGGTGGTTTCTTTAGACTCTTACCAGATTTAAATATGAACATCATTGTATGATGTCTCTAATTACAAAGCCCTATACCTCATAATAAGATAAAATCGTATTGTTGGAGTGGGATGGACACTCCTGCTGTTAAAGTCACTTCTGAAAACTCCTACAAGGCGACTTTAGGTTCTCAGGCCCTCTTCAGAGTCACCTGGCAGAGCTCGCTCCTGTTATAGAGAATGACACCATTTATAGAAATAGTTCAAAACCTCCTACACAAAATGTCATGGCTTAGGAATGAAAGTTGAGGAATGAAATTGAGCTTAACAAGGGAGCTTTCTCTTGGGGCTGGGAACTTAGGCATTTGCTAACATCAGTCAGGAAGCAAAATTTAGGAAATTTAAAAAAAAATCAATGGATCTTACTTCAGCTAGGTGTGCAGACTGTACAAACCTAAACCTGCAGCCAGTGTGTTTGGCTTCTAAGTGCACAGGCACAGGGAGCCAAGTATAGAATGCTAGTCTTCCTCTTCTGGGTATACCAGCTTTGTGCCCTACTGTTTTCTTGGTTGTCTTCTCTTGATATTAAATTCTTTACATTACTTTAAAAGCATAGGAACAAGACAGTTTCCTAATGTCTTTCTCTGCACTTATTTTGAAAACTAAGAAAACAGATCCGCCACCCAGTGCCTGCCAAGTTTGGTTCTGGAACTATTTGTTGAGTAGACAGCGCTCTATAAATACATATTTTTCATAGCAAGAAATATAACAAATACACACTGTACACTGTCTACAGTTCCTTTCAACCTCAAACACATATGTACTGCTCTCTGGAGGCTCAGTAACAGCGATTGGACTCTGGGCTCTTTCAAAAGCCTGGCATAACACAGGCAGCTCTGTGTGTGCTCATATGTGCGTGCACATATGCAAGGCATGAAAGTATCTCAACTCCTATTGATGGATTGCATTTGCATCATTATATGCCTTTGCATTTCTGCCTAACTGCATTTTCTAGACTTTCTTTGTACCTGCTCTATCACAGAATCGCAGAATGGCCGGGGTTGGAAGGGACTCTGGAGATCATCCAGTCCAATCCTCCTGTTAAAGCAGGTTCATGTAGATCAGGTTGCACAGTACCACGTCCAGGCAAGTTTTTAATATCTCCAGAGAAGGAGTCTCCACAACCTCTCCAGGCAGCCTGTTCCAGTGCTCTGTGCACAAGCAAATGCAATAGGCAAAGTGCACAGTGCAGTGGCAAATGATACCTAGAGTAGTGAAAAAATAACAGAGTTACATTTCAGTACTCAGGACTTATGTCCCATGTCTTCTGAGGTAGTTTCCTGAAAATAGCTCGTGGAATTATGAACCATTACATGATACTGGAAAAAAATTATGTAGCTTCCTGTGATGCCAGCAAAACTGAAAGCATGTCATGAGTTTATACTCCGCAGATATTATTAAAACCTGGAATTTCCACTTTCCTTATTTCATGGCATATTTGTCTTTCTGAGCATCTGTACACCAAAACATCACAACTTGCTGAGGTGTATTTAGTGGAACGGAGTTTGACCTCAGTGTACTGCTGCATGAAGGTGATGGCAAACTTACTGCGTGATGTGTCAACATGCAGAGTGCACCTGAAGGCTGTGCTTCCCTCCTTCATGGACGTATAGGTCCTTTTCATCTTTCTTTCTAGTTGCAGTCTTCTGGTATGCTGAAGCAATTACTGGTGTAGAAATTTGCAGGGGGTGGGTGTGGGGATGGAATTACTCTAATGAACGGTCAATTGAAATTTCCCCCAGTCATTGGTCAGTATATTTAAAGAATTACTGCAGTAATTATGTTTTATGAGCATGAGTCATTTTTCTGTTTTTAAAAAAAGTACTTCAATTTGCCCATCTCTTTTAGTACATTTCCATTTGGTGTGGTTTGGCTGCATGGAGAAATGCGGCAGCTGGTTACTTGAAAATATTTAACAAAGCACCAGATTCCTCAGCTCTGGCATACCTGTGGACCACATATATGGACATAATTGCAAACATCTGTCTACCCACCCATGTCACAGTTAAGAGGAGTCATTTAAGAAAAAGAAGGCTAAAATAGTCAAATTTGAGGGTGAGAAACTGCAGAGCTACCTGTTTGTATGTTTATTTATTCACAATATGTTACCAGCTAATGGTCTTCAGAGACAAACTGCTTGGCCCTTTTCACAGGAGGCATGTCACAATGCAATATATTGCAGTACCACCATATATACTCATTAGGCCAAGAAATGATGGGTTATGAAAAAAGCATAGAATTTTAAGAGCCTTCCTATCAGTTAAACAAGGACTTTCTATGGTGATGTGGAACAACAAACAGGAAAATGGGAAATACACCTTGGAGCTAGTTGTGTGATGAATAATTGAGCTTAGATTTGGTGAACCATATCAATTACTTTAGCAGCCAAAACTGAAACTTTGAATCCAAACTAACCTTCTCACCTGCAGTGAATTGTATACTGGGGGTCACTGAGGAGTCCATGCTAGTCCTGGTTTGATCTGAACCTCAGTCCAAGATCATCCTGACCCAGGCATCCTGAATTCAGTGGTTGCCTTCAAATAAAAAGTTGGTAGAGCCACCTCAGTGTATTTTCTACACTCCAAAACTGGTTGTTTTTATGTTCTGTATTCAGATTTCCTGGAAATGAATCTTTCACAATCGCTTGAATGCCAAGGAGGCAGGAGAGTGGAGCACCCCACCAAGGGTATTCAAACACCTTCATATGGAGACTTCATCCATATGCAAATATTTTAAAGCTAAAACTGAGTGCTCAGTTTACTGCATATGCAACCAATCCACTGTGAATTTCTAAACTAAATACTACGTTTTTCCTGCCCATTTATTTTCTCCTTCTCTTGTTGTTAGACTCCAGGTTCTCCTGAAAGGAAAGGGACATCTGTCTGAAGAAATTTACCCTGGGCAGAAAAGAGGTTGAGCACATGGCTTTCCCTGCTATGTCTCAAGGCTCTGTGAAAAACCATACAGGTGAAAAAAGATCTGTCAGTGCAGTGTTATGAGAAGCAGAACATGCATTCACAGCCCAAACAAAAGTAAAATTGAGGATGTGGTGTGGTATGGTATTTTCTTGGACTGATAATTTCTGGCTGGTCAAGGTCTGAATGATTTGAATGGACTTCATTTGCCATTTGGATGTACCTCATGTTGATTTACAATTGAAATGATACTATAACACCATTACTCACTGTACAACTCCAGAGGTGCATGATATGTAAAATCTGTACCATGTTAAAAGGCAAGCTGGAAATCAGCTCTAAGCATTTATTTTGTGGCACAAATTCTAGCTTTTTTGCCAAGCCAAAATGCTGTCTCCTGTCATAAATGCTACACATAAATACTGTATAATGGGAACAAGGTGTCAGCTAGAGGCTTGCAGGTTCTGCTTAGTTCTTAACCTTTTTTTCCCTATTTCTTAATATATGCCACCACAGTTGTGCTACTATTAGGCTGACTAAAATGTTGTTTTCCAAATAGATGCAGTGAGACCTAGATCTATATCAGACAGAGGCATAAGATCCAAGGAAGGGCATGAAACCCAGGCACAGACCATTACTGATCTGGTGACTGCCAGTTTCTTTGTAGAATTGAGCTTCCACAATTGCAATTTCTGTTTATATGGAATGACAGGACAACCCTTACTGTCTCAATTATGGATAACTATTGCTAGAACAACTACAGAGAACAATAGTTATACCTCTGGAGAGACCCTGAAGTGTTTAGCAAGGATTGTGTCCCAGGTGGACTGAAGCTGGGATTCTTTTCCCCCTATGCATTGGTTTAGTTATTTCAGATACTTGCAATTAAAAAAGCATTGGAATCATTGGTCAGTAATTTGATGTCAACCATGATTTAACTGTAAGTGATCATTTCATTAATTGATAGGTATGGAACAGAGTTGGTATAATTGACTGTAAACTCCAACATCCACCTATTGTCTGAAGGCAGGGAGTTTGTGCCAGTTCTCCCAGCATGTGTTGCACTTTGGAAACTGAACTAAAGTCATAGCATGAGAACATAGCTGGGCATGAAAAACCTGTATTCAGGGATTTCAGTGCAGATGTAGAGTGAAGAAAGCATCTTGTCACAGAGAACAATGAAATGCTTTCACAGAACAATTGAAATAACTTTCCTCAGCGGGTGAAGGGTAATCCTGTGGGACCAGTCATCACATGGCATGGATTCAATTCCCTGCTCTTTGAGACTCTGTATAAATGGGCTGAACCCAGAGTTTTAATTGTTCTTGGCATTTATCAGTAAAATGTCTTCTTTTTATTTGTTAAAGGGTGTTTTCTGTTTCTCACTGTCATGTGGGTAAGAATCTTGAAGACTTTGAAGTCCTCTGATGCCATTTCCAGAATCACAGACTACTATCTGCTTTCCTACCTTTCTATCCAGCAGGATTACTAGATAGCACTCCTATAAAACTGGTATGAGCAGCAGATCAAATGGAAGTAGCACTTTCAGTTCCTTCCTTTTGCCTCTAAAAGTTCAAGTCATAAATGAAAAAAGACAGATCAGAAGGAGTTGTCTCATGTTTAACCAATTCTTTGAGTGTGATTCTGACCTCTTTATAATTCTTGAATGAAGGCTGGCCCTAGTGGGGAGTGTCCGTGCTGAGCTGATTTCACAAAAGTCAACAGTGGGTGCATCAACATGAATTAAGTGCTGTTGAGGGTGCTGCTGTCTATCCGCCTCTTCACCAGCTCTCATGATCATGGGAGCTAAATCAGAATCTGGCAGAAATCATGGCAAAAGTTACTTTCTTCTCACCATTCTCCATTCATCCCCTCAATACTAAGGGGAGGATAAGACCAACCAGTTAAAAGTCCCCTCGACAGGTACGTGGCCAAGAAGAATAGCAGCAACAATATCACCTGTCAGAAGCAGTACCCAAAAGAGATATATCAGCAGCAGGAGTTTTGGACACTTCTCCACAAGTCCCACCTCTTTGCATTGTGGATCTTTGGACTGCATTTTGATTTTGTGGTGACAGGCCCTCCAAATGCTTTGGGAGAGATGCTGGTCTGGAGAGTGGACAAACTGATTTCTCAGAAGTGTGACCTCTTCCTTGGCTGTCTAAGAGCAGCCTCCCAGAAGGAATGCTTCCAATGACTTATGCTACATCAGCTGGATCTGTCATTTGTTGCTAGCCTTGTATACTTTTCTGAGTAAGGGCTGAACCCCTCTCCCCATAATTTTTCCCCTCCTCTGTTTGGAGGCTTTATTGAATTTGTCCATCTGCTAGTGCTAGTATTTATCCACATAGAAGCACCAGATAAATCCTACTAAATCATGGAAAGAAACAAGCAAATTCTCAGGTACTGTAGAGCAGAGTGGATCCACTGGCTTCAAAAGAATTGTGCTGAATGATGTTCAGGCCTGAGTTGTTTTGAATGGGGTCAGGATGGAGAAAATCCTCACAGGTAACTGAGTCCAGACCCTGCTGCTTCTCTTTCGCAGCCTCACCAATTTACCAAAGAGCCTAAATGTGTAGGTGGGTGGGGTGTTTTTCCCCTTCTGTTACTTCAGTGTCTGACTGTCCTGATTATTAGAAATCTTATTTACAGGCTAAATTGATGGATATTATATTGGTGTTACCTCCACATTCTCTTGTGGCTAGTCTCTTTACCCTCTTTAGTTTTCCACTAACTGATGCAAATAAAGCAGCAATATAATTGATGCTAGTACTTGAGTTCCTGGATTGAATAAATCAATGTCATTAAGATGTTGTGTTCTCTAAGCAGCAGAGCCACACTGTGATACCACTAGCTGAAGCCCTGGAAGAAATAAACTTGTGTTTGGCTCTGACAATTTATTCCATCAGCCTGTGCTTGCTATTGATGTGACCACACAGCCTTCAGTTCTCAAACTAGGTCACTCTAGTGACCTACTTTCCAGCAATTTTTGTGTCCACAGTCATCCTTTTGAAATAGGTATTCTAGAATTTTGTCCATTTTCACAACCCTGCTCCTGATTAAATAACTTTTTTCTTGAACACAAGAAATCAGAATCATATATTGCATTTCAGATGAAGCCTTGAAATTTTGTTACAACTGCCATACAAATACTTCACCTGCTACTTCCTAAGATCACAATTACATTTAACTTGGGGATCATCATCATTCTACATTTCAGTGGTATATCCAGGCACATGTCCCTCTTCTCCTTTGTTTCCAACAGAAATTACTGTTATTCATCCTGGAGGGCTGGATTTTGCAGTGCTATTCACTTTCATTCCATTTCTATTACTTCTGTCCTCATGCTCATCCAGCTCTCTCTGCATTGGTATTCTAGTCCTCCTCTGAATTGACAGTGCCTTCCAACTTTGTGTCATCAACATATTTCATAAGCCCACTCCTACATTTTGAGCCAAAACCACTCCTTGAGGAACTCCATTAATAGCCTATCTCCAGCCCAATACTTTCTCTCGACACAGAGTGCTGTCATCTCTTTAGCCAGTTTTTGAGCCATCTTACAGTTTCTCTCCTAATCCCCCTTTTCCTTACCTATGCAGACACTTTCTCACATGGCACCAAACCAACTGTTTCACTGAATTCAGAACACTGTATTTCCTTTGTCTAGGAAAAACAGTCATCCTGAAGAAAGCTATTATGTTAGTCTGGCATGACCAGACTATGACCAAACCAGACTAAAAATGGTGCTTTCCATTTTCCGGCTTATCTTTCTTCTTTTCTTCAAAATCTGTTCTACAGACTTGCATATGGTTGCAAACTGAATGACCCCAAGATCACCAAACCAGCTTCTCCTCTTCTTATTTAATTTTGACAGTTGGGTATGGTGTTCTTTAGTCATGTCCTCTGTCTCGAATGTCCCAGAGGGGGAATTTCTAAGGAGTTGATGATTTTATGTGCTGCTTCCCCAAAGAGTAAGGAGAGTAACCTGTCCCCTCCAAAGCAAGTTTGATGTGGCACTTTGAGATCTATTTCTAGCACCATAAGACTAATTCCCTATGGACATACTGTCTCTCCGTCGTCAGTGACATTGTGCACAAAGGGAAACAAAAGGCACCTTGTGCCAGTTTTAGGGAAAATCATTATTAATCTCCACCCTGGCCTAGTACATGACTGTTCCCGTTCTTCTTTTGTGCTTAATTCCTATTTACATGGATGCAATTTTTTTTGCTATTTTTTAAAGTTTCCTCTGTAAGGTCTTACACAGCTTGACTTTTGGCAATTTGTGCTTTATTTCTGCTCTTTGACCTCTTAAGATGCTACATTCTCTGCTGATTAGACTTCTTCTCATTCTTTTTAAGCTCTCTGTTATTATCTGTGTAATTTTTAAGGTGGATTTTTATTTAGTTCCTTCCTACATGACCCCCTCCTACTTCTACCCTTACTTATGAAACAAGTTCCAGGTATTTTTTGGAATTCTGACTCAATGCAGTCTCAATTTTAAGTAGCTGCTGCTTTTCAGCCTCTATCAAGAAGTGAATGACTCTTTCCTGAGATAATTAATCTTCACATATTTCATGAACTGATCATTATCACTCCCAGTCTTATTTTGTTTCCAGCTTCTTTTGATCAGTGCAGAGCTTGGAATACCTTTGGTGCAGAAGAGTCTTTGTTCTGTGCCTTGCAAAATAGGGGAATCCAGAGACACAGAACAATGCTGCAGGTAGTAAAAATCACAATAATAATATTATAAAGAATTTTTGTTCTCAGATATACATATTCTTATTTAGAGAAAGAGCACATCTAATTGCAAAACTAAAAGTCATCTATCAAGCTTAAATATTTAAATAACAGGAACAGAACCAAAGCATGGTAATGTGTCTCAGCAATTCACTGTACCAATGAAAGGAAATTAATCCCCCTCTCTCAAAGCTCACAGAAAAAAAAAAAAGCTTTTTTTTTAACGGTACTATGTTGGCCAAAGGCAACTGAAGATGTGCTTTGAGAAAACTATTGGGTAAGAAAATACCATTT
Organism: Eopsaltria australis; assembly: GCA_034509425.1. Lineage (NCBI taxonomy): Eukaryota > Metazoa > Chordata > Aves > Passeriformes > Petroicidae > Eopsaltria > Eopsaltria australis. Next base: position 2,174,677 of record JAVTVJ010000270.1, on the reverse strand, counting down.
TTACAGAGCTCTGCTTGAGAAAAAGTCCATACTTAAAGAATAATTAATATTTACATGTACTTAAGCCTCTGATAGAGTTACCCAAACCCCACTCTCTGTATGAAAGTGAAAGACTGACTGAAAGAGTTATTTCCTCTGCTTGACTGGCTGCTACTCAGAAGTTGGTACAAAGGTATTGTAAGCACCAAGCATGAAAATTTCTCAGTACTTAACAAGGGCCCCTATTATGAGATATAAGTATTGATAATAATATGAATACTTAAATTTAATCTTTGCTGTTTACATCTAGGCCCAATCCTAACTGGAGCAATGGTGAAGGTCTGAACTGTTCTCCATCTGAAGAGAAATAGCACAGGCTAGCACACAGAATACCAAAGCCCTGTGAGGTGTGTGCTATTTTAAGAAGAAATGTTTAAGTAGGAATGTCTGATGTTGAGCACTGAGCCTTGCCATAGAGTGCAGTCCTTGGCCAGCTGGAGTGAGGTACAAGCAGACAGTCTTTAGCAGCTGATATCAGGATGGGGCAGAGCTGCATTTCTGATGTTTGTAAGAATGCATGGGCTACACTCCTTGGGCTGTACAACAGCAAGGAAGGAGGAATACAATGTTGCTTCCTTCCAGGCATGCTGTCCAGCTGACCTGTTTGAGTCTTTTCCAAGGACTCAAGGGAATGGCAGGAGACATCCTGTCTCCCTGAGGCATCACAACTGAACATGGCTCACATGCACAGCATGAAACACAAGATTCAGGGAAAGGCTGTGCATAAAATGGGATGTCTTGGCGCAGAAGAATATCCCCTACTAACTTGTACATTTGCTTAAATCATTGTCTCTTATCACACATGATGTCTTTGGGAAGATCATTATGAGTCATTAGATTATGTGTTCCAGACTCTTATCAATAACTGCATTATAGCACCCCATGTCACCATGGGTATGTTATTTCAGACAATTCCCCCTAGTTAGGCAAAGCATTATCTTATCTGAGAAGATACCAAACAGTCTCTACTAAAAACAGATACCACTGGACAGTGCTTTTTTCAGGCAACTTTTTAAAACAAAAAACAGCGGTTCAGCTCTTAAACATCCAGCAAACCAATGTTTCCATACCCCTACAACTTTTTGTCTCCTGAATGTGGGATTTTTTTCCTTCTCTAAATGTGGAAAGAGAACCAGCACAGAAAATACAGTAAATTTACTGTGTCCTATTACATAGACACCAAGTTTTTATTTGCACCCACAGTATGCAAAAAAATATGTTGTAGCTCTGACACTGGCAGCCACACAAATTTCAGAGCAGCTCCTGCTCTGACTCACTTTAAAGAGAAGTGTGCTCAGTGCATGCAAATGAGTTTTCTCTCCTTTTTTCTGCTCTCTGCCAGAGAAGATAGAGGCCAAAATCAGGATACTGCAACTTTTTATGCATATACCCACCACCCACTGAAATTAATGTGAGAAGTTTGAGAAACTCCTTGGTTAGAGAGAAATTAGGAGTACTTTTAATTGTGCTTTTAATTGAAGTGTGTTAATTTAGATTTATGGCAAGAAAGGGTTGATTCTGCTCTCAGTCAACCTCTTACAAAAATGCAATCCAGCTACTTAGCCTGGATCCTAGAGGAATTATTTGGACTCAGGAAGCTGATTATGTGGTAAAGGAAAACATCAGGTTCTGCAGTGTTTGAAGCTGTCTGTGTGTCTCCAGCCAACCTGCATGTCACACATGTGTTTTCTGGCTGGAGGAAGCCAGGTCTGAGCTGCCACGCAGTACCTGTGGCACAGGGCACTGCAGTGACAGGTGGCTCCTATAGAAACAAACACATTGCACTGGTGTCACCTCACCCAAATGATGTCTGAGAGCAGGGCAAAGAAGCCTGACCACTATTCATCTATCTGTATTTCTGATTTTATTCCTCTAAGCTTTTGATCACTTCAAAGTCTGACGGCTTCAAAACAGTGCCAGGCATAATTCCTTTAAATTTTAGGAAACCTGCCATAAGAAAGCAATGGCTGCCAAATATTTTTAATTTGTCAGGGTTCATCCTTAATCCATGCCGTGAGCAGGAGCACAGTTGTTTTCATTCAGAACTTGACACTGGCTGAACTGGAGCGTGTGCTGATATGTCGTATAACGCTAAACCTTAAGCCTTCTCCCAAGTGCCTCTGAAACTTGAAAGGTTTAAGCACTCATTTTTTTCTCACCTAAGGGGTGGAATAAATTGTACATCTCATCTGGCTTTAATTTCAGGCAGTGTTAGTAGAATCTCCAGCATTGTAGTGGGGAATTGGCTGGAAACACCCCTGTCGGAGCCAGGGACACTACCCTCCCGGAGATTGGTTTGCCACAGCACAGACGTTCTGTGCAGCTGATGCAAAACACTGCTTGAAATATGGAAACATCCAGCATTTTTGCTCTGTGGCCAAGATAATCCCTCATTTCTGCCACTACACTGGGACCCACCCCGTGGACCTGATGTGAGAGTTTAGCTCAAGTCATGGTGCGAGTCAGAGAAGGCCAAATTCCCATCTGGGCTGTACCCACATAACTCTATAAGGCAACACAGCTGAACAGGTGTCATCCAGAGAAGAATAAGAAATTAGCCTTAAGGAAACCCTGCAAATTCAAGGCTTCATTTTATCCTGTGTTTTCTTTTTGTAGCCCCATTTTTCAATGACTGCAGCTCTGCTCTGGTTCAGCACAGAGCCCATTGTGGCATGGGAACTGCAGTTTGGACCTCCCTTACTCCTGGCCCTTAAGGCTGACCAAAAATATCCTCAGGGGCAATTTTGTAAATGCTCAGTATTCAACTCAGGTGCCAGAGTCTTACAAAGTGCTCGTTATAAATCTTGTGGAAAATGTGACAGTGTAGTGAAATGCCTGAACTGGAGCAGTTCTTTTCTAGAAGTTGGATTTCCAGTGTGCCGTGCACTGCTTTATTTTCAAATCCTCATTTTAGGAACATGGATTTTATCAGAAAGTTGCTAGGTAATTAACTGGGTTTGGTTTTTGGGGTGGTTTTTTGGGGTTTAAAAAAAAAAACAAACAAAAATGTAACCCCCGCCCCATCTAACTGATTATCTTCGAGAGGAAAAGCATCAAATTAGTTTCCTTCATATGACATGTCAAGTGGACAGCATCTTGCAAGCCAAAGACATAAACACTAACTCACCCACGTAATTTTATTACTGACTAAAATAAAACCATATGATGTTTCTGTATCAGTGCCTGAAAAAATTAGTTCACTAGATTCTGGCACTATAAAGTGTCCCTAACACTTTTGTTCATACACATATAAAGTCCAATGAAAAATGGTGATAGTTATTTTCAAGGAATGGAGGAATAGCTGGAAAACAGTTCCCCCAGAAGAGAAGTTACCTCAGCTGTTTGCCATTACTGCCATTGATGTTAACTCAGAATATGTTAAAATTGTAGTGCATGCAATAAACTAAATTTTACAGGTCTTATTCTATAGAAAGTGAAGTAAATGAAAGGACTCAGATTAAGTTCAATGGATTTTGGAGCTGTCTCTGTGCCTCACACTAAACATTACAGATACATGTTCAAACGCTCTGACACTGTGTATTTCTCACAAAACTTAGAAATGGTGCTACCTAGTTTCAGGAATAACTGTATAGTCAAGGTTGCATCTATCCAGAAGACAATTGCTTCCATCTGTTCAAAAGAAAGACATTGTTTAGTTATACTTTCATACTTTTACAAGAAGAATGGCAGCAGAAATATATGAATTCTGGCTACGGCACTGTTTTAAAAAACTACTGGTATTTAGCATAGTTATTTTTTGACAGAGGAAAATATAAGTTACCTACAAAACCTGCTGTCTCAACTAGCACATTTGAAAATAAAATGCCATGATTTAAGTAATATCTTGTCATCCAGGGATCTTGAAATATTTTACAAATAAGAATGACCTTGAAGTATTCTCCCATATTACTTCCACTCCACAGAGTCAAAGTGAGGCACTTACCCTGTTGAGCAACTTGCCATATTTGACAAGCAGGGCCAGGAATGGGGTCTGTGATGGTATTGCCTTTTTGTCTTTTTCTTACGTGGTATTTCCTATCTCTTTTCACTGAATCTCTTAATACAGATCACATCTACTATAGCTAGAAACAGCTGCTTGTGCACAACACCTTAAAATTACCAGAAAAGTCCATGAGACTGACAGCTCTGGGACCAAAGCCTTCATTGTTCAAGCTTAGGAAATGAAATGTAACTGACAGGTTATATATCCTGTGGGTGAGGCACTGTAGAGCAGCATCACAAACAACTGCAGGGCAATGTGACAAAGCCAGGCTAAGATTTCAAGCTGCATTGCTTGGCACCTGAGGAAGGGGTTGGGATAAGCTTGGGCTTATCCCACACATGGTAACACATGGGCCATAAGTGTGGAAGTTGAGCAGCCCTGCTCTGATGCTCAAGTGGCTGCAGGGAGTGTTTAATGTCCCCACAGCACTAAGGAGGCTCCTCAGCTCTGCCTTTGGCAAACCAGGTGCTCCTCCTTCCTCAGCTCTCTGGTGCCCCTCCAACCAACACCAGACACACACTGGCGTGTCTGCATCTGTGCCCTTTGTTTGCTTATGTTCCCAGGAACATGAATCCAGCATCAGGAAGCCGATCTGTATTGAGTCCATGCACTACAGAAAATTGTCTCTTTTCAAATCTTCTTTAGGACTTTTAGTCCTCTGAACCTGAGACCCATAAGGTGAACTCTTTTTCAGACATGACCAGGTGCTGCCCACTGACTCCTGTGATTAACAGTGTTGTCCCTTGATGGCTGTGTAGTAGAGAGATGTCCTGCTCTTTTCCCCCCACAGACACATGTGGCCATTACAAAAAGTGGCAAATCCAATGTTTAAAACTAAGGTCTAATCACAATGCTGTATACAGGCTCATCAAATGCATGTAGATGTTGTTCTAGAGATTAATTTTGGTTGCAGCATGTTGAGTTACTTACCATTTGCAGTTGGGGAAATGCTGGTGTGATCTTCACCCACTGCTTCACTCTGGCTCTGATGACTTCTGTGTGTGTCTGTTTTGCCTGCTCATTCTGAGACGTCACTGGCCTCCACTTGAAATGAGATGTGGTGTTTAAGTATGTGTGACAAAACTGCCAGACAGAGTTTTCAAAATTAAAATAAGACATCCAAGAATTCAGGAGAATTTATAAGCTTTTTAAATTTTATAATTTAAAATAAACAGAATCTGGACATTTTCTGAGACAAAAAGATACAAGACAGGTCCTATTGACAAGACACAACTATTTAGAATGTTCATTCATAATAAAAAGCTCAGTAATATAACCACAGCCAAAAGAAAACCACACAATTTTTTCATTGCAATTATTTTAAATAAAGTGTGTCATTTTTTTCACAGCCTGCTCTTTGGCGCCAAGATAGAATTAAACTTGAAATGGAGCAGTAAAGCACAATTAGCCTTTTTATTTAGCAATGGTAGTTTCAAATCCATTCAGCTCTAATAAAATTTGTGGAGTTCTTGAATTGACAATAAATCACAGATTAAGATGCCTAGCAGAAACAAATACTACTTCTATATTTTTTCAAGAAACACTTGATATTGTAGCCTCTCTGCCTGTTCTTTGTTCTCCTCCTTACGCCTTTACTCCCTCAAAAGATTTGATTTATGCCACCATGCTCAAAATTTCATTACCTTCCATTTAACCCAATGGAAATAAAACCTGTCTTGAGAAATCTGGAATATGTGAAAAATCAAAGTTTGCTTTTTGATCTTTTACTTTAGTATATTGAACAGAAACTCCTTTTCTTTTCTCTCAGAAGCAACTACCTTGATTTTTTTATTTACTTTTAAAATTTCTTTCAGCAACAAGGAATGGAAGATTAAAGAAACGGGATATGGTTTCTAAAACTTTTTTCCACGGGCGTGCCCTATATGACAGACTGTGTCCCTGAAACACCTTGGCTCAAATGTAGTAGCTGTGGGTGTGGTGATTATTTCCTGGCACAAGGAGGGATTTCAGGAAAGCACTGACTCTGCCTTCTCCACCCAGGCAGGTTCCTGACCTCTACTTACAAGTGACAAGAGCCCTCATGTGCATAAATCCCACAGAATCCTTTAGGCAAAACCACTCACAGTGTTTGCATTGTGGGGACTGCTCTCTTGAAAATATAAATGTATGCATAGCGTGCCTGAGGGTACCCAGTTTTGAATTATAGAGTGCCTTGTGAGCAGTCGTGGCATTTGGTTTGAAGACACTCCCCCTGCCTCCCTTTCCACTTCCCACTTCTTATTTTAAATTCAGCTTTTCAAAAGCTTGTTACCAAAAATATTCTGATAGATCTGTGGTGGTGCTGACTAGCAAGAGCTTTGCAATAGAGAAGTGAAAGATCACTTTATAGACTTCAGCTCCTTCCTGGAATGGCTACTTTTTTCCCTTCACTTTTTTTCACCCTCTTTTGGCAGATATATTAAAAAGAAAAAAAATAAAAAAAAGAGTGCATGGATTTATTGCTCTATGGCGCTGTTAGATGGGTAGCCACAGAGATCAAAGGGCTCTCTCTGCTGAACAGGTGTGGCATGGAAAGTGCCAATTCTCTCCTTTCTAAGCCCTGAACTGAGGGAATATATTTTTTGGACAAGACTTTACACAACCAAACCTAGAGAGAGCCTGCACTAAAAAAAGTTTCATGAATAGGAAGAATGGACACAGGATCTGTGTATCCAGATCAGGCTCAGATAGGTGGTCTGACAGAGTTTGTAAGTAACACTAAGCTAATTCTTGCCCCATTCCTTTCAACACATCTAGCTTCCCCCGGAATTTTTACGGGGCAGCTTTGATGGTAGTAAGTAGCTCATTAGAGAAACTATTTACAAGAGCAGAAGAGGCTATTTACAAGAGCATGTAGTGACAGGACAAGGAGGAACTGCTTCAGACTGAAAGAGAATATGTTTAAGGTAGATATTGGAAAAAAATTTCTCTACTGTGAGGGTGAGGCACTGGAACAGGCTGCTCAGAAAAGCTGTGGATGCCCCATCCTTGGAAGTGTTCAAGGTCAAGCTGGATGGAGCTCTGAGCAACCAGCTCTAGTGGAAGGTGTCCCTGTCCATGGCAGGGGAGCTAGAACGAGATGATCTTTAAGCTCACTTAAAACCCAAAGCTTTCTTATGATTTTATAATTCTGTGGCTACTGATTGGGCTACAGATCTGACCTTTGTGTATATTTGCAATGGTTTAGAACAAGAGATCTGTTTGCCTCATACATGGACTTCTTGTTTTATTTTGCTAGAAAAGAACAACAGTACAGAGCTGTGGTCAATGCCAAAAAGCAAAGCACTTCATCTTTTCAACAAATGACACCTCCCTCTTCTTTGTCAAGAAGACCAAAGTATTCTGATTAATCCTGTCGGGGAGACTGTGATGGTGAAGAGGAACCAAGGAGCAACAGGAGCATGAACTGGAAAAGGACAGGCCATATTTTAGGCACAAACCAGAGCGAAACTGCCCAGGGCTGAAGCTTCTGGAGTCTATTGGTACCAAGTGACCCATGGTTTGACCCACATCAGCGAAGCTGTTGCTGACAGCTTTGATGTCTCAGGAGGATCTTGTGAAACACCTTCAAGTAGAGCATGGCTTAGGTCAGTGCAGGGGATTCATCAAGGGACAAAGCAGTCAGCCAGCAAGCCTGGTCTTTGGAAGCCTTGAAGTTTAAATGGGCTTGAGTAGAGCCCGGCCTTTGTTTAAGTAAGGCCAGGAAGAAGAACATCCTGGAAAGATCAGGCCAGAGGGAGTTTGGTTTAAGAAAAGTAGGTTAGGGGAAACAAAGACAAGAATGAGATGCTGAAATGGGCAGTGCCCTCCAAAGTATCCTGTCTTTAAATAACCTTGGCTGGAACCCTGGATTCCTGGTCGTTCCTCTGCTTGTCAGCAAATATCTGTGAAACCCACATGAAAAATCTCTGATTCTTCTTGGGTACAGATCTGCACCACCATCTCTGCTATGCATCACACTAATTCACATTCCTGACATAGTGATTCTATTCACCTCTACCACAGTTTACCACTTCCACAGCTTAGCATTGCGCACAGGAAAACTTATACAAAAACACCCCACCATCAAAAAGAATGTTACTGCTTTTTGATGTGAAGTACTCAGAAGCAAGGGAATTTCTGTGCAAACTACACTCACATGAATGGATTATGATTGGGCCTTTAATTGCATTGAACTCAATGATCTTGGAGATCTTTTCCAATCATTAATGATTCTATGATTCTTTGGTATAAACCCCCTATCTTATTCAGAAATTGAAGTTTCCATTTCTGCACAGTAAGTATTTATTTGAGGGTACTTTTTCCCTTTGCAATGAATGAGAGAGAAATCTAGTGAGGAAAAGTATTTTCCATGTGAGTGCCTCTTGCAAGAAAACCTCTTAGTTGACGTACATGTGTGGTGTCTAAAAAAGACTGTTCTGAAATAATCTAATGTGTTGTATAATGAAGTCTCTTCAGAGCAAAGAACATGGACAAGGAAGACATATTTTCTGAAACAGTGCATCAGAGACAGCTGATTTCACAAAAATCCTGTCTTGAGTGGCAAGAGAACCTGAGCTCTGAGCTACTTCATTGAATGGGATTGGGAATTCATGTCAAGCAATCCTGTTTCCCATCTTCATCTTGGTCTCCCAAATATTTTAGGAAATGTGTGTATTTTTGTCTGGCATTTTAGCACAGCTGGGAAGTTTTAATTTTTTTTCCCCATCACTTCTGGATTTATTTTTTTTTGTGTTATGGAGTGTAAGCAGATTGCACCCAACACAGCACCTAAGCACCTACTTAACTCCAAGCTTCAGTGGAGTTACTTATGTGTTCATAATTATTGATATTTAGATTACATGGGAAAAACAGACAAAGGAGCCCAATGGAGGAGGGCTGAGAACTCTACTGAAGGCCAATGGGAGTTGGACATCTGACTCCCCAAACTCGCTCCTAAACTCTTTTAAGAATCCCTGCAATTCTGGGTTGAGGCCCAAGAGAGAATTTTCAATTCTATGTCAGTACACTATGATTCAGTGCTCAGATCTGATGTTATTAAGTGAATGAGGCAGCCATGACATTTATTTGCAATGACTTCCAAAAAGAGAAGGAAAACCCCCTGTGTGGAAGTGCTTTGAGGATTCACTTGGTTGTAAACATACTATTTCTGTGTTTGCTGTTCAATTCCTCCATTTACACCTGGATCCTACAGGGTTTCTCCGTCTCTTGTTCTCTTTTCTTTGCACAGAATTGTCTGCACAAGGAATGCATGTAGAACATGGAGAATGTAATTTAGAACATGGAGAATACTACTAATTAAAGAAGAAATGAATAGAAGGCATACCATGGGAAGACACAGGAAACTAGTTTGAGTCACTCTCCCAAGTCTCAGTTTCTTGATTTGAGAAAAGGGGAGCAATGGTACCAATTGCATCTGAGTACTTATGAAAAAACCCAAACAATATGTCTAGGTTCCTATGACAGCTGCATGTAAGTGGAAATTAACCTTTGGGCATGCATGATTTGGGTAAATCTGAATCTGTTTTCAAAAGGACTTTGGAAGGTACTTGTCTGTACCATGTCATGTGTCAGACTCTCATCTGACACATACCAGCCTTTTGTCTGAAAAGATCTGGCCCTAATACCTATTCCAAAGAAACTTCAAGATTTGGGAGAAATGGTGGGAAAAGTGCATTTTTTGTTAAGTTTTGCTTTTACTTGATTCATGCTCAAACTTTCCTAAAATAGTTACTCTTGGAAAGAGAACAACTCTGGAAAAAGTTCAGCCAAGAAGGCTAAAGTTTATGAAAATAATAAATAACTGTAACTGGGCCTTCACAATGGAAATGTTTAGATGAGCTTAATATTAGTGTTTCTACATATTGGTGCTTCACTGGTTTTTTGAGTCAGAAATATGGAGTGCAGGAAATGAGTGGGAGAAAAACACTGGGTTGGTTTTGCTTTTTCTTTTTTTCCCTGCTGGTGTGCTTTTAATGAAAACAGGAAGAAAATAGAATATGACATGTACAGTATTTGATACTGACACAGTTCACTTAGACCAATGACACATCCTTCTGCTACCAGTGAATCATTCTTGGTGAGTAAAGTGAATGCAACTGAAAGTGGAAAAGTTTTGTAAAATTTATACCAAGTGTTCACATCATGCTTTAGTACATTTATACATAGTAAACCCACAAACAGGTTCCTTCTGCTGTTGTGCAATGAGGGAGATGAAAAGAAAGAATGAAATCATGTAAATATTTTGATTTTCTGAAGTTTGTATGCTGATGCTATTGACAACATAGGCATCAGTAAAATTTGGAGAAGGGTTGGGGATAGTAGATAAAATTAGAGTTCATACAATTTTTGAGGTATCATTTGATATGTTACATCTACATCTTAAAACATGTATTTGCTTAGTTATGATGAATGCTGCATGGAAATACCTGTTTGTACAGCTTTGATGGTTACTTCATTTTCATGGAAATGCTCAGGTGCTCAGTTAAGCACTTAACTCCTAAAACTAACACTGAGATTTCAAAATGGCCTTCCAAGAACATCTGAAGTATATATATTATATATATATTATGGTGCAGAAAACTTGTGTGAGATTCTTCCTCCTATGAATTTTTTACTGGCAAATATATTCACAAATATTAATTGGAAAGCAAATTGAAAAGGAATACTATTTATTCTATTTCCCTGAGTTTTACTGATGTGAATGCCTAAGCCTGTTATTTGTAGCCTTTGCCTTCTCTCTGGCAATGCTGTTTGATGTTCCACAGCTCAGCATGAATAATCTCCCCAGTAGGAAACACTTTGGGGTTAATAATAGGTAAAAATGACTGACCTCTGAGTTCCTCCATGTCTATATTGGTGTCTTGAACTGAATAGTGTGGTCAGAACCTGAAGAATTGCATGTTTTTTTGTTTTGTAGCCAGTGGCCAACCTCTCTCTTGCTCCTCATGCCTGGATGGAGGAGAGAAGTCTGCCTGACACTCCACACAAGCTCAGGAGCTGCCTGGGCAGAGCAGAATATAAACTGAAATCTCTGTCACTGATAAACACTGCCTTGCCTCTGGAGACACAACTGATGTATGTGGAATAAGGTTATGACAGTCACCAATCTTTCAGCTCAGGGCACACTGCTACAAATATAGCTCACATTGCTCTTTCATGAGATTTGAAAACAATTATCACCCTTTTCTATAGATACCACATATTGCTCAAGAGTCACCTATTTGGTTTCCGTAATGGTAATCTTCACAGAAATTAACACGTTTTGTGAATCAATCTTGGCAATGAGTGGAACTCATGGAACTCATCTGGGCTTCCCTCAGCGCCCATCAAGCGCCCTGATCTTCCTTCTGCTCCCTTAGCATGAACTACAGCAAAAACCAATCTGATTTGCAAAATATGCGGCCAAAATCTGCTCTTACCATTAACATTGTCAGAGGTATAAACCAAGAGTAACCTGCCAGATGCATCTGAAGGCCTTTGAACCTGGGGCCAAAATGGCAGAGTCAGAGGTCTGGCAGAATGCATGCACCCATGTGTAAGCAGGGAGTGGACTGAAAGCCCTGGCAGCAATCAGGAGTGCTCCCAGACTCCAAGAGCCATAAATGATAGATGAGTTAACTGGCATGAGGGTCCAATTAATATGCCCTATTATTGGACAGATTTTTCTAGCTCCACTCTCAGGGCTCTGGATTTTCTGAACAGACTTCTGGCAAAAATTTTCAACATTTAAGACACATTTAATCTGAAAGAGAGATAATTGTTTCTATCAGTTACTAAATTATTTTCTATTAGTTCCTTAGCTGACAGTGCAGTTCATAACTTGAGATGAATGTATGAAGTACTCAGGTAGCTATTCCTTCCTCAACAAGGAGAAGATGGAATCAAATAAAACAAGTGTTAAAGCACAGAAAGTAGCATGGTACTGGGAAGAGAATAAACCTTCAAGAGAGTGAAAGGAAAAGAAAAATAATTAAGAGAAATGTGAAAGTACAATTAGGAAATTTCAATGTACTAAACTAAGTTAGTGAGGCCAGGAGAGGGGAAACTTTGAGTCCAGGTCCAGTACTGGCATACATTCATCTAATGCTTCTGTTGCAGAACATGGCATAAGAAAACTGCGATTTTTTTAAAAGCTTCTTAAGTGATGTGTGTGCACATTCCTGTGACTTTTATTTGGAATTGAATGTTTGAATTTTCCCCAATGGAACTGAAAATCCTGCTCAAAGTACTGTGCTATCCAGACAGGCTAAGCAGCTCATGTGGTAATGTAATGCTACATAGATACAGTTGGTAAGAAGGAACACAAATTTGGGGTGGGGGGACAGGGTGTCCCTCTGAATTTCATCAAAATTCTTCTTTCACATCAAATACTACACTAGCTAGTCCAAACTTAGTATAGGAAATCAGAAGTTAAATATTGAGATATATATACATAGACACAGCACTAGCATATAATTTTTTCCTATTTACCGTTTCTTTCATTTTGGGTAGACAAAAATGTCAACAGAAACATAACTTCGAATCTAATTTTAAAGTACAGCAAGCTCCTGGACAGAGTGAAAATACAAGCTATTTCTCTGACAAAAGTTTTGAAAAGTTAGGTTGCAAGGTTTCTCCATACAGCAGCAGACTGTGCAGGGCACAGAAAGTTCTGTCACAAAGTTTCATTCCTGTTGTAAGACTGCCCACATGAATGTGTCACCCAGTGATTACGACTTTTGTCCAGATTAATAATATTTGTCTGTGAAAATCCTTTGCTTGTGTACTATGCATATAGTATATAGGTTGTAAATCACAGAATTTACATGGATGTATATGCCTGAATTCACCATTTTGTGGTTGTGCACACACTGCCCTGGAGAAGGAAGTAGCTACCAGTTCTTACAAATGAATAGCAATATGCTCTTTTCCCTACTGCCTTTGAGATTTTTCTTTCAAGAGATACAGCTCAGCAGGGACCCATTGCTTCCCCATTAGCTTTTCTATATTTACAAAACATAAATTAATACAGACCACATTAACACACAGTTCTACTAGATCCATTACAAAGCCTGAAATTCCCTCCTAGACAAGCACCAATGCTTTATTTCAGATTACTGTAAATCATGACTGGCCCATTTTGACTTTTGACTAAAGGGATGTGATACAGGAGATGACCTTTGACTGGACAGGATCAGATGTTTAGATGGACTTCTGCTCCTGTTGGCTCTGTTTGCAGCAAGAACCAACACTGTTGCCAGCTTCTGAGGAACATGATTTCCTCTTTTATGCTTCCATGATCCTCAAAAGCTGCTGCTCCCACTGCCAAGAGGTGAGACCATGCAAAAGGGTATGATCTCAAATGATGAAAGTGTAACAAGTAGTTTTCAGAGAAGGAGCAATAAAACTGATAAACAAGACTCAACCCAGCAATGCAAACATTTGATTTTCAACTCTGTCTGATTTCCAGCTTTCAGAAGTCCCACACATTCTGCCAACATTGCTTAGTGCTCAAGGTCTGTGGAAATAACTACAGAATTTAAGTTTTCTTCTCTAGGGACATATTTTGTTTGCTATAGTGTAGTTTGCTATTTATATTTAGTTCGCTATAGTATGCTTGCAAGTCCAAAATAACTTCTTAAAATCATGGACTTTGTAGCCAGAGGCAGAAATTTTAGCTAATCCTTAGAGTCCAAGGAGTACTCTAAGACTGAGTAGACAAGTCTTCATGTTCACTGTGTGATAAGGCCTCTAAGAATTGTTCTGTGTTCATGAATGTCATAAGCAGAGACAACATGGAAAACAGACTGAGAGTGTATGAACTCTGAATGCTGATATGGATTGTGATAATGGTATGAACATTGGAGGCCTTTCTATTAATGCATGGATTAAACAGAATGAGTGCTTGCAAGTGTAAGGTCCATGTTTACCACAAAAGACTGACTCATCACTGATACACCGAGTGGAACACTGACCTTGTTCTGGTTTGAGGGTTTTGCTGGGGATTTTATTTGTTGTTGTTTGCTTGTTTTGTTTTGTGGTTATGATTTTTCTAATCATAACCTAGTTAAGTCAGTTTCAGAAAGTTACTTACAGTTTGTCTAACAAGCTCTCAGGCTCTGGAGACTGTGTTTCATAATGAGTTCCAGGGTTTTCATATTGTACATCAAATAGGCAAGGGCTTTTTGAATCCAACAACTATTTGTGTATTTTAAGCAATCTCTGAGTTTGCATCCTGGGATTGTAGAGACCTGGCTCAAGGCCTTTCTGAAACTAAGCAAAACTCAGCTGTTCAAAACCTCAGGACTCATGTGGGACCAGGCTGCCCCTTCCATTGGAAAGTGAGAAAAGTAGGGCTGAGAAGGGGAGTCCTGGGAGACAGTTGTATAGGAATGGCTTGCCTTTCTTCCTGACAGGGAAGGGAGGTTGGGGTTATCCAGCACCACATAAACCCAGCCTGTCCCATATATATAAGCTTCACTGTCCAAAGCCCTGGCATGAACAAACCACTCGAAACAGATGTTTTACTGCCTTGGCAGGGCACGGTGTTAGTCAGCTGCCACCTCTGCTGATTCCTGAGGCTGGTATTTGGAATGTTAGATTTTCTGGTGAAATTTACCTCCCAATACTTCATTTTTACACACAGAGACAATATATCCAGTATCTTGGAAGGTAAGTCTCTTTCTGTTTGCTTTCTCAGTGCTTTTGAAGGTACAATGTACAAACAAGGCATCCAGTTGCAAACCATCACCTACCAAGGGTCTACTGCATGGGGACCAAATGCAAAAAAATGGACCTAAAGTGAAAGGTCTCAGTCAAAAAATTTGGGGTTCTGTGCAAAAACCAATGTATAATTTTCAACAGAGCAAATAGTTTCCACTTGTTCAGTCTCTGCTGTACTTATGGCCATTAGGGACCTGGTATCATTTCTCAGACATGTACGAGTGGATAGACCCAGTGCCCTAAAGGAATTCCAGTTAATGACTCCAAGGTCATTACCTTGTGTTCTTCCTACGTAAGCTCTCAAGCGATTTTAGTTGGCTATATTACCCTTTGCTTCCCCTGCTAAAAACAATCTCGCTGGCAGTGCTGCTTTTCCTCAGTAGAAGTAGCCACATTTCAATGACAGGTGACGTGAGCTCTGCAAATACAGAGCCAAATTCCACGGTAACGCAAGAGCATGTATTTATGACAGCAATGGATTTGTGCCTGGTCACACCGTGGCTGTGGGAGGCTGACAAATGATAAAATTGTCTGGAGTGAAAAGCATTATAAAGTTTTGCTGATGTAGCTATGGTAGGCAAGTCCTATCACAAATCTGTTTGAGAGTCTCAGGCTAAGTCTTTCAAAATACCAGGTATTTACACAAATGTATTTCAGAATTCATCCATAAGTTATTACCCTTTAATCCTTCTTTCAGCCCATTCTTCCCTCTAAAAAACTGATAGTTCATTATTTTAAAGGACTGCTTGCTTTATTAAGAGCTCTGGAAAACTGATCATCAATGGCATACTACAAAAACTAGTATTTCATTTGGAGACAAAAGGGCCATACCTGCAGCATTATCAGCCCTGGCTTGGAGCTAGACTCTTATAAAATGGGTCCTCAAAACCACGTGTGTGTGTGTGTGTGTGTGTGTGTGTGTGTGAAATTACCCAAGTGGAAAAGGAATTTTTGACATGTAAACAACTATTTGTCTCCTGCAGTCTTGGGCATAGACCCATTATCTTATCGTTCATTAGCAGCCTATTGAATTCACATAATCAGTAATAGTTTCTGGAAGCTGTTTGGCAAGCAGAGATGGAAATTACTAACTCACAGCTGGGTAAGAAGAAATGGCAAATACACACGTTGTGCTTGCTCTCTTCCCCCCCTCTTCCTTGGACACTGTAGATTTATTGCCTCACAGTATTCACAGATGATGTTTTCATAGTCACTAATGAGGTCCCTGCAGTTTTTTAACAATAACAGGACATTACTACTCCTAAGATATATTATGTGTTTTCCCCATTTTTCTCCATTTTGGTTGAATACTCAGAAGTGTGCTAGCTTAAAAATCTCCTGGTTTATTATTATTATGATTGATAGTCCAGTCATGTGACATAAATGACTGCTGAGGTGTAACTTTTCAATTGCTAATTTGTATAAAAATATAAGATATAGTATTTTAACATGCTATTCATAGTTTTGTACATAAAAATGACAAAATACTCGTTTGGCTGTTTTTGTTTCTGCAAGTGGAAAGGCACGACAGCAAAGATCAATTTCCAATAGTGTTGTGCATTCATTTTTCCTCCCTGCAAGCATCTGGCTTCAGCCCATCACAGTTGACAGAGACACACAAGGTAAGATGAAAATATTTACTGGAAATAGTTAAAATTAATTTGTTTGGAGACCTATGGTCCTTCTATGCTTATTCAGCAAAACCAATTCATTCAGATACTGATTCAGGAAAGCATATAAGTATTTGCTTTATTTTATGCACGTATTTTAGTTACACTGACCTTCAGATAAACCTGAGCATTTTCATTTTCATGAATGTGAACTTTAATGCAAAACTCTTCTACAATAAAAAGCAGGTTTCATTTAGAATAGCTGGTAGCATGCTGCTTTCTGATGTTAGATGCAGAAGCTGCTGTCATTTAGGATCATGATACTTAGAAGCTGTTAAAGATGAAGTCATGTTTAATGTGTGAGTATTTAATAAGCTATAATATGTAAACCTAAGCAAAGCTGAGTTTAGGAGACCTGACTCTCATCCACCTAGTTCTCTGAAGCATGAATTTTGCTATCTTCTTTGCCTGGGGTTTGAAATCTTTGCTCTAAATTGTGAACCTAAAGTCTTCTGCTAGACAGACACTTGCAGCAAGCACCATTCATAACATCAAAACTGTCCAAGGTCCCAGCTACTCCAATAGCTACATGCCTAGTGACTTCATGGATATGGGACTATAGACACACTTAAAGTTAACCTTGGGGGTAGCCTTTCACAGGTTTGGGACCAAAGAAGCTGTTTGGTGTGAATGAGTAAAGCTGTGGTCAGGAAAATTCCTGGAGCTACTATTTTCACATTTAGCTCATGTATCCATCATAAAACCTCCCAAGCCCCTTAGGTCTGCACACAGACCAGCTGTGCTCTTCAGAGGACAAAGTCCACACCCACTGAAATCAACAGAAGCTTTGCCAAACTTTTTTTTCTTTGTTTTTTGCCTTTTATTTTAGTTATTCTCCTTAGGCTATATTCATCTCCCCTTCTCTTTTCCCTGTGCAGATGATTTGCCAGGCAAGGCAGCAGGCTGAATGGATAAAAGAGGTTGTGGGATAGAGGGTAAATTCCCATAACCTGGGAAGCAAAGCAAAGATTTTCTTTGGTCTAATTTCTATCCCTTTTGGTGCAAACTAGATTTTTCCTGGAATTTTAGTTATTTCAAAATACTCTGTTCTATAACTTTGTTCCTGAGAGATACAGGGATGAGGGGCTGCAGCTCTGGTTGTGCAAACTTTGATCCTGAGTCTGTAAGGAGATCCTCATGTCCAGGCATTTTTTTTCTGTTGCAGTTGGATTAGATGACAGTTAGCTGGATTTTAATGCTGTAATTTGTAAGCATGGACTCTTCAGCCCCGTGCTCTTTTTCAACCTGTTGCCAGATTCAGTCAACAAATGGTTCCAATTTTGCCCCACCTCAAATTCTTATGACGTAAATTTTAATGGAAAACTGTCACTTTGAAAACCCAAAAACTTTGTCAAGGAGCTTAACATTTCATTAACAGATATATTTGCAACCATTATCAGCAACTTGCTCCTGGCAACATCCCAGGGAGCTCTCCTAGATACGGTGGAAGTCTGCCCTTTGTAGCTGTTAAAGCTGTAATATTTTCCTTGAAAGTTACTTGTTAGAGTCTTATCCCCAAGCTCCTAGTATCTCCCCCTCTCTTTGAACTGCTTAGACCATTTCTAGTCACTGAAAAAGAGCCAGTCATTTAGAGCAAATAACTGAAAAGAGCAGAGATGGGGGAGGAAAATCACAGAAACCTAAGGGAAAATAATTTTATTTTTATTTGGAATCAAAATGTCTCTATCAAAGTTCTTCTGTGTCCCCTAGACTTTGCATTCTCACAGCTCTTAACAATCTCATCTGCCAGACAGTGTTCAAACACACACCAGCTTTCCATTCCCGTTTTGGAATCACTTTTCTTTACCATGAGGCTCTGCTACAAAGGGGAAGAGAAGTATTTTGAGCATTTGGTGATTCTCAAAATTAAGGAAATACCAAGTTGTTTCATGAGTGGCAGAACTAGGAAAGCCTTGTCTCCTACAGAATTGTCTTTGTTCTTCTGCCTATCACCCCCAAAATGTGCTCAACTTCCTATGGCAACTCTATTGGAGATAAACAGCATTTACTATGCCTAGTCCATGTTAATGCATGGGCTGACTGACCAGCTCTCTGCAGTCAAAGCAAATGCACAAAGGCTGAATAGCAGATGTTTTCCCTGCTGTGTTGTGAGAGATGGGAGCAGACAGAGAGCTCTTCTCCATCCAGCTGCCAGTTTTCTTGAGGTTTGTGAACTTCTTACCCCTCAGTCTAGGAAATGTGCAGTGGATTCAAAACATGCTGACAATTGCTAAAAACTGGCAAGTACAATGATTACAAAATCTTCATCTTTGTACACATCGACAAAAAAATGTTCCAAGTGCCTCAGGTGGCTCTGTCCTCCTCAGACAGCTGAAGTTATCTTGTTCCCAGCAGGGGCAGAGACTTCTGGCTCCTGCTGAAATCTCAGCTCTGAGGTGGAGAGAAGATGCTGCTGCTGACTCCTTCCAAAACTGCTTGCCACACAGGGGCAGGGGCTTCCTCTGGTTAGGAGATTGTTAGAGGGAAGTGGTGACCTGCTGAAGTTTGAAGCACAAAGTGGTAGTGGAATCATCCCACGTAGCATCTGATTTGTAGTGCAGAACAAAGCACCAGGAGAAACAACGCATTGCAAAAATGTTGATTAATTTCCCTGCCCCTTATTCATATTTGCCTTAAAAGACAAATGCTTTTTGCCTTAAAGAAAGCTCCAAATCTTTTCTCTTAGGAAAGTGTTTTGAGTGGCTACTTTGGGAGGCAGGGTAAATCACAGCAGGCTGGTCATTTGCAAAAGCTCTTGTAAGGGAAGTGTAAGGGTCTGAGATAAATGTTTTGTTGGAAACAAGTCCCTCTAGACCAAGGTGTCTGGGAAGCCTTTGCCACAGAAGGATGTTGTGATGGACAGAACCTGCCCAGATTCGACCTGGAGGAAAGATGAAGGGTGTTTGGAGGTGTGTGCCTTCCCCTGCATGCTACGAGGAAGCTATTCCAGGATGGAGCTGTTACTGGTGAGGATGTCTCTGTTTCTGGGTGCTGCCTCCCCTTGCTGGTGCTTTGTGAATTACAGGAGCAGAGATGACACAGTGCATGAGGGCCACATGATAGGATACAGTCCTTCCTTGAAGAGCTCTGCCTCTGCACAGTCTGATGCATTGGCTGCCTTCTGTGTCTGCCCTCTCTCTCTTCCATTGTGCACAGGCAGAGGTTGCCATTCCATTTTAAAGAGAATGCTTTGTTTCCCATCACAGCATACTAAGGAACAGCTGCCACAGCCTGATAGTGGGTAGGATGTGTGGTATGACAGTCATGGATGTGGAGATTCATCCTGTCCCCATGTTTTCCTCCATTCTGTTCTATCTCCAGTGCTTATCAGCTTTGACCAGAGGTGGGGGGTGATAACAGCCCCAGGTTTGCTGCAGTATCTGTATGCCTTTACCTATACCCCATGTTCAGCTGCTTTTATTGATTTCTTGACACAGTCTCAAATGCTGTCTGCTCCAAAATCCTACTACAAAATCTGTCACTGACTTCTGAGGAAATTTCTCTTGCCTGGAGATGTGTCAGCCAGGAAAGTGGCATCTCACTTGACAGAAGTAATATTTCAACAGAACTCAGTCAGGCTTTTCCCTAAGAGCAAAGCAATTATAGTTTTCAAGTAAGTGCCTAAAAACGTGTTTCCCTGGGGTAGATGTCCATGCCTGTTTCTGGCAGAGGACTCAGCCAGTCCTCATGGATGCCCATCATTCTTGGCAGAGGCATGGGAAGAACCCAGTGAAGGACTGGGACACAGATTAGATGTCTCACTCCTTGACGGACCCTGTGGAAGCAAGTGCCCCTCATCAGCCCCACCTCCCCTTTGGGGAAACTGAAGCCAAGAAGTAAAGGCTGGATGTTCACAGTGTATTTCAAATTTAAATGCCCTGATTTGGAAAGGCACAAGGTACCAGCACGTCCCATTGACTGTGGTTGGTAGTATAAGGCCCTTTATATGTCAGATTCCTTATTTAGGGCCCTAATTTAGAACTTGAACTCCCAGCAAGATGAGAAATATCAGCCACTGGTTGTTACTGCTGTGTTTACAGCAAAAGTTTACAGCTGCGTTGCTGTTTGCCTTTCAGACTATTTGTTCTTTTTTGTCCTTTCAGGCAAACTTTATTCTGTCTGAATATTTTTTGTCCTGAATTAGTAACATCAGATGACTATAATACAATTTCTGCTGTTAGTTACCATCTCTGCTGTCAGACAACGAGGTGTTATAAAAAACATCCTAAATGAAACTTCATTTTTCATTTCAGAACCAACCATTTTTCATCTTCAGAGCCCAACATCATTCTGCTGAAAGCAGGGAAATCTGCTTTGATTTTAGAGCTGCAGGACAGGCAAAGCATAGTCTTAGACTGAAAGTTTCTCCAAACTATGCTTTTTCTACTACTGAGTCAATCTGTCTCCAAAGCTTTTTCTTTTGTTTTAACTGGAACAGAGGAGGAAAGATTAATAAGATTAAAATAGAAGAATCATTTTCTCAGGTCATTTACTTCCTCTCTTTAGTTTTCTGTAATGATGGAGAACAAGGCAGTTAACTTGTTCTTACTATGAGTACTCAGTACAATATAGTATTACCCAAGGAAAAATCTTTCATTTCAACTACTCAATTATTTTCTAGTTATGTCCGGTTTAAAAGAAAAAGTGAGACTGATTTGGCTCAGTTTGAAGAATTGAACGTGAATTGACAATTTGCAGATTTGGACACTCTCTGGCCTCCCAGACACAAATTCATAAATACAGGGGTAATAAGATAAATATATCCACTGATCATTTGAAATTCCAGATAATTTAAAACTGGTAGACCTCTGTTTGGAGACTTTCTTTCCCTGGCTGATTCAGTATGTGCTGTTACCTAAAGTCCAAATCAGCCTCACACAAAGTTGCTGAAAGCTTTATGTGCT
This sequence comes from Eopsaltria australis, assembly GCA_034509425.1. Taxonomy (NCBI): domain Eukaryota; kingdom Metazoa; phylum Chordata; class Aves; order Passeriformes; family Petroicidae; genus Eopsaltria; species Eopsaltria australis. Next base: position 2,153,357 of record JAVTVJ010000270.1, on the reverse strand, counting down.
CTGAGAGCACACCACACCTAATTGCAGTAGGACATGGTTTCCTCGCCCTAAAGAGACATTGCAGAAAGTTACAAATAATAGTTCAATTGCCCAACGTATTTTTAATGGATTAGCAAAATTAACAAATGGTATCTTATTTCTGGCTCCTTCTGGTGTAATGTAATTCTTTCTAAAGCATACTAGATGTTCCAGTTTAGTGACCCTTCCTCTTTCAGGGAACAAACATGCACGTTTTTGTTGCTCAAGTCCCTCACACTAACCTTCCAAAAAATAGTTGGAGACAGGACAGCTTTTGTCTTAACTGTATTACCTTTGTCCTGACTGAAATACTCAGTTGTAGATTTACTTTCTGATGAGAGGAGTTTTGATGGCTGGGGGAACAGTTTTAAGCAAACTGAATTAAGTGGGGAAGATGTCAGACCACCTTCCCAGAGCAAGGCAGGAGCCTATCAGGGACTACAGCTTCACTCACAGTGATATCAGCTTTTCATTGCTGTCATCTGTGCTTCTGGCCAGGGTTGGTGGTGTCTGTGTGTGGTTACACCTGGCTGCAATGGTCTCAGCAGCAGCAGGGAACAACTTTTGTCTTTTTTTTTTTTTTTCCTTCTTCTTCTAAACCTGACCTTCTTCTATTGGAGTGACCGCTTCATGCTCCTGCTTCTGGTTGGAAGGGTGGGGTGAATGGCTTCCTCTTCCTCCTCCCTTCCCGTCCCTTCCCGTCCCATCCCGTCCCATCCCTTCCCTGCTCCCAGATCTGCTGCACAGATCACTTGGCTGGGAGAGGCAGAGGGGAAGGGTGTTTCTAATGCCAAGTGCTTGGAAAGGACTGTGAGTACAGTTTGCATGATTCCTGTTTCAGGCAGAAGCAAAGCTTAAGGCAGGGAAGAACGAAAGGAAAAATCCCCGATCTCCAGGGAGATGCTGATGCCCCAAACAAGTGAATGGCAAAGACACCTATGTATCCTGAAAAATCTAAGAAGCAGAGGGGCTCCTTCCAGCTGCCCTGAGGTGAAATCTAGAGTGCATTTCCCAGTTAGAGGGCTGCCAAATCCTTTCCAGACTCACTGCTACACTCTCCTCACCACGTTTCAAACTAGTCAGAACTGTTTCCCTCAGAACCCACAGTCAAAAAGGAATCAGAGCTGAGATGCAAGCACTGGGGTCTACACTGTGTAGTGTGAAGTATTTTGAGAGCAAAGGGTGGTAAAAGAACACCCTCACTAGGGGAAGATGAAGAGCACCCTCCTTTTTTCATCAAATGTAAATGAAGGTGAGGGGACTCAGCTGACCACTTTTGCTGGTGCTTTGAATGCTGTGCAGCAGTAGAAAAGCCAGCTGAATCTCACTTTCACCACTCCTGGGTAGCTGAAGTAGTGACTTCCCTATACAGGCAAATAAAAACAGTTTTGCCTTAGACCTAAGTCACAGTTTCTGCTCATTTTCAGATCACCCTTTTGCAGTCTGATGCAATCGTGGCAAAACTTACTGGCTGCTTCAGTCAAAAGCAGGCTGTTTTGAATCTCCTGGATCAAAAATACAATGTTTTTGGACAACTACTACCTGCTCACTTCCAAGAACACCACCAAATCCTATGCACCGTAAGGGATGATATGATTACCTCTGACATGAGAAATGAGGAGTGGCTACCAGAGGCTACTTAGATAATTCTAAACTGCCCACATGGCATGATTCTCTTTTCGGGTGCCTTTCAGGAATGCTGCCATGCATCAAAAATGTGGTCCTTGTCTCTGTCCTGCTCCTGGAGGCTGGCAGAGGACGGTGCCAAGGGGAAATCTGCTCTCACAGTGAAGCCAGCACAGCCTGCTCTCTTTCTGAACATGATGGAAAATGTACTTCTTTGTTCAGCATTTTTACTGAGTGTAAAAGTGTAAAACCCTTGATGGTTTGCCATCTGGATGGAAACTGCTCCCCGTTCAGGGGAAGACAGGTAAAACGCAGAGCATGTGTGTTCTGAGTTTTGATGTGGAAAATATTCAGTCTCTCAGGTGATTACTGCTATATTTATGTTCAATAACAGTAAATAATATCAAAAGAACAATAATAACCTGACAAGCATCACCAGTGATGTTTTGAAACCGAAGTGAGTCAACAGCTCTCTGAAAGAGAAGGCTGAAAATGCACCATGTGTTAGGTGCAAAGTGACTTTGGAAATGCATGTCTCCAGCAGGGGAAAAAAAAGGAAAAAAAGAGGGCAGAAAAAAAGGATATGTGTTTGTAGGGGGCAGAACAGCAAGGTGGTGTGGGAGACCTTGTGGGGAGGACGGCAAGGAAAACGGGAGGATGTAGAAAAGAGCAAAGGACTTTTGTGAGCTTTCTGGCAGATTTTGGAGCAGGTGGAATGCAGTGTGTTTACACAGTTCATATTTCAATATACTAAGAAAACATAAGGAGTCAGGCTCTAAGCTGCTATTAAGCTCCCCTCCCCTCCTGCCCCAACCACTTCTTTAAAATCTGCCTTCAGATCTCGAATGGAACTGCTCTCTGCTGGGCTGGTGGCGCTGGGGCAGCGACTGTGCCACCAGCTGAGAAAACAAATTTGAGAAAGAGAGTGTGCGCTCAGGTTAACAAGCCTTGGGTGAGCGAGGTGTCCCCCCCTGCCCCGCTCTCCCTGTTCTCACCTCCTATTCCCCAAAGCCCCTGGAAACAGCACGCTTTGGTAGGAGAAGCCGTGAGGCATCGAATGGTGGACAGGCTTCAGAGCAGCGAGAGGGGAGGAGAGGGGAGATTTACAATGTTCCAGTTTTGACTTTTTGCATAATGAAAACCAGAGGTCTAATAAAATACAGCAGCAGTGACACTGCAATGGGAGGGGAAAAAAGGAAAACAAACTTTTGGGATAAAATAAACATTGTGTACTCAAGTGAGGGGTCTATCTCTATTTCCATCTATCTATACAGGCATAAACATATTCTTCTTTACTAATTCAAATTAAGAAGATTAGAACCAAGTAAACAGAACACAAGATAGGTAGAAACGTTTCCTGTTAGCAAATCAGTCCTCGGCAAACTAGCCAGAAAGGAACATGGCCACAAGACTATGTGAGTGGCACAAAGCCGTTTTTTCATACTTATTTGCACTCAACCGTGTTCTGATCCTAGTTATTCAGAAAGGGGCCAATTTCTGGAAAAGTTCTTGATTCATTCAGAATTATATTGGCCAGGGGGTTATTGCAGTTACACTTTTACTAGTTTTTAGGGAGAAATTTCTTCTCAGGGCTGGAGCAGAAGAAATTATAGAGCGCATGTGACTTCCTCAGTGAGCTGGTTTACATCCTGTGGGATAAAAATAACATTGTACAATATTTTCTATCATTGATATACGTACTGCTTTACATCTTAAAGCAATGTGGAAACTTTATGATCAGGATATATTGGCCAGTTAGAGGAGCTGGAAGACCTGAGCAGCACGCAGGGCAGAATGTACCCTTCAGAGATCCTGTTTAGCGTATTCACTTCAGGATGCAAAACTAAAATTTCTCCATGGTCATTGGTGTGGGGAAAAGCTGAGGGGTGGAAAGAAAGCGGTCATGAGCTGCAACCTATGCCCCTTTCAGCTGATATTGAAGTTCTGTTTCAGAATTTAATTCACAGGTTTGTTTTATTCTCCGTTCTGGGATCCTGGGAAAATCATTTAACTTCTTTAACTTCTCCGGTTACTCATCCATAAACCAGATAGTTTTATTTGAGCTGGGAAGCTCAAGTAGAATTTCTACTTGAAATTTTTACAGGAAAAGCAATATAAAGAGAAAACAATTGCCAGAACAGCAGTAGCATCAAGTCATACTTACAAATCACAGAGGGCTTCTTTGATGTGTGTTTGGTAATTCTATGCTATTTACTTGGATTTTGAGATGACACATTCTTTGACCACATGCCATATAATTAGTGATATATTCACTAATAAAATCACAGTGTCCTGAAGACAGTGAAATACAGCATTGGAAATTCAATAGCTGAATCCTGCATCCTGTTCAAGACTGTGAGCAGGCAGGCTGACTGACTTGCTGCACTCCTGCTCTTAGATCACGTTTGGCTATTGTAAATTCAGCTGAAGAGCACCAGTGCTGACTCTGGGTGTCCTAATACATCTCTCAAATTTGAAAGCAAGGCTTGCCATCCATGGATTTATCATGGCTTCATGACTTCTGGCCAGTACATTGAAGAAGACATCCTGTGCTCTGCCTAATTCAGAACATACTTTGGAAAAGAAGCAAGTGCTTAATGGACAGAGTCTGAACTCCTCTGGCCAAAAAAACAGATTTCCCTGATTCCTTTCTCTCTCCTCCCCCTTCTCTCCTCGAGGAATTTAGTACAAGATATCATCTGTGGGCAAGAGGCAGTAAAACTCTCAGGGAACACACAGCCATGGAGTCGAAATCCAAACCTGTGTTATTACATATCGTTCTTTGTTCAGTGCCCAAGTAACAGACTGAGCCGATGTCTCCTTGTCCTGAGCTCTGTGTGGGGGTCCTGCTCCCTCGCAGGGGCGCCCTGTCACTCCAGGAAAGGCACAACTGGAAGTCTGTGACTGCGAGCTCTGTTAAGGAGCTGTGAAAGCGGCCAAGTGAGCGGGTCCCTCCCTGCGAGCATCTCCAATACAACAGCACCCTCCACTGCCTGCTCGGGGAAGAGAGAAGCCTGCCCGGCTAATTCCCTCTGACAAGATGATAAAACCCAGCCAGCGGAGATCATTCTAATTACCACAGATTATTCAGCTGTTTGAAGAACACAAATTAATATAGATGATGGTAAGTAAGTGATTGGAGTGCCGCCATTCCTTTGAAATAAAAAAAAAAATTATAAAAGGGAATGACATTTCAAAAAATGCAACCCACTTTGGAGTAAAATTAAAGATGAAATCGTAATTAGTCTACTGTGTATATTCTACTATGATATCATTCCAAAGAATGTAAAATTCTTTATGGTCAGGATTTTTCCCTTATACTGTTATTTGACGGTACTTTTTCAGTCTTAAGAAAATACGAGTCAGATGTGCTTTCTCACAGTAGACCTCAGCCATTTTAAGTTAGAGTGGCTTATAGCCAGGGAGCTACACACATTTATGAGTCACAGCTCCTTTCAGTCACACATGCAGGACACTAAACATGACCAACAACTACTATTTCTAGGCTGGGAGGCCCTTCTGGAACAAGAGTGGCAGGAATATTTGATGAAAAAGTACTATAAAAATAGACTGGTTTATTCTTTTTTTTTTTTTCTTTCTTTCCCTTACATACTTTCCCCCCCTTATTTCTTTCTTTCACATATGTTTCTTCTTCTTAAAGCACTCATGACTGAGTTAAGTATGCCATTAGCATTTCCTGGTGTAACAAGTGGAACAGAATTGTCACTGGGAGAGAGTCACCTCATAAGCAGGGTGTATGTACCAAAAAATGTTGGTAAATGGGAGGAGAGGGCAAGAGAGTGGCAGACAATCAGCATATCTAGAAGAGGGAAATGATGGAGATGATTTGTACAATGAGGAAAAAACAGGTTCCTCCTCCAATTCTGTGGAACATCTTTTATCCCCTCCTGTCAGACCTGGAAGCTGTTCTTTTGGCTGTGATTTCTGCTGCACTGCAGCCACACACTCCAATTCTTGTGCCATGCATGCTGCAAACCCACAAGTACCTCAGCAGCTTCTCACTTCGCATGGCCAAGGAGTAGGAGCATAACACAGATATTACAGACAGGCCTCAACATCCTCAGGAGTTTCCTGACTTCCAGCAGAGAGCATCAGTTCCCAGCAAGGCAGACTCACTGGGGAGGCTTCCCAGTACCAGCAGCAGGGAAATACAATCAAAAGTCTGTACTGCCCCATCAGGACAGCTGGTGCAGAGCCTAAAGTAAAGAAGGTCTTTCTGACTTACTAGTTGCTTGTTTGGTTTGGTCTTTTTTCGTATTAGCATCACTGGAGCTGGTGACAAGGGCATGAAGAGGTAAAAGCAGGGATTTAACTGGCAGTTGAGGCAAAAGGAGGCATCTAGTTGGCACAAAGAAAAGGAGGAGGAAGATGAAGTAGCATTAGTAAGGCTTATCCCAAGAATTTGGGGTATTTGGACTAACCCTCCCCAGCAGCAGAGAGCAGTGAGCCCCTTTGGGGAATGGATGCTTTGCTTGAGGGCTCTTGTCTCCAGACAGATCATACCAGCAACTCCTTACACATGAGCCATTGCTTTGCTTGCAGACCTTGGGAAGGGCTATAGAAACACTTTCAGCTCTGCAAAGCAGGGCAAGAGGCAAAGTGTGTGGCAGTTCAGGTGTGTAGCAGGCTAACAGCTCCATGACTGCCTTCCAGGAAAAGACCTGCTGCAGGAGCAGCAAATGCATGAAGGAAAGTCTGCTGCCACAGCTGGATGGTCACTCAGTCCTCAGGGACAGTGAGGGAGGTCTGGGTCCAGGACAGGAGCAGGACAAGTGCTCCCTAAGGATGCAGAAGGACACGTGACAGCAGGGGTGTGCAGCTGTAGTGGCAGAGCCAAGAATCACTGTGCCTTCCCTGCTTGCTTTCATGAGGCCGTGCTTGTCCTGTGCCACAGCCAGTGGTAAACTGGAGAATGCTGCAGAGGCACTGAGGGTGTTTTAGGCACTGGTAGCTCTTCAGCTGCAGCAATGCATTGCTTGGTATAGTTGCTGTGTGCCAGTGTTGTCTGAAGAGAAAGGGACTCTTGGTTCATCCCTCTGTGGAGACAGAGTCAGGTTACTACTGACACCAAAGAGAAATAAGACATCTCTGCACCAAAACACACTGTTTGCTCTTTATTTAAATGTCAGAACTGCTGCCTAAGTGTTTATCATGTGCCCTATTTGTAATTAACATTGGAATTATCAAAGAGAGTCAAACTCCCATGGAAAGCAGGAAATACAGTTCCCCATGGCTTCTTTCAAAAATGTCGGCCAAAAAAAAAAAAAGTGTCTTATTTAATATTCCAGAAGCTTTTCACATAAACATAGGTTGTGCATCCAAAACTTACTTCCTGCTGCACAGAAAGCAAAATACATAACTGAGAAAACCCCATGCTCAGCCTGAATTTTCAAAATGCCATTGTGCAAGATTTTTGGCAAGACTTTATCCAGCTCAGATTGCCCACATTTAAGAACGAATTTATTCAGAGTGGGACAGTTGTGGAAGACCTAAGGTTCAGGGTAAGAAAAACCTGTCTTTCTGGATGAGGTCAAAAGAGCCAGTTTTGTCTAGTTTAGAAAAAAGTAAGGTTGAAATGTGTTCACTTTTTATAAACATCAAGGCAATAGACACCAAGATGGCTGACAAGCTCTTTAAGCTAAAGAAAGATTTCAGAAGAACAAATAGCAATAGACTGGCCCTGAATGCATTCCCACTGGAAATTGACACATTTTCTAGCAGAAAGGGCAGAAAAATTCTGGTAAATCATTAGTAGTAGTTGAAATGTGAAGCTTGAACTATTTACAGGAAGGATTTTGTGACAAAATTGCCTGCACTAACTGCATGAAAGACGACTACTCAGGATGTCCTTCCCAATCCAGGCTTCTCAGCTGCCTGGTGATTTGTACACCTTCCTTACCAAGTTCTCACACTCAGATCTGTTGGAAGGACAGCTTCCAGAAAGTGTGGAGCCTTTCAGAGTGTTTGCCTGGGGCAACCTTAAAGAGACACCCAAAAAAGTCAACACCATGACTTGAAAGGAATTTTTTTTCCTCCCTTTTCTAAAGAGCTATTCTTTGGATCACTCAGGATCAATATTCTCAGACTGACATTGGCTTGAAAGGGGAACACTTGATACACTGGTAGGTAGATGTTACCTTGCTAACAGCAATGAGTTCTAGTGCTCCTGCCCTAAGGCTAATTTAAATGGAGTAATGAAGCATTCCATTGCCTTGAGGAATCTGAGAGAAGTCATTGAACTAGAGGAGGCAAGAGGAGGTATTCCAGAGCTATATAGGTAGGTCACAGCAGCCTGTACTAAATCCATGTTTCCTCTGGTCTGCAGTGCCCAAAACTTATAAGACAGCAAGTTATCTACATATTTACAGCCACTTGAGTGTGTGCACACATCATACACTGTGATTATTACACAGGTTATTACAAAAAGCAAGGCAGGCTATCTTGACAGCAGAATTTCAGTCTGTGTTCCACTAGCATCTGCTGCCCTATTATATTGTATTATTTTCTGTTTTTAAAGTAGATTTGAAGCAGTTTTATTATAAAACTGCATATACACGGAACTGCCTCCAAGCCTCCTCATTCTTCTGGCTTGCCCATGATTCAGAACACTCTTTTATCAATAATTTGAATTACAAAATGATGGGATCTGTACCTGGAGAAGACTGAACAAAGATAAGCTGTGGGTTCTGGCTTGGGAATGCAGTACCTGTATCATGAGACTACTTTGTAGCAAAGAAAGAAAGCAGGCAGAATTATCCACTAACTATTCCTGGCATTTGGATGCTTTGGTGATGTAGACTGGGTTTGTGCAAACCCACACACATATACAGTATCTGAACAGATAGGCCAACATGAGAAAACATGACTGCCACAAATGTCCTTGACAACTTATGATGAAACCCATATGAAAGCCAGAGAGAAGCAGCACATTTCTTGGAGTTGAGATTGGCATTGCAGGAAGATCACTAATTATTGCACCAGTTATATAGTCAAACTGAGGGCATTCAGAGTTGCAGAAGAAACATCAGCTGACCATAGTTCTCATTCCTCTATCAGCAAATTCACACTGCTGCACACCCTGCAATGTGACAGTCCTTCTAATTTATGCCCAAATCAGAGCTCTTAAAACACTAAGAGCCCTGCAGGGTAATTAAAAAAAAAGAAAAGGAAAATTTTAGGTAGGAAGTTTACCTCTTTCAGACAGCTTTTCAAGCATTGCACATCCTGCTTGTTTTATACCCATGCTGAGGTCAGCTTGCATGGAATAGCATCAAACACTGTTTACTGAACACCAGAACCAGATGAAAAGCTCCAAACCTGAACTTTCCACACTTTGAACTAATGGCATTTCAGGGGCCATCCATTGGTAGGAACATGCTTTATTTTCTTGTTGAAGACATGAATTTTGACATAGCTTTCTGAACAGCACACAATATTAAATTTTCTGCCCAAAGCAGCAGTATCAAAATATGATTTACAAAGTGAGGTATCTATACATGAATCAATAAATAACTCAATAAATAACTTGCTGTTTGCAAGAGCTGTATCCATCTGAATTATATTGGTCTGCTCCTTATACTGAAGAGTTCTTCACACTAAAGAAAGAAGCTGCCCCCATGTGAACATCCATCTTTAAACTGGTTGCAGAATTTATTCAGTCAGGAAAGCAACTGGTGAAGGTTGTCTGTTAACTGCAGGCAGTCTGATGGTTGCAAGGCACTGGAGGCTTTTGGTAGGTTATAAAGTCCTGAAGGCAACTGTTGAAGTATAGGTGTGTTTTTAACCATCACTGTGCAGTTGATTTGCTCACAAAGAAGTACTTACTCAAAAATGCAATTAATTTTCTGTTATCACTTAGTAGCTTTATAGACAAAGTATAAAAGTATTGAAACTCTTTGTGGAATATATTTTCCTTTCCTAATATTGCTTCTGAAATTTAATTAAGAACCAATCTAAGATCAACAGGATCTGGTAATTAAATAAAAAACATTTGCACCAGTGTGAAAACCTTCTTGGCAGGTGATATTCCTAGGGAAATTATTTTTTATAACTTCCAGAAAAGCAAACATTGTTCTATCAAGTGATAGCTGCATTGTTTCACCAAGTTTCTCTCCTTGACAGGTGGTCACTGCGGCTCTGCCTTCTGGAAACACTTTGTTATCTCCTTTGTTGTTCCCATGCTGTCTCTTTGAAAACTAAAAGTGAATCCAACCAGAAGAGTGGGGTTGATTTTTGTTTTCCATGTGCGGGAAGAGCAATTCCAAAATAAAACCAAAAACAAAAACAAAAACAACAAAAAAACAAAACAAAACAAAAAAAAAAAAACACCAACCAAAAAAAAAAACCACCCAAAAACAAAGCAATAAATCCCCAAAATGTATGGAACATGTGTAAAGGAGCCACAGCTTAAACTGGTCATATTGAAGGCCTTCCTTCGTGGTCTGTTTACTGACGACATATAATTTATACATATTGCTTTCCTGAGATAAGTAGGTTTGGCCCATCTACCCAAGTTAAGATCAGTGATTTTGACTTAATTTGTATTTTTAATGTTGTATCATGATTCTGAGCCCACTGGTATCCCTACATGCTACCTATTTGAAGTATCAGTCCTGCTCCAGTGAAAATGGTTGAATCAGGTGAGTTTCTAAAATGCAATTCATCTGGGCCCTGTGGCATGTCTGTTCATTAAGTTTCAAAGGCAAGATAAAGTGTCCCATTCTTCCAAAGGATTTGACCTGCTGCCAGGTGATCATACATTCCCATGGGGCCACTGATTAAAGAGTCTTATCTGAAATTCTGCGCCCAGCCAATGGATCTGAAGAGCTCATGTTTGTGTAAGTGTCATCCTTTCCAGCTCCCCATTTACCAGGTACCTCCTCACCTACCAAAATAATGTAGGCATTCAGCAGCACAATAAATTCTCACTTTTCAGTCTTGAGGAATATTCCCTACATCCATCCATCATTCACTTCGAAAAACGTAACCAAAGAAAACTTTGCAACCAGAAAAAAAAAAATCAGATCACTGTAACACGTAAACTATGTGTGTTTGAAGTTTTACACACAGAGAGATCAGATTTGTTCAGCTGAATGTCAGCCTTGTTTAAGACAGTGAAACTCCATTTTCATGTAAAAAAAATTGTTAGGCAAGTTGCTGCTAAAACTGACTTCAGTTTACGAATATTTATGTTAGTTTCCAATGGTGTTTCAAACCAGATCAACCCAGGCTATGCTCCAGATACAATTCTTTTTAGCTCTTTTGCCCAACAGTGGACTTTTCCCTTCTTTAGGCTCAGCACATCTCAGAGTTAACAGGAACAGGAGGTGAGATCATGTTCCCTTTTGACTACAGGCCTAACATTAGACATCAGCTCTATTTCTTCACACTTCACTGACTGTTTTCCTTGGTTATGGATCCAACCAGATTTAGAAGAAACACAGGTTTCAAAGAATATTATTAAAAATGGGCATTTTGATTTCATCTCTCTCCCAGGTGCAGGTATGTAGAATTAAAGCACCCATGGCTTCCTAGAGTTCAAGACCCAAGGCCATCTTTCCTTTATCATTATGGCTTTTGTTCCTTCACTTTAATAAAAGATACTGACTCACAACAGTCATAATCCTCAGCTTGTGCAATCTGAATAAGCATAAACTCATTCCAATCTCTCCCGTGGAAAATGAGGGATCACACAGTTTTACCCTTTCTTACAAAGCCATTTTCTTTCTTTCCCCCATGGCCTTTTATTACTCTTTTAGCTGGCCACATGAAGACAAGATGATGTGGCAGAATTCTCATACTTGAAAGTGCTGAGGAAAAGATTTAAAGCTGGCTTGGTGACGAAGGGCACAGCCTCTCAACTGAAGGCCAACTTCAGAGGCAGTGTTGGCACAGGGGTTTGCACTGACCTCTCTAGAGCCATGCTCACTTTCCAAATTTGAGCCAGTCTTTTTGGCTAGGAAGTCAAACAATGAGCAAAAAGCAGTGGTTATGAAACTGCACAGTTATTGCAGCCACCGAGAACTCAGTTTGTAACACATTGTAGTTGTAACAAAAGAAAAAATTGTAATCTTCAACTAAATTACTTCACTTGTTTGACAGCTGATTCCCATTAAGCTTTTGTATGGATCATACCAGTAATCTTGATAAACCTCTGATAAGGTGTCCAGATGTCCTGGGTTTGCCAGTTTCTAATTAGCAGTCCTGGGGTCCTGTCAATTAAAGTTGGTGTTTTGTGCCCAGGGCCATAAAGCAAAACGTTCTCTGCATCTGATGTCAATTCTTCAAAGAAAGACCCCCTCCTTACCATTGGATATTGAGTCCCAGTTGGAGAGACTGCAAATTTGATCAGCCTAACAGAAATTACAGGCAAGCCTGGAAACAATATTCTCTTGTGTGTGTCCTAAGAAAGTGCCATTCTTCCTCCATGCTTCAACTTTGCCTATGGACAGATGCACCCCAGTCATCCTGGGGAGAGACAGGGACTCACCTCAAGATGACACACTCTAAAAAGTGGAACCATGTAAATTTAAAAGTCCAGGCCAGATAGATACAGTTTAAGGACTGAATTGAAAAGAGCAGGTTGCCTACAACCCTTCAGATGTGTGCTGGGCAGGGGGAATTACATGTGACAATACTGGCAGTGAATTCAACCAGACCTTTCTCTGCTCTGAATGCCCTTAGATCCTGTAAATGCCTCATCCTTTTCTCCCATAGTTCTACAGGATTATATTTCAAGAACAAGCTGAGTTGCTGTGATGGCAGGCAATCTCACCCTTGCCATAGTGTTTAAAATTTAGAGTTTAACTTAAGAGGTTGAGGTTTCACAGTTTCTGCAATAAGACAGGCAGAAAGCAGTAGATACAAGCTTTTTCATGACACACAAGAGTGTAACACCTCTGTTTTAGTGTCATCATTTGCTTATCCTCTACTGCCTTTAGTTTTTATCTACAATTATGTGTGCATGCAGGTTGGAGATCCTAATTACAGTGCAGTAAGAGTATTCGGAAAATAAAAAAGCAGCCATGGAATGCTAAAAATATCAGCTCAGGCACCACCTTTTTATCAATTTTCATAAGGCGAGAGCTTTTGCTGACAATGGCCCTGTGTTTTCCATGTTAGGGGAAGGTGCAGCCCTGTGAACCTGCCAGGTCAGCTCCACTGCCACCTTGTCCACCCTCTTTCCACTCTCCTGGAAGCTGCAGAAGAAAAGCAGAGATATTGCAGAGCACGGAGTTGTTGGAATTATCACTGAGATTATCAAGTTCAGCTCACAAAAGGCTTTAACAAGGGCACTGAATTGTCACAATGAGAGGTAAATTTGGGTGCAATGAAAGCTGTGCTCAAAGCCTGGATGCCCTGTGAGGGGAAAGGATCTGCAGTGACATCCCACAGGCATTGTCTGCTGCCAGGAGCACAGGCACAGCACTGCATACAGACACCCTCAGCTCAGGGGTTAGCTGTGATTCCTCAGCAGGCCTGGCTTGTTGCTGCTTAGTTTCAACAAAAAACCTGCCCAGCCAACTCCACAGAGGAGAGCCTTCAATAGGAAATGCAGCTTGCCAGGAAAGTTAGCTGATCATGTGAAATCTCAGAAGGAAAATGAGGAGCCCCATTTGTCAGAGTTATAAACTGATAAAATTGGAAGCTTGCCTCTAAAATAATATTAATGGTAAATAAAATGCAGCCTTTTACCAAGCAGGCAAGCTAAGCAAAAAATACAACAATAAAAGTAAAACTTCTGGATGTCTGTCCCATCACTGGCTCTATGAAACCTGTTGATGTGGGAAGCAGAAGCTCTGCTTTGTAGAGATGCAGTTTTTCACTCAGGGTCCACTAGACTGTACCATGTCCTTCATGTACTCATTATGTTGTGCAAGGACCTCACTGAGCAATTTCCACTCCTGCTGCTGCTGCCTGGCATCAAGCTTGCCACAAGTTTTGCATTCTTTTTTACTTTAAGTACAGTGAACTACGGTAGTTAGACCACAAAAGACCATTGTTGAATGTGTGAGAAAAAGAAAGATTTATAAGCTGTGCCTTTTTTTTTTTTCTTTCAACAGATAAATGCAAACAACAAAATTATAGCACAAGCTCCTAAAGTCCAGTTATTAAGAAGAAAGGTTAGTCCCCATGGCAAGAGGTACTAAGACCTGCAAGATGTCCTTCAAATTGAAGTTGACTGTGAAACTTGAAAATAATAGGGATACAAATTAGCTGTGTGTGATCATCCACTTCTGTTTACCCAAGGCATATTCTTTTCTTGTGGCTTTTGCATCCATTGTGTTTACAGTGTGAATGAGCCACACATTCCAAGTGTTTACCATCCACATTGGGAAGGTGGCAGTTAATGCTCAGTGCCTGATTGGACTCTTATGACAACTGCAGCTGCTTATCTTGGGGCAAGACAGAAAGTAGCATTTATAAACCACGTATTTCTCTCCAAAAATATAATACCCACTGAAGAGGAGTTAAAAACCTCCATTAATGGAGTGCCATAAGAAGTTAAGCAATGATAAGACTAAAACACATATTTCATGGTTTGTCCAGTGAATTAACTCCTTTTGATGTACAAATTAGGTTGCACAGACAGAAGCTTCTGTGAAAATTTCTTGTCCTTTCTGATTTCAATGACATGCAAAATAAAATTTTTCTAGTCTTTTCCAAAGACATAATTTGTAATTTTAACAAAATGTTAAGGACCAGCCAACTTGGATAGATTTACTTTTACTATGTTCTTGACTCTCAATAAAACAAAAGTCAAGTTTCTCTCATGGTATGTTGGCATTTTTTCATCAGACCCTTGATGGAGTCAGGGATTAGAGAGTAACAGGAGTTACTGAGAAAAGCTAAACAAAATCCAAGCAGGATCAACAGGCCTTTAGCAGCACTCATGAGCATCTGAGTTTGGATTGGGTTATATTCGTGGGGAAGATTCTTGCTGATTTTTTCTTTGGTTGATCCTTCTCCCTGGCATCTCCAGCCTCCAGCACAGCATGGCTCACCTACCAGGACAGCCCAGTGCCTTGGCAGAGATTTCCAGCACTGGCAGCTGTAGCTCAAAGCCTGGTCAAGGCCCAAAAGGAAGAGCTATTCCCCAGCGGAATTCTTACCTTGCCATTGGCATGCACACAAATACAGCCTCCACCACATGAGTTTGGAAGTCAGGGGTTTGGAGAGATCCTGACCACTCCCCACAGCACTGAAGCAACAGGGCTACTGCTGTTAGCAGAGCTGTATGGGAGTCTGCCATGGTCCCAGATGATGCTCTGCCTGGTTTTGAGCAAGCCTGTGACCCCTCCCTTTCACTGCAGTTACTCTGCCACAGAAGATTTCGCCATAAACAAATATTTTGGCAAAGGCCTCCCAGAAAGGTCCCCAGTCCTTTAGCAAGGACAGGGAATTTGTCCAGAGGTTCTGACCCCAGTGCTGGGAACTGAGCTGTGCAGTGCAGGGAGATGGCCTCTGACTGGGAGCACTGGGCAGCAAAGCCCTCCCACCTACTGGCACTTCTGACTCACCCAATTCATTCCCAAGGAGACTTTTCCAGGGAATTACACTTAACAGTGGTGCTTCATGGATCTCTCTCTGCTATGATCACTGGTCTGCAAGGCCAGTGGGGTGCACTGAGAGCTGCAGTCACACAGCTCCTGCAGAGGTACATGTCCCACTCATAAAGGGACCAGACACCCCAGCTGACATCCTAACTTGCCCCACCTGCTTCTTTTGTAGCCCTTCTTTTTCCCCCTGCCCTGTGTTTTATTTTTTTAACTGACACTTTCCCTTAAATTACCTGAGGCTCCTTCTTTAGTCTGACTTCCCACAGGAATGCTACCAGCTCCATCTCCTTTATGAACTACTGGACCTTGGCATCCCTCCAGCACTACAGAGTTAAGAAAGACATTTTCTATTCAGCAGCTCTGACTCCATCACATATGTCTCTGTAGAGTAGGTCAGAAGGCAAAGCCTGCAGAGTGCAATAATATTTGTACTGCTGTCTAATCCTAGAGGGAAATTGGTAGGAGGGAAGCAGAACCAGTCAAGAGAATGCCAAGTACCTCCAAACCGCAGGGCTCTGCAATAAACAGGGGAACAAAGCAAGATGACTCTAACAATACCCTCAGTGTTCCTTAATCTAATTACATTTTTACTCTCCTTTTTGTCATCATAAGAAATGTCCCACATAGACTTTTGTTATCTTTTCCTCTTCCATAGGTAAAGTTGCTCACCTGGTTAAATAAAAAGCTGCTAGTAAAATAGTCCAAATATATAGCAGATGCATAAGTATCCCTTGAGAAATGATTGCTGGACACAAAAAAATCTCATTTTTTTCCTCCCCCATAGTTCTTTTCTTCTTCCTGTGGTGAAAATGTACCTCTCTCAGAAATGTCCCTGTTTTCTCTTGGACTGGTGGTTCTGCTCCAGGCTTGAATTATAGCATATATGAAAGATGGAAGAAGGTTTACCCTTTCCAGCACCCAGAGTGGGGAGACACAACAAAACAGCTCACTTATCCAATAGGAATACTTCTGTTGACAAATTGTACTATTGTAAAGGTTGAAAGTAGAGGAATGAGCTACTACCTGTAGCTTCCTGTTTTTGAATATGAAGCCTAAAAAATAAATTAAAAAAGAATCATCCTAATTCTTTACAGGAGGACAAAAATATCATCTTTAAGTCACAAAGATCCCGAGATAAAACTCACCTCAGTTGTGTTGGTTTGCTGGTTTACAGGAAGAGAACTGTGCAAGAAAGAAATAAGACAACCTCTCCAGTGAGAAATTTCTGTAATCGCTGTGAAAAGGCTTGCAACAAGATATTAGGATGTCGTGTCCTAGCAAGCATACATGACCTTGACTGTTTTCTTCCACTACCCTTCCTTGGAAAAACCAGTCAGAAATTATAAAATGGCATCTCTTAATTAACAGAATTATTCTTTCAGTTGATTTCAGTAAGTCTTCTCCACCTAGAAAGAGCAGAGAAAGATAGTTACCTTTCTTACCTCAAAACCAGTGTGTGGTTTCCCATTTTCACTGGTTCTGATGAAGTGAAATACCCCAGGCTCAGCTCAGCTGCCCAAATGTCTGCCTTTGGAGAAGACACCGAGCATCCCTCTCAGCCTCCTGCTGCTGGAAGTTTCAGCCACACTTCAGGGCTCTGTTGTTGCATAAACTCTCTAATCCACTCAGCAGGATCAAAATCACTTGAGAGAGGTTGCTGGTCCAGAACTATTGAAAATAGACCCTGTCATCTCAGCTACTGATGGCTTCAGAATCACAAAAAAAG
The DNA here is from genome assembly GCA_034509425.1 of Eopsaltria australis. NCBI lineage: Eukaryota > Metazoa > Chordata > Aves > Passeriformes > Petroicidae > Eopsaltria > Eopsaltria australis. The sequence continues at coordinate 2,136,407 of JAVTVJ010000270.1, read as the reverse complement.
CCATCCAAGAAAGGACAGCCTTGACGTGGCTGAAGATCTCTCAGGCTTTACAGACAAATGGCCTACACTCTTGTATATTCCATCTCTGCTTTTAACAATGACAGAGGGCGAGCATTGGGTCACCTTTCGGGTCTTTGTTCAATGTACACAGCATTATGGAACAAGACAAGAGGTCAGTTTTCAAGCTGGATACCCAGAAAATTTGCTGCAGAAGTGGCTAGAATCACTAAAGTATTTATTTGGAAAACCAGCTCCAAATGAGCACTTTGTTTCTAAAATGTGGAGACATCAAAAATATTGTTCCCCTCACATTTAGGTCACTTCAAGTACATTTTGAGGCACACAGAATAGGAGCAGGAGAAGAATGTTAAATAAATAAAATATCTTTTCCCCTTTCCTTCTCACTTCATCTTTAACAAAATTCCCAATCTCAAAATTTCTCAGGAATATGCCATCATCCCCAGCCTGTCATTAAAATATGTTTGCTGCTCTGCACAGAAAATGTACCAAAACATGAGCAGCACGAGGGGTAAGATAAGGCAAAAGAAAGTGGGAGGCAAAAGTGTCACAATCTCTTAATGGAAGAAATAAGAGATGAAAGAACTGACTTCTCATTTCCCTGCTGAATTTGGAAAGCTGGATATGCTGATCTGAGACTCCATTACATTAGTTCCTGTGTTGATATGTGCCAATCTGTACACATTAGGATGCAATGTGGAAAGAAACAGTTTGGTTTGGAAGATAATATATGAAATAGAGCTGTGGTAAAATATGTTAAAGTTTTTTGAGGGTGGAGGTGAAAAACAATCACATCAGAAAAGAAATTAAAAATTTGAAACTAATTTTCTTCCTTTTTCAAATGAACCCATGAAAACTAGATCCAAACTTTCCTCTCCTGCCAGTTCTGTGAAAGTTTGGCTTCCGAATAAAAGAAAAAAAGGAAAACAACACAAGAAACATCATTTTTTAGTGAAACATGTGGATGAGAATGTCATGTCTTAACATTCATCTGCAACATTATTAGTTTGCAAGTGTGGGTTCATTTTTAATAAACCCCAGTTCTATTCTCATTGGTGATGGCAGCTTTCAAGTCATGAGATGTGCTGCCCCAGCCTGACAGATGGAGCTGAAATCTCTCTACTGTTTGACAATAAATCAAACTAGTAAACATGAAACATGGCGGAGCACAGGGGGAAAAAAAGATTTGTCTTTGGTTAGAAACAGATCCAAGGCATTAATTATACCTGTCCTACTGCAGGGTTTGTTCCCCAGCAACATCCATGCTCTCTAGGACTGCCCTTTGTTTTTTCTGGTTGACAATTTGAGCCGAAACCTTTGACTACATACCAGGGGAAAACTGACGATTCAGAGCTGTCTTAGAATTGTTCAGATCTCCTGCCACAAGAGGAAAAGTCTGCTGTTCCTCCTGAGCTGGATGGAGAATGCTGCTCCTTGCTGCCTCCTTGACGTGGACCAGGAAAGCCGTGTTGCAGGTCCCTTCCCTGAAACAGTGTTGCACACAGCTGTGGCCAGCACAGCCAAAACAGCATGCAGGATTTATCACAAAGCAGAAGTATACATGAAGGTGGGAGGCAAATTTCGTAGTGCTGTAACCCAGGTAAAAGCCAGAGCACTGCCCATCCATTCTGCCCTGCATTGCACTGGGCTTTGAAAGCTGCAGTCTGCTCTGCCATGACTGCATAGAGAACTTTGATTTGAGTTTTGGCCTGGTTCCAGGCAAGATGAAAGAGACTAATTATTGACAGGTTTTCCAATACTTTTTACGTTCAACTATACATTTATGTCACAAGTCACCAGGTTTTCCCAACTGATTTGATTCTCAGGATGTTCTTATTAAAATTTAAGGCCTGGTAGATAAATGTGGCTTGGTTTTTCAAAGACGCTCTGTTTCTCACAAAAGAGGCAGCTTGCTCACAAAGCTAGAATAAACACAGGAGTGATAGCAGGCAGGAGCAAAGAGCCAGGAATTTCAGTGCACAATAATCAAACACAGCATGGAATGATGTGATGAAGTTCTCAGATGTGTTAGGGTGGCTTTAAAGTCCTCGCTATTTTTAGTGACCTGCTAGAACACCCATATCACTACATAGGATAGAACCCTTTTTTCTTCTAAGAATAAACTTGTTTTCTACAGGTCTTGGGCAGATCTTTTCCTCCTGAGTGCTGCATCACATGGGAGGTTGGGGTATGTACCAGCTCTGCAGTAGGATGCCAACTAATACTTCTTTGCTGATTCACTTCACAGGGTCACATAAGAGCATTTTGCTCTGCTAATTGTTGTGATCTCATTAGCTCTTCCTCTTCACAAGCATCTCATTCACCCACAAAAAAATGTATACACAGTCTAGTCATTATCCCATTTCAGCTGCCTGGATCTTAAGCTCTGCTCTGTTCTAGCTGTTCTGTGATGGGATCAAGCATAAAACAAATCTGCTCCTGATTCTTCCTGTCAACAAATGAAATAAAGACTATAAACTATCCTCTTCCTAATCTACTATTTCAGCATATTAGCTAACATAAACCTGTTTCCAGTGACCCCTGTAATAGCCACACTGACATTTTATGCTTGGTTTCTCGGTTCCATATGTACATGATTAAAAAATACAAGGTCCTTCTGTATACAATTCTATTAATAGCTTGGGGAATTTTTTGCTTAGTTTTTAGGGTAACCTGCTTTGAGTTTGAAAGACAGCTTGCATTCTGTCGTCAGAAGCCACTGCAATATACATTTCAGTTTCCTTCAGTCAGCCACGGCAAGAAAATTGATGGCCTGTTCTCTGGGACTCATGTGCTCCTCCTTGGCTGCTGTCTCCCACGCTGCTGGTGTATATCTGCTGTTTTCACTGGAAAAGAATGCAGGACATTCAAGCTATTCCAAGCAGCATCCTTGATGTCTGGACTTCATGGGAATGTTTCACACTGCCGTTATTGCTAACTGCTAACTTTTGTACCTCGGACTGGTTCTTTTGGCAGCTCCCTCTGTTTTGCTCTCTGGGCAGACACAAGCCAAAGCAGCCTTTGCTGCAAACATGAGGTGCTTTGCCATCCTTCATGCTGCTGCCAACAGGGAGACCCGGTTGATGGCATCCCACTATGTGGGAAAAAAATAAAAAAGAAAAAAAGAAAAAGAGGGAAAGAAAAAGAAATAGAAAAGAATTTTGAAAAAATAAAATCTCTCATTGCTGCGATCTCCAGGAAAGGCTTTCAGCTCATTCCAATGAATAACTTGGAATTTCAGCACCTTACTGCAGTTAACAGGTATTTAGGCAAATGTATGTGCATGGACAGCAGGAGAAGTAAGGAGACAGCTGTGTCTGACAAATTCTGCTCCTCTTTATGATCTTCTCTGTGTTATCAAAAAGCTTTTTAAAGCAGTTGCTCTCTGAAGAATGGCTGGAAAGGCCCCTGCCACCTCTACCACTTGCACATCACTTCTGTGGCTAGTGCTGTCTGCTGTTAGGAGGTCAAAAGTCAGGCTGGGTTAACCATTCTTTATGGTCTTAAAGCTGGCAGCACATCAAAATATCCTTAACACTGCCTTGACATTGCAAGAATGAAGAAGGGGCATGGGAAGAGAGGGTTTATATTTGAAGCTGTTTCTGTAGTTGATTTGATTGATACCAGAGAGATAATACAAAGCTTGGATGCAGACTGAGTTTGTCAGAGTTCATGGGTCTTCAGATGGAGAGCTGGGTTCAGCTCCTCAAATTAGGGGCTAAAAAAAGTTCAGATGCCGATCTAGTTTGCAATTTTCATGTAGACTGTGAAAAATTAGGGCTTTGGATTGAGTTCACATACTGCACAGAAAACAAACTTTTGTTTATGTCACAATGAAAAAACCAAGATTATTATTAGGAAGCTGGGTCTACGTTCCATTCAAAAACTGAAAATCCCACAGGCTGTGGTGAGAAGAAAAACAGAGCAAGACAGGAGTCTTTCAGCAGATTATTTAACAGGCTTTTAGTGATGATTTTCCTTTCATTTGGAGTGCTTCTATAAAGTGAGATAGTTGCAAAGTGTCATAGAAAAATCTGCTGAGCACCAAGACTTTCCTCAAAAGATCTCAAACTCAGCAGCAGCTCTCAGGGAGGGGAGCCTGCCCCTAACCCTGGCAGGTCCACTGCAGCCACCACCAGTCGCCTGCATTCTTCCCACCAAGATTTTGAGACTTGTCATCCTGATCTCCCTCTGCAGTCACTGGAGAGAGAAATGCACATTTCCAGAAGGCCAGACGGATATTCAGCTCTGACGCAGAGTAGCTCGGCACACAGCACTGAATTCAGAGGGTGTTTGGGTTATCTACATACCTCAGGAACTCAGTAAAGACACCCAAATCAAATGCCATTGTTCTTCTGTAAATACTGAATGGATTAGGCATCTTTGTCAGCCAGGAATTGGTGTAAACCCAAAGAATATAAAGCTATAAGGAAACTATAGATATGAGAGGGAAAAAAAAAAAAGGAAAAAAGAAAGAACTGGGTTCAGTCCAGTTCAGATCTTTCCTGCTAGTATAATCATCATCTCACTGACAGAGAAGAAAAACACAAAGGCATTAATGGCTTGTTTGAGGCCACACAGGAAGCCTGAGAGAGGACTGAAAACTGAAACCATATCTTTAGGATCCAAATCCTTAACCACAAGGCCATCCTCCTTTTCATAGCTGTCTGTCTTGGGGAAGAGAAATAGAGTAATTCTGAATCCCAGGGGCCAATAAATTATGTTGCCATGACATGCAGAATCAGTGCTTTGTGTTGGCATATTTTTTGTTGGTTGCAATTACCTTAACAGGGATCACTGAGCTGCATTTATTGGAGGGCCAGTACATAATTCAGTGGAGATAATATGTCTTACTATTTCATTTGACCTATAAATGAGCTCAATGCTCTCTAAATCTATTGTCCAGTGAGTAATGGCCCATATTGTGAAACCGCTCTGCAATTTATCATCATCTGCAACATATTTTGAATCAACTTCTGACAACAAAGGCTGCTGCAGATGCGGCTGAATGTCACAGCTGGCTAGAGGAAGCTTGGACATACTGCCTCTGTGTCTATCTGGCAATAATTCCTTATGTTTCTTATCACTCCTAGTGCTTTCAAAGGTTGTGAAGGAGTGGAGAAAGGAATGAGTTTTCAGTAATTTTTTTTTTAAACAGAACAGTCTTAGGATCAAAGGTGAGGTGAGACAAGGCCAGTAGGGAGAGGTAATGCCTTATTTTAGGTACATAAAATAAAAACATCTGGCCTAATAAAAGATTTTAGCTCTAGCCTGTAGTCTGGCTGGAGGTCAGCACCAGAATGCTGCTCTGGTGTGGTACACAGCCTTCACTTCCTGGTGTTGCAGTCATGCACACACCTCTTCTTCACAACCCTCAGAGGAGTAGGAAGCCCTGCACACTCATTTCAACACTCAAAGCAAGAGCTGGAATTTCATCAGCCCGCACTGATGAAAACCAAGTATGTCAGCATGGCTCAAGAAAATGATCTCTTCTTCCACATGCAACTGAGTTACTAGAGGTTTTGTGAAGCATTGTCCCCCAGTTATAGACAAGACAAGTATTGATGAGGTCCTGTCCATTTACCCTTTCCTATTAGCTCATGCCCTTGAGCAATTCACAGGCATTTTAGGACTTTTTGAAAACTGCAGAGCTGCTGTGACTAAATTTCATGCAAACACATGTGACTATCGGAGGCCACATAGGAGGGCTGGCTGATAGCTTACAACTGTGTCTGCTTACCAGTGAGAGATTAAACAATTAAACCACAAACCATTTCTCTGTGTTTGAAGTGCTGAGAGAAACCACATGAAATGCAATGAGAGAGATGGTGTCAAACATAACACACAGGAAGCACCTTACACTCATTTGAGAATGAAACAGCTGACCTGCACATCTTCTGAGGCATGCAGGGGGTGTACTCTGCTTTTGTAGCCTTCACCTCTCCAGTCTTGTGCCTGTTTCAGGCTCAGGCCTCAAAGCTGCTCAAGAATGACTTGGCCAGATGCAGAGGTTATTTGCTAAGCATCCTGGAAATATGCAGTTTTGTGAAAGCTGTGCCTGGCAGCTACTTCCCCACTTCCCCACCGATGGAAAACAAATCCAAGTGCCAGAGGCTGTTCAGTAAAAGTTCACTAATAAACTTTGAACTGTGTGTTATAGGTGTCCTTGTTAGCCAGTGTGTGTTATGTTTGGCTGTAGAAGTACCTCAGCTTTCATTTTATGCAAATGAACCAGTCAGAGACATCTGACAAAATCTTGGATGGCCTGGCAGTGTGGCTTTCTGGACTCTGTTGCACATGAATATATACCCAAACTAAAGTCATCAGAGTTTGGTTTCTCTGCTGACACACATTTCACAGAAATGGAAGGTCTCTCCATGTAGGCTCACAGTGAGGAGACACACTGACACCTGCTCTGGTTCCAGATTGAGAACTTTGAGTATTGAAAAGAAGCCACCTCATTGCCAGACTGCTGCAAGTTTAACACCATATTTCCCATTAACTGTGTCATATCGGGGAAAGCCTTATAAATCTGAAGAAATCTATAAAGGGACAGTGCCTTAAATAGTCGTAAAATTTACATCAGCTTTAAAAAACTTAATCCAGATGTTTGTGACTGGATTAATTTCTTGTAAGTGTTCAGGTAGTGCGAGTCAACAATTTTTTGCTTGAAAGTTGTTCACAAGGGAGCTACTTTCTCCATGCACCATTTCTGCTGTGCAATTCATAACTTAGGCCCCATAATCATGTTTCTGATTCCTTGCTGAGTAACTAAACACATTCAGTCCTGTGGATGTATTTAAACAGGAACATAGGGAAGAAACAAGTGAAAAAACTAGTGAACAGACAAAAAGCACTTTACAGACACACTACCACCCTAAATTAAAACAGTCATGGCCCAAATATTTATGCAAATAAAGTCTTTGTGCAGTCATTGAAATCTGTGTCATCAATTAGCCACAAGTTTGGTGGAGCTAGACAAGAACACAAAGAATTTGGTTACAAATGCCACTCTTACCAAAACCAAAGGTGTCAAACCTGTTCTACTTCAGCAGACCATGGTCAGTATAGATATCTCTAGGCAAAGAGAGAGAAGATAATAATCACCCTTCTCTTGTGCAGTTCTCTCTCCCATGAGACTGAGGCAGTTTTTGTTACACTGATTGAAAGGTATACTGGAGAAAGGTACCGCTTAGGTCTCGTTTCACTATAAAAAGTCCCTGGCATAAGGCTAGTTATAACTCTTCTAAACTATCCATTTTGAATGACTGTCATTAGGAAAGAATTTAGTGGCTTTGCATTTCATATAAGGTAATAGTTTCTAGAGGATTTGGGGGCAGCAAATAACTTTAAATGGTCTCAGGAGAAGTCTGGATGACGTACATCATTCAAAGCACCTGAGAGAGTCTGTCTTTTACCACCAAGTTTAAAAGCATCTATTAAGGCATCAGTTACTTGCCTTCTTGTTCCCGTCTAAGCCAGTTCCTCTAACACAGATAGGAACAACTCACCCTGTGCTGCCCTACCATTGCCCTCTCAGCTACAGCCCATACCAATCTTACCCAAATTACCAGCAAAGAGAGGCAGGAGATAACAAGCAATGCATTGGACACTCCTGTAGATGCCCTGGGGCTATTTTGAAATAAAGCCAATTTTCATGGTATTACTTCTTCAGCTGATGCTTTAAAAACCAACATCTGGTGTGGTGATCAGAGGGAACACTCTCAGAAGATTTGAACCCAGTTCTTGTGATGAAGTGAATCATGATGGATCCATTCACTGACAGTTACCACAGCTTTCCAACTTTCCATAATCTCCCATTGAGGAGAAAAAGTATTTTATGCTGTGTGCTGCTAATGGAAGTGCTGCACAGTTTTATTGCATGCTACTGTTGAGCTTGCAAATACTGCAGAAGCACCCAGTTCTCTGCATGTGTGGGCACATGTGGCACTCTTTGAATCTTTGGAAGTAATATATAGATGAAAAGTCCTGGGCATTAAATGTTATCAGCTCAAGGAGAGTCAAATTTTCCAGGCAAGATCAGTTCTTTCCTTTGAGTAAGAAGGAAAGGCAGGCAGAGGAAGCAGGCAGGTTTAAAGGGCCAAGTACTGTAGCATTCAATTCCAGTAAGTTTGCATGGGTTGAAAGTGAGGGCAGTACTTGTCACATGGATGGTGGTGCTTCAATCATCTCACATCTCTGGCCACAATGAAACCAGAGGGACACACGGAGGAACTTTCTTCACTTCTCATTGCTTAAATTCTTTTTAGTACAAAAAAGCTCATGATAAGACAGCAGATTTTTAGTATTTCCAGGATGGCTCTCTACTCAAAACCACTTAATCTTGGTTGTACTTGGAAGATGGATAAAAATAAGGAAGAAAATAACTGGGTTTGGAAGTGCTAACATGTTATTTTACTAGTTTTCAAATACTTTAACTAACATAGCTGGATTCCAAGAGCACTCCAGCACAGGCCACAAAACCAGAATGGGCTACACACAATTTCTAGGCAGAGACAGATAAATAAATCTTACTATAGTACACACTAGAATTTGGATGAAAAAAGCGTCTCCCTCTCACTCCATTGTGAGAGTCGCAGCCAGAATATGTGTTTTCTGTTCTCACTCTGTCTTTTTATGATTCAGCCATCTAAATTCTCATATAATGTGGAGTAGCAGCAAGGGGACAAGACAAGAAAAGGCAAACTGGAATTAAATGCAACATTCCTCAAGGGAAAATGTCTGCTCTGAATCAGGAAAAGATATGATATAATCTTTGTTCATCCTGATTCCCTGATGAGTAACCATAGTCCACGCTGTAGGACATAGATTACCACTCAAAAGTCCACTTTCTGTTTTGCCAACAATTCTAAATATGCATATTCGTTTTTAGGTCAGCCCAAGACTATTTATTTCTTTTTTGCTAGTTGGCCAGAACACCAAACCCTCCAAACCTCAAATTATTTATATTTTCCTTGTCTCCAACACTCAGTCCCATCAGAGTGAGCAATACATCTCTTGGGATTACTCAGCTGCCTTCATCCATGATCACTTCATACACTCATCTTCATCCATGCTTTATAGAACAGAGTGCAGGACAAAACCTTACAGGAGAAATACATTTCAGGTCCTACCAAATTATTTCAAAAGAAAACTTGGGTATAAAATCAAGGTATTTATCAGGCACAGGAATCTCCAAAATGACAAGAATCACCCTAAATATGGCTGTTTCATCTAGTGGGTCTTTATTAAGCTGTATCATCAAGATGGAACAAAAGAAATGAACAGTGAAGTGTGCACAGAGGAAGCTCTTCACTAATGACAATATCTGCATTTGAACTGCCTACAAAAAAGACTTTTAAATTGAAGGAAGATGTGTAGGGGAAGAGAAGAGGTGCAGAGGACAAGATCAGGCAGTTGCAGATTGAAAAATGCTTTTTTTCATGTTTTTCTTCTCATTCTTGGCCACAGGCCTCTGAGGTGATTTAAGAAGGGTCTAGAGCTCCAAGAGGAAATACGCTCTTGTAAAAGGGATAGAACAGTTATGGTTGAACAAGTAGTTTTGTATCCTTGGAGACATTCTATTTTATTACCCATAACTGAGTTTTTCACTATCTTGTTCTGAAACTCAGAATGTGCTTTAGAAATCTGATTGAACCTATTATGGTTTTGATTTTGCTTTTTCTCCAAAATTTTCAGCTTGCTGCCTGTTTTGGGTCAGGTTTTAACAAAGCATCACAGCATATACTTCAGTACAGCTGATATGAAGAAAAAGCTTTTTAAATTCATTTAGCCACATACATAGTTGACCAAAAACCAAAAAGTATAAAAAAAGAGATAAAAAAATGATTGCAGCAAAAGAAAAAAACACAGAAGAAGATAAAAAGGGAGACAGTGTTTAATATAAGTGACTGTGCTTGCGGTAAAAAGGCTACGCTTACAAAGGTGTTGCAGGAGAGAGATTTGCACATTGATGCTGCCTACCTGAAGCTCTCTATCAGGAGGTGAGCAGTCCACCTCCAGAGGAGATTCCCTTCCAAGGTGTCCCTCAGTTCCCACCTTGAAAACTGTTTTCCACTGCTGTCCTGTACAAGAGAGCACCAACACTTCAAATTCATAACTGAGGACTTTTCACACTTTTGCATCTCTCCCCATAATTGCCCTCATGCTGCACTGTTCTAGGGGTTACTGGACCATCCTTGCAGCAAGTTTTCAGCCAGGTGGTTGTCCTCAAAGATGGTTACTGAACAGCACATTGAAGAGTTCACCACAGAATATGTACTGCATGTATAAACATAACATGAAGAATGGCTAGGGATATAGCCAGAAGGAATAATACTGCAACTGAAGGGGATGTCCCACTTCAAAACCTCACTTCTCCCTTCATTTCAAGGGGTGAGAAACACCCCTAAATATCGAGACAGAATGTTAATCTTTATATGAAGCATTTATTCTTAATTTAAAGTTCAAACCTCCAGACTGTAGCCAACTCTCATTAATTTTTATTTGTAACAAAATTAATACATGACAAAGTAAATAAAACCAAAAGTAAAGCTATGAAGATCTGGATAATTACAGCTGAGTCTTACTGACACCATAAATCATGAAAAACCCTAGAAATACTTGTAACTATGTCACTCTAAATTTCCCTTTGGGTATTCTGTGTATTATTGCACACACTCTCTCTATAAATGCAAATTTAAAAACCCCATGAGTTTCAAATGGCACTTTATTATGGAGCATTTAAATCATTTCTGAGAGTAGGATCAATTTAAGCATGCAGAATTTTTATTAGTAGCACAAAAGAGGAGTCCAGCTGTTCCTATGGAGCAAGCGTGTGTGAACCAGGCTTCAGAGCAATTTCTGCTGTGCCAGCCACGGTGTTAAATGTTGGCCAAGAGGGACTTTTGCAGAATGGAGCAAACGGAGTACGCAGCACAGCTGAGGAAACACTGCCTCACATTTTGAATTTCTCATTAGAGCACCTAGTCCCTGAATCACCCAAACAAGCCTGTCAGAGCTCTTGATCTCGCAGCAGCAGGCACTGTGCAAAGCACAAGAGAAGCTCCTCAGGCTCCGAGAACATGACAGAAAGAAGGTGGGAGTGGGAGGTATCAAGTCTAAAGAATTTGTCCATCAGATAAGAGCATCTCTGTTCTGGGAAGTAAAGTGTTTGGCCATTGCCACCAAATCATAGCCTAGCATTTATCTGTTTTAACCAAATACTGGTTAAAAACAGTGGATTAGGCTGCATTTCACAGTCAAACTCAAAAACTTACTCTTAACCACCAGGAATATGCCTCCTAATTTGGGAATCACTATTACAGTGCAGGTAGCTAAGTCATCACAGGGTATCCCCTGAGGCTACTAGATTTTATACCAGTTATGAATTTATCTACCCCTGGAGCCATTTTTATTTCCAGCGAAGCATTCTTCTTCCAATGAAATATATGCCTTTTTAAACACATGAGGAACATTTACCAGAATAATTGATCTTTTATTCTGAATGTTAAAAAAAAAAAAAAGTCAGACAGAAAAATGCCTTGGTTGGACCCTTAAGGCAATTCCAGAGAGAAATGTTTTAATTGCCAAAGAAAGTCCCTTTTGCCAAAAATCATGTCTTTATGGAGCTTGTCAGAAGTTTTCGGTTTCTGTCCAAAAAACTGCCAGAGTGAAATCCAATCACTGATGACAGCAAGATTAAAAGTGCACAGACTGGCTGCCTGAATAGCAGTTAATAATAGAACAAAAATGTGGATTTTATACAGTTGATTCATTGCAAGATTTTTCATAGGACATAGATTTTAATACTACATGCCCATCATTTTATCCCTCGGCGTTTCTTGTATACATGGAAAATGTTGGACTGGAATACGGAAAAAGAGAAGAATTACTTACAGTACATTTCCTTTTCTCTAGTGACAACTGAATAGTTAATAAAACTAGTTAGAAGTGGGTACTATTGGAAATACAAAAATGTTTGAATCCTTTCCAGTCTGGAGCTCTGCCCTTGAGTCCATACCTTTACCAAGGGTTCTTTACACTTCGAAAGGTTGAAGAGCACTGTTTGGATAGACAAAGCAGTGGTTTTATCACACAAGTATCAAAAATTAGGAACCAAATTGAAAACTAGTGTAATTGTACATTTTGACCCCATTAGGTCCACATTTATTAAGCATTCTACTTTCAGTGAAACATCAACTGGAAAGCTTCACCCCTTGATGATGTGGACAGTAATGTGATGGAGGGCAGAAATAGGAACCATTGAGTGCAGAACTGCAACACTGCCACTAAACCCAAGAATATTAGTAAAGACTTATCTATGCATCTTCAAAACCAAGCAAACACTTCCCCACAGCCAAGAGCTCCTTTTCCTCAGAAGACTATTTTTGAGAGATAACATTGATTAGTGTGGGAAATAACTGCATAGGTTGACAAACGCTCTACATAAACATATAAGGTCCTTTGGGCTCCATTAAGAAGAATCTCTACAGTTACAGAAAGTTGAATAAAAAGACAAAAGTGGCTCCATTCAGGTCAATTGGATTGGAGTCACAGCATAGAAAGCTATGGTGAGCTATACTCCAGGGGCACAAAAAGGTTTCAGCTCTAGATTTAAAATCACTAAAGAAAACAAGGACATCTATTCACCTTGAAGACTGAAAAAATCAAGTATTTAAAGCCATGTAGAGATGGAGAATAATTTTAACATTTCTCCTAGGGAGACTAAAAGGTACAAAACAACATCAAAACCTTCACAATACCTTAACCTTATTAATTCTTATTCAGCAGTTGAGTTGTTTTCAACCCAACAGGTGGTCTCATCTTCTCTCTCTTTTTATTACTGTGATGACTATGACTGCAAAGAAAAATGGTTGTTATTTTTGTATTTAAATAAGAAAAAACCTCAACACAGAGACTTCATGTCCTGCAGTACCTCAATAATTGAGGTGACTTTAAATAGATAATTTATATAAAAATTATTTTATATAAGCAATATTTTAAAACAAGTTAGAAGAAGAAAACCCCCAAACATTTGCAACATCCAGTAATTTCAATTTAGGTGTGCTATCAAATCCCCATTTTTAGATTCATCTGGATGAAACTAGGACCATACATATCCAGTGAGGGACTTTGGGTTTTCCCTCACACTTCTACATACTTTAATTCTTCTAATGACAGTAATACACTTTCCACCTCAGCGCAAACCTTGGTGTATGATGATTTTGCTTAGCAGTGCCATAATGCCATTCCACCATGCCATTTAAGTAACGGTTGCTGTTATTTCTTGTTATTTTGTATGAAACGTCTCAAAATAATCTGGCCAATCATACATCTTCAGTCTAATAATACTAGGTGAATAATAGCTGGTGAGATTTCCTCTTTTCTAGACCTGTCAAACTCATCACTTGATTGTTCTTGGGAGTTGCCAAATACATTGCTAATATTCCTTAGTTTTGAGGAAAGGGATTAAAATAATCAGAAATTACAAAGTGACCCAGACACTTTGCTTCTGTAAAAGACCACATAATTATAATTCTTAACAAAATTTGCTCCCAGTCATCCTGTAAGCAAAGCATTTCCTATTCATGTCCTCACTACAATACCATGGAAGAATACTGTGACTCCTGAAAGCCATCGTGGACAAAAAATACTGTTCTTCTGCATGTCTTTTAGATTGTTGGTACCTCAGCTTTACTATGTTTTTCGTTGAAAACACTTTCCTTCTTCAGTCTTTTAGTGCCCATCCCTCAAGAGTGTGTGTTAGAAGTGAAGACTAAGCAGTAACATTCGGGTTTAAAATCAAGTGAAAGACCTGCCAACATAGTACTTCAAGCATTTGCCAGAGATTGATCTGGTTAAACACAAATGTGCAGGGAAAGGCAAAAGACATTATTGCCTTGATTCAGTAGAGAATTTAATTGTTTTCTTACAGTTACATGGCTGGATGTCATTATTAGGTGCCATTACCTTCGACATTACTAGATTATGAGCATCATGCAACTTGTCTCTTTCAAGATTATTCAGAGATATTTAAGTAAAAATTTTTGTTTCATACATCTGAACTGCCCTAAAATTACTCATACACACAGGAAAAAAAACTACTCCTGTGAGTGCTTAGTTGGAAATATATCTCTTCCCCTGCCCCTGAATCCTACCTCCTTATCTTAAGGGGTGGAATTTTCTTAGAGATGTGAATTCCACTTTAGTCAACACAAGTTTTGATATTTACCTTGGTGAAGCCAAAATTTCACCCCCAAAGGGTTAGAAAAGTAAACTAAAGAAAAATTAAATTATTAAAATGAAATTTTGACAATGTTTAAATATTCAAATAGGCTAATGTACTGAGATACTTGCAATGTACCAAGATAACATATTAAGCTGAGAGACAATTCTGTGCATAGCATTTTACATTACCAATAAAAAAATGAACCACTATTGGAAAATAAATGCAAATTATCGTTTTATTTTATGCAAATTATTATAATTAAATAGGAAAACAAAAACAAAACAAAAGCCCCATTAAATTCAATTGAGTTATTCTCCTTTATCTATTGAGGAATGAACTCATCAAAATGTTGCTTATTTCACTCTGGACTCATCCTTACATTTGCACTGATATATAAGACAGAAACAATTCTTAGGGATCTTACTGAACCTTATTGCCTTAATTTTTCACTCATTCAATATTTTCATTCAATTCTCTTGCCCACTGCTCACAGTCTATATTATGCTTTTCCTTCCTGCACTTCTGAAGATGAAAGTAACTGAAAAGGTGACACTCTTTTATTCCTCTCTGTTTGCTGGAGCCTTTGGGAAACCATCCTTGATAGCTGCAAATTTAGTTATTTCTCTATCTATGGAAAATCCAAAAGAAAATTCTCAGACTGCTTCTAGAAGGATTTAGAAGCAAGCATCAGGAAAAGCCTGAACGGCATTTCCCATTCAGAATTAGTAATGTGCTATAGACTCAATTTTGCCAACACTGTCTTGTTAAAAACCATATTTCTCATTCAAAATAACAGAGAAAGCTCCTGAAAGAGAGTACCCTTTGCTAGTGCTTAAAATACATCTTGTCAGTTTTCAGGCTCTGCTGTACTTACTGGGAATTAAAAAGATCAATCAGTCTCTCTTTGTTCAGTGATTGATCCTTTGTGGACACAAAGCATTTAGCTATTTGCAGCATTTTTAAGAGACTCATCAAGATAAAGAGAGATGACTGTTTATAAAAGGCTTCCTTTCTTTAATACAGCTCTAGAGGATACACAAATTCACTAAAGAAACACAGTACTAGGAACAGTGGGCATTTCACAAGAGAATGCATCAGTCTTCATTTATTTTCCATGACAGTGGAAACATTCTCAGAAATATACAAACATACCTGCCACATCATTCTGTCAAGACAGAAAAATCTTTGCTAAGGACATAAATCCAGGTCCTTGCAGTCAAGCACAAATCATGCAGCTCATCACAAGAAGTTTCCTCTAATACAGTCAGCACACAACTTCTTTCAGCAGACTCCACCACAGACATGGGGATTTACAGAGGTCTTTTCCCAATGGCAGTGATCTCAGAGCCTCAGCAGCATAACTACACACACTTTCAGCCTTACTACGTCAGTTCCTTCAGCTGAGGAACAGGTGGTGACTATTGATTTGTATTTAAGGATGTGATGTACCCCATTTGAATTCAAGGCACTTCAAATGAAGGTTGTGCTAATGCACAGAGTGGGTTAACACCTTAATAAAGGCTTTTCAACATGAAGAATACCAGCAACAGAGCCACAAGAGTACTTCATATGGGAAGTGTGTGTCTTAGATAAGCCAGCTCTTTTGCCACACTCCACTAACTGCATTGATGAGCTTTCCACTAACTATGACAAGATCTTAGATATTAGCTCACATTTACACAGCTACATGCAGAAACCTGAAGTTGTGTTTTGTCATGGAGCTGAATCCCACCTGCAGTTTCCATGCTGAGACAGCCAAGCACCACGTTGACTGAATCCCTCTCTTGCCTCCTCACACAGCCCAGGTCCTTAGCACATCTTTCCTATGCCTTTCCAGGAAAGGGCTGGCACCAGGCCTGAGGTTTATCAGACCCAAGATCTTGTTGGGCAAGTGTCACATCCAAGCCTGGAGGACTCTTGGAGCACTGCAGCATTACTTACAGTTGCAGCATTGTTGCACAAGGGTGAGAATGATTACCTGCAGGCAGCCTGGTTGTGAGCCAGGCTCACCTGCCTCCTGAAAACACTTGAGCAATCTCTAAGGCCCTGAGCAGTACTTTAGAAGGCCTTCCAAATGACCCAGTGCTCAGTAAACATGTTGCCACCTCTCTCCCCATGGTCCCACCACCTGACCACTGTGGAGAGTCAGTTCTCTCTGTAGTACTGGACCTAGATCCTCCCAGGCACTCATCACCACTGTATCCATGCAGAAGGTATTTCAGGAGTCCTTTTGAGATGTCATTCCCTTTGGGCACTCTTACCATCATTAAGTGTAACAAAAATGTTTCAGTGAGATACAAGTCAGCACAGCCTGAAGACCAGACCCTGGGCTGCATGGTAAATGGCATCATGATGCCAAAAGAAAACAGATGATTGCTAAGTCTCAGTAGACCTAAAAAACAGTGTGTAATAGCTTAAAGGATTGATCATTCTGCATACCCCAAGCTTTACAACAAGCAAGGGCCTGCTGTCATGGCAGTGATGTAGCCCACATGGAGCAATGGATCTGAAATCACCTGGTTCAGATATCATTGGTTTTGGTGCAATACACATTGATCCAGCTTGCTCTGTCACATCACTCATCACACCCTGAAATACGGTACTTGTTGGACTTTTTCTGGTTTCAGCTGTTTCACTGCAAAATATGACCTTATGAGACATTTCTTAAAAATGTATTCATATATGAACCATATTTTTCAATTTCTGCTTTCAGTCTCCAGACAAAGAATGGCTATTCTGTAATATAGTAAGAGCTATTTACTGGTATTGGAACCACAGACTTACTGTAAGCTTCACAACTTTCAAAATGCAATGTAAATCTTCCCTTTTTGGTTTCAGCCTGTAATAATTTATTGCCATAATCACATCAACACTGTCACACTGTTTTCAAAAAGTTTTTTTCAAAAAGTTGGTAGAAAAGCAGACTGTGAAATACTTGTTTTCAAATTTAAATTTTAATAAATTTCTATTTAACAGAGCATTAAGAAGCTAGTGACTAAAAAGCAGCTGAAGTCAGACTGGCAGTTGAATTCTCTCTTTCTTTTTTATTGGTCACTTTATGTCCCCTCTTCTGACTCAGGTTTCCTCAAACACACATATACAAATACCTACTGGTATTGACTGCTGAAGATCAAAATTCCGTCTCTGTAATGTTCGGGAAGTAAAAAATCCCAAAGAGCAGCAACAAAAGAGATAAAACAAATCCCACACCTCAAAGAAACCCAAGACACCCCAGATCTCAAAACCCAAACCCTGCAATTCCTAAGCACACAGGACACATGTTTATTGTTTGGGCATGCTGGCCAATACCTAACTTTATTTGCAGTACATACCTGAAGCTTGACCCAGAGCTCTTTAATATCCACGGGTTCATTCCCACTGACACTCTCAAGAGGATTTGAACCAAAGCTTTGCTGTGCTTCTCAGGCTAATCTTGTGCGAGCCTTGTCAGCTCCTTCTGTGCTCAAACCTGTGCTGATGAATCCACCCTTTTCAGCTCTGTACATATCACTGAGGAACCTGACTCCCCCAAATCAAATCTGTTTAACTTGAAATCCCCATCTGGGTTTGTAATTTGGTGTGACTGACATTTCTCCAAACTGACAATTTTCTGTAGCCCTCAACATTGTTCCCTATGCCACTTGTTTATGAGGGACAGAGGATTAAGGAGCCCTCTTCAAACCACTCAAATTACACGACATCCTCCCTCCAAAGTCCCTGCAATAAGCAAGAAGTGATATCCAGAGATGCATATTGATATAAGAAGCCTTCCTGTCTGTCACAAATTACTGCCCTTTAATTATGGTGCAGGAGGTGGGCTGGTACTTCTCAATTTGTTCATCACAGAAGTCACTATTTGTCATAGAATTATTTAACAATTTGAAAAAAAATAAACTGGATGTAACACTGAACCAACATGACAAAGATACTAACACCAAATGGCACTCAATATAATTTATTTAGTTTTAAATTTACCTTGCATTGTTATTGAGGTAGTGGATTTTGCTCACTTTTTGGGACAGGATCAGAGCAAGTAACAGGATTTTTATTTGTTTTACATTACAAATGGATTGTTCTTCATATACTTGTCAGTCCAACTTCTTTCTTCTGCACAAAAAGACCCTAAGGAAACTGGGGTGTCCAGAAATTAGTCTGGTCTCCTAAAACAGACTTATTGGAAGAAAATACGTCAAGCTGGTCACTAATGCATTTTTTAGTTTCTTTTCCTCCAATCCTTTATTTCAGCTTATTTTCTCTTCTTCCATCTTATCTTACTCCTTTTCCCTCTCCCTCAAAGCTTCCACCCTCTCAGCTGAAGCAAAGATTAAGCCAATTGTTTGAGTGCCTGCGTGCTAAGGAAGGAGAAGTGTCTAGGGAAGGTTAATACAAGGGAGAAGGGATGCTGGCAGTGGGAAGGAAAAGAGACAACTTTTAAATGTGATTCTAAAGAGTTTAATTTATTGTCCCTAAAGTTAATCTATGACTTTTTTAAAATCCACTTTAAACTAGTTATAACCAGTCAGATTTTGTCTACTTTATGTGTCTTGTTCTGATTAGGGCATGTACATGTATGAGCACATTTGCATTTTTCACACTTGTATTTTCAAGAAAAGTCTTTGCTCAGTCTCTAAATTTCTATATTCTGGTGGCACAATAAGGACTCTTACAGTTTGTTGCTGCACAATCAGAAAACTTTTCAGCTGTCCTTCATCTTTGCACTGTAGAATATAAAGTCCCTTTATGATCCTTGAATTTTCCTTCACCTAACTCCTTGGCGAACATTCCACATTTTCTTGAAAGTTATTTCCTCTCTTAAGTAGTCAACCTAAATTTAGTAAAAGCTGGGATGGTGATGACCTCTACTCTCATTTATCCACAATTAGGTAATTCCAGAGTCACTCTCAGGGCTCCTTCACCAAGTTATTTGTCTTTGTGTCACTGTGTTATATACTAGGAATGAACTGATGTCTGCCTGACTGGCCAGATGTCATTTGGAAGAACAGACCTATCAGACCTTTTAACATCAACATTATTCAACCCTGAGTCACACAAGTTGGTTATCAGGAAAAAGTCTTACATTTAACATTTTAACCTCATAACATATGAGCACAGTCTGATTTTGAGGTGATATGATTCCCACCCAAATCATTCCTCAACTCATAAAACAAGATCCCAGAAATTGGCAGTGCAGTGTTCAATCAAAGGGCAGAAAGATTTTGCTTTAACTATTGCTATAATCACATCATAGCAGACACACCAAATACAGGGTAGGGGAATAAAAAAAAAACAAAAAACAAACAAAAAAACCCCACAAAACCAAAAACAAACAACCAAAAAGAAAAACCAAAAAGAAAGAAAAAATACATAAAAATCAGAGGAAGTCTATTCTTTTGTAATGTATATGGCTTTTTTATTTAATTCCTCTCCTCTCCTTAACCAATGGGATTTTTCACCATAATCCTTTATTTTCCTGACTTTTTGGGTTTATGGGAATAAGTGTTTTTATAGAGGACATCACCTTTCATTCTCTCTGTATGAGTCAGTCTGACAGACTTACCTACTGTTTTGGGTTGGTGGCAGAGCCCAGTCATCTCCATAGGGCAGCTGGAGGCAGAGACACTTATTTCAAAGCCTCAGCCCTATCCTGACCTGAATTAATAAACCTCAGTGGCTTTACTTCAACCCACACACAGCCTGTCACATAAGTCATGCTAGTATTGCATATCTGTTGCTGTAGGACCTACACAAAAGGGTTTTTCTTCCTCAGACCTGAGACTCCAGTTTGGCATCTCCCCTAAGGCAGGATCACCAGGGTGGCAGCTGAAAAAGTCACAAATTAAGAACTAGCCCAAAATAAGGGGGAACCACGTGGAAGCACAGAGGCATGCACATGAAACACCCATCCTCAGGATAGGATGGGCAGAGATACTGCAAACTCAGCCCTTCCTGAAGAGAAAGGTCACCAGTGAAAGCTGAAGGGGGGAAGAGATGAAGAAGTATAAAGAGGCCTTTATTTCCTGAAATGGACTTTTTTTATTTTTTCCTATAGGACTCAACCTTTCAGTATGTGCAGGCTCAAAACCTTTTGACTCTAATGCAGATTTGTCCAAGAGGCCTTCAGGACCCAGCTCTTCAGTCTGAGGGAAGTTATCTAAGGGAGAACTTGTAAACTACATTCAAATCAAGACACACAAGTATGATGGACATACATGTATTACCCTAACATTATGGAGCTGCCAAATATGCGTCTTGTAGGACTGGTGTATTCTACACCAGAGATTTTTAGTGCTTTGGTAATACAAGGCAGCTGAAACACACTAATTATTTGACTGGTAATTTTCAGCAAGTATCTCTACCATCATTAAAGATGATACTCTTGGCAAGTTCTTTAGAGCAAGAAATAGATATTTAAACATGACAGCATTTCCAGGATTTTTCACTCCAGTATGTCATATAGGGCATATCAAGTGGCATGGCAGACAATAGTTGTGGGATTTATATAAAAGAAGTCTACAACCAATTGGTCTCGGTGCCTAGGAAGACCACAGAAATGTGTAGGAGCCTCATCCTGTGAGGAGCAGAGAGAACAGCTCTCATTTAGATTTTATGGCTTAAAATACAGCAAAAGAAAAGTAGTTATACTTATTGTAGTGATGTTTTGGTGGACTTGTTATGTTTTCCCTTCAGCTGAGAAATAGCTTTTAGTCCACCTACACACACACAATCCTTCCCTTTTGGGAAGGAATCCAGGTTCTGAATTAATTCAAATGTAAGTTTTATTTACCCTGCGAGACATATAAGCAGTAAAATAACTTACATGTATCCTTCGTTTCCAAAGCCAAATAAAGCCAGGGAAGTCTTTGGCTTCCTATCAGCAGCCTTTGCTCTTTTTCCCCTGATGTATTCTGGTCAACAGGGGGTTGTCCTCAAAACAGCCTTCAGAGATCCTGGTCTTCACCAGAGTCTCTGACATAGAATCACAGAATCAGGATGTAGCAAGTGACACAGGTGAAAACTTGTAGCCATCAGACTGACATGTAATAACAGAATGATGGCTTCAGAAAAAAAAAGAAGAAGAAAAAGGAATTATTTCAACAGTGAGAGATGACTGGCTGATGAAAATGGAAGGTCTTAAAGAGAAGCCAAGGTGGGAAAACCCCCAGACACTGAGACTTTCTTCTGAGACAGTCATATTTATAAGCAACAATTACGTGCCCACACTAACCACTCAGCGTGTCAAGTATTTAAAGCTGAGTTAACCTTCACAAGCTTGAGCAGAGGTACAAGCAGATCAACAGCAGCTGCTGCTGCCCAGTGTCCTGCTGCAGTTACCCCAGCAAATCTGCTAATGCCTCTCTCCCAAGACCCCATCAGCCAAAGCTGGGCAGGGGAACCACAGGCCCCTCAAACCCACTTTTCCCAAACACTCCTTGGTTCCCTCTTCCCCTCAGTTGCTGTTTGAAGGGCTCCAGTTCCCCAGGAGGCCCTAAGACCCTTTTTGTTAGGTCAGGAAAAAAGCCAAAATAAAACAGAGTCTGATTGCCAGCTGAGAACAAGGGCTTACTGCAGGAGGAATGGAAATAATTCCTTGTAAAGTGGTGTCTCTAATAGGGGGGTTGCTGAGAAATAACACTTCTGGGTGTATTTTTATTTGATTCCTGGAGCTGGGCTCCCTCTGGGAGCTATAACTATTGCCCCCACACTTGGAGCATCCAACTTTGAATCTCTTCCTAGTGTAAAGCTCAGTGGAAGTTGTTTAAGCACAGAAGATATCTTGAGAGTTCTACACTGCCTTATGCACTTGTTTGAACTGCATTTCCAAAAGCAGTCAATATCCAAGCCTTCATGCAATCCTACCTTACTGAAGTGCCTCAAACCTTATGAACCTTAAAAAGAGAAACATTCACAGAATACACCCACACACTATTGCTGAGTGGCATAGAGAAACACAGGGAGATTGAGGACAAAATCCAGAAACAGGACAGTGGAGGCAGGTTTGACCACATAAGAACATGAAACAGCAACCTCGCCCAGAAAGAAATGCTGATGGTGCCTACCTCGGGAAGAAAGCTTCAAACTGAAGTGCCAAAGAAAGTCAAGGTACCTCCAGCACCCAGGAGAAAGGAGCAGGGCTGAAGGCTGATCCCATTCCATCCCAGATCCTGCTAGTCAGGGACAGGCATTTCCCTGCTTGTCAGGGGGCAGGAGGAAGGGGCAATGAACTTCATTTGAAAGGACCATGCTGCTCCCACACACTGGATTGGGAGCACTGGTTCTTAATATACTGTTCTGGACTTCATTTCTGCCAAAACCTGAGCTTTCCACAGATGACTTTCAGGCACTTAGGTAGTCTTTTGGATCTATCATCACAAGGTTTGCCAAAGATTGCATAGCAAGGCTACAGCAGTCCAAGGTCTTGAACCCTGGGTCTCCTGTAGTCCATATGGAGGTGTTAATCACCATGTCTTTCTTCCTCCATAACAGGTTCTTTTCAAGAGTTATGTCCCATTATACATGACCAATCATATAGCCCAAACTTAATGCATAGCAGCGACTTGCATCAGCCTGCCAGCAAACTTGTGTGACAAAGAATCATTCACAAGATGGCACCAGGCCCACACTGGCAAATGCCTTTGAAATCAGAAGCTGTAATTACATATAGCTTGGTTTGGGATAATTAGCTAAATACTTCTTGGAGAGAGGTACTTTCCAGCCAACAGTGTATTTGACCTAAACAACAACTACAAAATACAGTAGAGCCCAGAAAAATTATAGTCTCTCCCTCTTCCCGCATCCAGCTTTTCCAGCTTCATCCCTCATCCTGAACCTCCCAGCAGGACAGCAGCACTTCTGCCTGACTCCATACACACATTGCCATCCTGTGGCCAAGTCCTGCCAGTACAAGTCACTGTCAGCAGGAGGCAAAATTAACTCCTGGGAACTCAAGGCTGCTACTTCAAGAAAAGGAAGGTGCCACACGGCACAAGAAACACAGGTCTTTACAATAGTCATAGGCTTGAGGTAGAACATGCAAATCCAGTCACTGTTTTTGAACCTTGTTGTTCAAGGTGCAGTTGGATTTATGATTCAGGGAACTATTGAAAACCATCTGAATAATGACAGAAACTCAGAATCGTTTAGGTTGGAAAAGACCTTCAAGATCATTGAGGCCAATGATAGATCACCACCTTGTGAATGAGACCATGGCACTAAATGCCACATCCAGTCATTTCTTGGACATCTCCAAGGATGGTGATTTCACCTGGGCAGTCCATTCTGATCTTATAGAAGCCTTTGCATGAAGGAATTTTTCCTGGTGTCCAGCCTGAACTTCCCTTGGTACAGCCTGAGTTTCTGTCCTCTCATCCTGTCACTAGCTGACTGGGAGAAGAGACCTGTCCCTCCATGCTACAACCTCCTTTCAAGTAGCTGTAGACTATAATAATAATAATAATAATAGTAATGATTGAGATGTTGTTGAGATGCAGGTAATGAGAAAAGGAGCTTTAGGGAAAGGGAACATCAGGCTCCAAAATCTTCAGCAGAAACAGAAGCAGACAATACTGAATTGAGTCCACATGGAGCATCAGGGAATAAAAGCCAACCGGGAAGTGTAAACACAAAGGAAAAGCCTTGACATGACAGATGACCCAAAAGCCTCTGGAAATGTGACCCCCCTACCAGGAGGCAGTCGGAAGGAGGGCATGACTTGATTAGGGTGAGTGATAGGAGAAAGAAAGCAGAAGCTGGGTGGGAGCCTGAGGGTTGCTGGTCCTTTTCAGAAAGCTGCCCTGGGTGTTGCATCCAGCCTTCCATGGCCAGGGTGAGGGAGATGTGCAATTTGGGTTGCCTAATTCTTCTGGCCTGCATGGAGGAGGCAATATTCCCCTTGCAACTGCTTAGGAAGGCAAAAGGAAAATGTTGATTAGCACTTAGCAGAGGAAGTGGCTTATTTGGCCTGATTATAATCATGGGAACTTTGTTGCCTCTGCTCCAGTGACCACATTGGTAGCGTTAACTGGAAAGCTAAGTAACTGGTAAGGAAACTGCTGAACTGAGCCTAGTCTGATACTGCTTGTGCAATTTTCCTTCAATGGACATACAAGGAACATCAACTTTCTTTACACATCACACCCTTGGTGGCTTTCCCCTGAGAAGAAGCCATTTTACAGCTCCTTATTGGGTCAAAACGTGCCTCTGTATCCCCTGGGTGGCTGCTTGGACAGTGATAAGGTTTCAGCGGGGTTGTCTGAGAGCAAAATGTGGTCCTGGGATGTGCTGTAGTTATCAGTCTGTCATCACTAAATATGCTGAACTAGAGAATTTTGTCTAGAGAGAAATTTCTGGGCAAGGGGTTGGTTGTGTGTGTGTGTGTGTGTGTGTGTGTGTGTGTGTTAAAAAAAAATTACAGTGCTATACACATTCATTTCAGTGCAGATCCCACAGGCCAGGAGAAAGTTATGAAAGGGTAGTTTCATAATTGACATATTTTATGGTTGTATTACTAAATGCTGCCATGAAGTGAGATTTTTCTGTTAAATTACCAGCTCCAGTCAATGTAGTTATCAATTAACAGCATTCACCTCAGCATGGGCTGGAAACCCTTCAGCACAGGCAGCTAGGGCTTTTCCAGGGTCTCCTTTGTGCCAGCACAGAGCAGCTCAAGGACTGGTTTAGGTCATGCTTTACACTTCTTTTCAGTGGTGCATTTTAGTGGAGACTACTGAAGCACATTAAAGCACTATGTGGGATAATGATTTTGTTTGGAAGATGCAAATAGAAAAGAATAATTAAAAGGTAACAGAAGACTGGTCCACTTAGTGCTGAAACAGACACCCCGGGCTTAGGAGCACCAAATAAAATTACCCTGAAAAATATCCACATAATCCTCCCATCTTTTCTTTTTCTTTAGATAAGAGTGGGGCAGAATATTCCAGGGATTTAAGGCATCATTTGTTTACATGGTCATATTTTAATCATCTGCAAGAAGCTAAGGTTACACAACCCCATCGTTCAAACGATCCCCTACCTTGCTGTTTATAAGAAGTGGGGCCGACATGCATAGCGTTCCCGGGCTGCTCCAAGGGGACAGGAGAAGGGGACTGGGGAGGGAGGAGGAGGAGGGAAGAGAGGAGGGAAGAGAGGAGGGAAAGGTCAGCTCCCTTTTTAAGCATTTCTGAGCTTGCTGGAAGCTTTCAGCGTGTGGGTGGTAGGTGTATCGGCTGACATGGGGAAGTGTAAGCGTGAAGCTGGCCACCCAAGACCTCAGGGTCACTGCTGACACTCCAGATCTCCGAGCTGGGGAAGGCACCTGCTCCCTTGCCAAAACAAACCATCTCCTGCTATGGGCATACTTGAAAAGACCTGCTTTTGTCAGCCCAGGGGGAAGAGGGAAAGGGAGGGGAGAAGGGGGAGGAATTAGAGGGATGTGGGGGCTTTTGGTTTTACTTAAACAGTCTCAAATATCCAGTTTACAATGCAGCGATGTTCTTCAGAATTTATTAAAGGGGTTGGGGGGGGGGAGAAAGGAGCTGAGGAGACTCGACTGCAGATCTGGTGAGCATTAATATGCATCGTGCTAGAATTTCATGAGGCAAGCGAGTTTTGTAGCCCTTGCTCCGGTGGTCCTCTGCTGACAGGATCTCAAGCCGCTATTTGTTATCTTTAGGCCTGATAAGTACATCTGGTTTTGATTCAGGTGGCTGCGAGCTTGTCTCAGAGTTGAAAAGGGTGCTTTGCTCAAATTGAATTTTCTCACAAATTTCAAACTGGGATGAGAACCAGAAGAAGCTGGGCCCTGTCACACAAAACTCCCGTTCTGCTTGCTTGGCCCTTGGGCTCGTAAAAACCTGGCACAAATCAGTTTCACCTGTTTGGCTAAGTGAGTACATGCTAAAAGTAATAAAGCTATTAGTGCAATCAGATATTTCTCTGCATGTGTTCTGATGTAAAAAGAAAAAAAAAAAAAAAAGAAAAAAAAAAAAGAGAAAGAAAGCGGGGAGGTGAACTCTTCTCAACCCTGCCTGTCACATATCCTCTGTGTCCCTGTAAATTAGTTTCAGAGAGGCTGCTGCTGGTTCTCCACGCCCTTCTGCCTGGGCATAGCATAGGCTGGCAAGGAGACATGGCTGCAAAGAGCTGCTCAACTCCAACACCCTTCCTAGAAAAGCACTTGAAGTCGTTGTCTGAGGTAAAGAGGGAGCCAGACTACTTTTGTTCTTTTCATACTTTCCAGCTCTCTTTGTAGCAACACCAGACTTGCCCCCACTTCTAGACAGCAAAACCCCAGCTGACTCTCCAGCTTCAGCACCTGGGCATCCTGAGTCCTCCTGCCCCTCCTGTCACTTCCAGCAAGAGGACAGGACTTGTGTGATTAGGCCCTGGGGTGTGTTTGAAACAACGCACGCTTCTGACACCATTTCCCAGTGCAGTGTATCATCATGTTCTCACACCCAGTGTCTTTTATGACTTATGGGAGACTCTGGTAAACCCACAGATGAAAGAATTTCAGAGGCTTCTGGCCCCTCACACAGACCAGTGACATCTTTAATTAACTACGCCCTGGCAACACGTTTTATTACCCATAAATTTGTTGCATTCCAGTGCTGTCTCCTGCTCACATGAGATGCTCTGTAAAATGGTCTGGAATCTGCTGAGCAGAAGACACCATAAAAGCATACTCTGTGACTCTTCAACTTGTCATTGTCTATGCTGCACTTGAGGAAGCTTTAGGACAAAGCATGGAGCACTTTTTTTTTTGTTCTATTATCTATTTTCCAGATCACCTTTTTCCATTTTCATTGTACTTTGTTTTGTCAATCATTTTTTCTTGCAGTGGCATCACTTCTGTCTCATTTTACAAGAAGTTTCACCTGCCATGAAGATTAACAAATTACATTTGTGACTCATATTTGTCATGCCATCTAAATGTAGATAGCCTTACCTTAAAAAAATAAATCAAACAAGCGCCTTTGTATAAAATAATAATCCTCACACAGATATCTTTAAATTGCATCAAAGCAACTCACTAACCTAGGTCTGAAAAAAGGAATAAAAGAATGATACTGTTGGCATTTTTCATAAGTATTTCTCCATATTTTCCAAAACTATAATGATATAAAAACATAAAACATCTGTGTATCTTCTTGCAGAGAAGGGTGTCTTACTTGAGGAAAAAAATTACTGAATTTCCCTTAGAATGCTTTATATGTTAGCATGTTAAAAAAAAAGCTGAATTTTCCCTCTCTAACCTATAACACAAGAGAACGGGCTACTTTCTGATACGAAAGGTCAAGAAAATGCTAATATTTATGACTACCCATTTCCTCCATATCCAACAGCTAATATTTAACACACTAATTCACGTACTCTTTGGGGCTCTTATAAGAGACACCCTATTTTCATGCTCCATCTGTGCACTTGGGGTCTTAGCAGAATTCACTTTTGAAGTGCTGTGTAATGAAGATATTACACCTCACTATTCCAACTGCTCCCGTGGAGCAAGCATTTCTACACAGTTCCCAACTCCATGAGTAAGTTCCCAACAAAGGAGGCTGGCATGAACACTGGCCATAAACCAGAGGAACTGAATGCTAGAGCCAAAGTCTGTCCATCCAAACCAATCATTTTTGGGAACTGTTTCTGCGAGTGTCACATTCTCAGGCAGGCCAAGGGAGATGGAAAGCCACAGAGTATTTGGGTGTCTCCTTCAGTCACTTACAGGCCCCTTGGATGCTTTAGAGCATCTGAAGAACCTTCTCTCATGGTCTTCATGGATTTATGGGGTTCCCTACAGCAGCTTTTGACAAATGGAGACTATGGCATCTTTGTGGGATCCTTAGCCTCCTAAGAGCAATTTACAACACTAAGGCACGGGCCACCCCAATGGCAAGAATCATGACAGCATTTTTGTAACTGGGTAGTACAAAACTGATTGCGGATCTCCAAACTTGCTGCCCTGAACACCTCCTCCCATTTGTTCTTCACACTTCCAGTCCAGCTTTCCCAAACCCTAAGCAAATGCAACTTCTTATCTTTCACCCTCTTCTGACATCCTGCCTTGCCTTTGCACCCGACCTACCAAAATTCTCCTCATTCTTGCGGTGTTTCTCTGGGCTGCAAATCACAGAAAAGAATGGGAAAAATCAAAAAAGAAAACAGTCCCAATTTCTACTGGTGGGATGGTCCCCTCCACCCACACTGGCCTTGTTTAGGTGGCTGTGCACAGCACGGCCCTTTCTAAGCTGACAAAGTTCACACAGGGTAGCAAAGCCAGCTCACCACAAGGTCACCATTAAATTAGCAATGGCAGTGTTTCTTGGCCCCTCCACATGATCTTTAGGGAATAGACAGAGCAAAGGGAAAGTCATCGAGTTTAGGAATCTTCGCCTTTCAAGTCATGGGTAAAAGTGTCCTTGGCTTAAGAGCATTGGTCACCATGGGCAGGCTGAGGAGATAAGGAAAGGATGCAGCCCTGCAAGCAACTCTGTGCCCCCACACCTGCGGGAGCTGGGGACTACAGCAGCAGAGAAATGTGGGGTGGTTCATTCAGCCTTTGTGCTGCAGCTGTCACAACTCCACCAACCACAATTTGTCATCTGCCTTCTCTCAAAACCCATTCTAATGCTCACATCAGTTCAGAACAATTTCTCCTAACTCCTTTCTGTTTTCTCAGCTAACATATAAGAAGGCAGAATTCATTTAAAAACCAAAATCTCAGTACTTCACTGTTTTTTTAGTAAGCTGCTTTACAGTGATGTATGCTTTTCCTCTTTACCTTTCTCATCATTCTTTCCACCAAATATTTTCCAACAGCCACAGTCTAACAATAAACGCAAAATATTTAAAGTACCAAGAAAAAAAAACCCAACTCAACTTATTTAAACTGGTTGAAATAGACCACATTCACAGATACAATCTATAAGCAGCAAGAAAATAAAAAACTTCAGCAGAAACACAT